>JAVTVY010005484.1:0-425498 GCA_036873755.1 Hanleya hanleyi | reverse complement strand
CTACATCCCTGAGTTGCCCCCGTTCAATTTGAAATAATTTTTATACTGACCTGGCATTTATTGCAAAATCACACGGGGTTTAAAATTGTCAAAGAAACACAAAATTTCTTGCAGCGTGCAGCGTGCATGTTTGGAGCCACCATTTCGCTGACGTCCGTGCGCTGTACGGTATAAATAGCAGTGTTTTTTTTATCTTGTTCATTCACAATTACATGATGTCTGAAATAATGGATATTGATGCAATGATAAAACAGTTCCTGAGTGATAGTGACCTATCACTCTCACCGATGCAGAACACAAAATGGCTGGATGATATATTACAGCCCCCAGATGAACAACACTCACCCGTACCACAGCATGATGTCACTGCGCTGGAAAGTACACAACACCCACCGATAGAGGACCAATGGCTAGATGATATATTACAGCCCACCCTATTTACAGATCAACAAGAAGAACCGGTACTACAGCATGATGATGATGATGATGATGTCACCTCCCTGGAAAGTCCACGGTTTCAACAAATGCTCCAACATGTGTTCCAACACTATGATCAAGAAGAAGATATCCAAGTTCAACTGCTACCCGTCCCCGATCAGTTGGTACATCCGGAAGAAAAAAAAGCAGGACAAGAAGAAAAAGAAGAAGAAGGCGTGGGAGGACAGGGAACGAAAATACAGCCAGAAGAGAAGGAGGGGGAGGGAAAGGAGAAAAGCGTAGGAAGAAAAAGAAAAAGGAGTGAACAACAAAAACAAGAAATTGAACACCTGCATGATTACGCTACTACCATAAAAAGAAGACTGGCACCACCCGTAAAATGGACACCAGCCCGGTTTTTACGCTGTGTACAATGCGCTACACGTTTTGCAAAATATGCAATATTCCCCTGCGGCCACCAAGCCCTGTGTCTACGCTGTATGGACGCCACACAGACCCACCCAAAAGACGACCCTATGTTCAATGATACACCCCTAGAGTGTATTTTTGTCACCATGGATTGTCCCGTGTGTACCCGGCGGCGGATAAATT
This sequence comes from Hanleya hanleyi, assembly GCA_036873755.1. NCBI lineage: Eukaryota > Metazoa > Mollusca > Polyplacophora > Lepidopleurida > Hanleyidae > Hanleya > Hanleya hanleyi. Next base: position 424,469 of record JAVTVY010005484.1, on the reverse strand, counting down.
TCTCCCCAATGATGTAAACCCTTACATCTCCAAAGGCCCTTTTCAGGGCCAACCATTCCTCCGAAAGAGAGACTTCTAACTCAGCACAAAAATAAAAAACACCCAACTCCTGCACATGCACACACCTAAAGGTAACAATAGGTAAAAAAATAACACATGAATTTTTTCCATGTTAAAAAACCCATTCCTATGTTTATACCATTAGAATTGTCCCTAAAAAGAGTGGCGTGCACTGTATTTAATGCACATGTATGCCAGAATCCCTTGATTTGACACGAAAATTCACACTAACCAACTCCCATGTTAAATGATTGTGTCTATTAATAGCATCAAAGTGACATCGCATCGCTGATTGGTGGGTGTACCAAAATGTTTACACCGACGTCCGCGCGACCACCCTTCCTGGGTTAATTTACAATCCTGAGATTTTGCAGATTGGTAATAATACTATATCAGAATATAGAGGCGAGTATCTGTTCCTATGTTAAATCATTGCACGTATTGAAATAACATTGAGGTTGGCCCTCAAAAGATTAGGTTGGCCCTGAAACGAGTGTTGACCAGAATCCCCTTGATTTGGTACATTCTCACACTAGCCAATTTCCAGGTTAAATGAGTGCGTGGAGAGTACCAAAATGTTTACGCCGACGTCCGCGGGACCACCCTTCCTGGGTTAATTTACAATCCTGAGATTTTGCAGATTGGTAATAATACTATATATAGAATATAGAGGCGAGTACCCGTTCCTATGTTAAATCATTGCATGTATTGAAATAACATTGGAGGTTTGTCCCTGAAAAGGGCCGCGTGCACTGTATTTAATGCACATGTATGCCAGAATCCCATTGATTTGACACGAAAATTCACACTAGCAAATCCCCATGTTAAATGATTGCGTCTATTAATAGAGTCGATAGTCGATGTGGAGAGTACCTAAAATGTTTACGCCGACGTCCGCGCGCCACCACCCTTCCTGGGTTAATTTTTTTACAATCCGTTCACTGTGTCTATGTTTCAAGTAAGGAGATGGCCCTGAAAAGGGCCGTTGATAGGGGCAGGGATTGTGTTTTTTTGCGTGTTTGCAGATGGTTAATAATACTATAGAGGAGGAGAGGAGATTGTAGGATTTCAATTGAATGTGCCTTGTTTAGAAGTTCCTCTTTCGGAGGAATGGTTGGCCCTGAAAAGGGCCGTTGGATTGGTTGGCCCTGAAAAGGGCCGTTGGATTTTTTTCCCCACCGTCTTTACTCTTCCTCCAGGGGTATGAACAGGCTGCCAGGCACGTGTCTGTAGCGTCTCGCCGACGGCCCCGGTGTTATCGGCATGTCTTGTAGAAAGTTCGCCGGCGGTGGTATAATTTGGGGCATCTCCTCCTCCTCCTTTTCATCCTCTAGTTCGAGTCGGTGTTGGCCTAATACATTCTCCAAAAAGTTGATAAAATCCTGACCGTTCAGATCCGAGGGAGCAGCCGACATCAGGCCATGAAGCTGGGCCCACTTGTCTACAGTTAGGTCGATGTTTTCTTCGGCCCACGCCTTCATGGCCTTCATCCAAAAGCTTTTTTCTCTTCTCCTCCTCTGTTGTTTTTCCCTCGCCGCCTTGGCTGCTCCCCGTGTGGTAGACATCTTGGCTCTGTTGCAATACATCTTTCTTCTCTCAAAGTGTGTTTGGAGTGACGCTATGCACGCTCCCGCTGGCTTTATACGAAAATACAGTAGTTTTTCATTGGTAGTTTGAATCACCGCCTACGGGTTTCATTGGTTCTTTTTAATGATGGCTGATTGGTTCTTTTCAAAGACATTTCATTGGCTCTAATTGGCGCCAAAATCTCAACTCCCCACTCTTCCTGGGTTACGCCAGAATCTCTTCATTTTGCACGAAAATTCGTACTAGTCAATTCCCATGTTAAAATCATTGTGTGTATTAATAGCATCACAGTTACACCGCATCGCTGATTGGTGGGTGTACCAAAAATGTTTACGCCGACGTCCGCACGACCACCCTTCCTGGGTTACGCCACAATCTCTTCATTTTGCACGAAATTTCGCACTAGTCAATTCGTATGTTAAATCATTGCATGTATTGAAATAACATTAGTAGTAACATTGGAGGTTTTGGCCCTGAGAAGGGCCGCGTGGCGTGCATGCATCATGTTCAATGTTCTCATCTATATATATAGTGTCTCACTTACGCCAGAATCCCTTGATTTTGGTACATTCTCACACTGGCCAATTTCCATGTTAAATGATTGCGTGGAAAGTACCAAAATGTTTACGCCGACGTCCGCGCGACCACCCTTCCTGGGTTAATTTACAATCCTGAGATTTTTGCAGATTGGTAATATACTGATGGATAAGAATATAGAGGCGAGTATCTGTTCCTATGTTAAATGATTGCATGTATTGAAATAACATTGGAGGTTTGCCCCTGAGAAGGACCGCGTGAGGCTCTAATTGGCGCCAAAATCTCAACTCCCCACTCTTCCTGGGTTACGCCAGAATCTCTTCATTTTGCACGAAAATTCGCACTAGCCAATTCCCATGTTAAAATCATTGTGATTGTGTATTAATAGCATCAGAGTGACACCGCATCGCTGATTGGTGGGTGTACCAAAATGTTTACGCCGACGTCCGCACGACCACCCTTCCTGGGTTACGCCACAATTTCTTCATTTTGCACGAAATTTCGCACTAGTCAATTCCTATGTTAAATCATTGCATGTATTGAAATAACATTGGAGGTTTGACCCTGAGAAGGGTCGCGTGGCGTGCATGCATCATGTTCTCATGAATATATAGTCTCTAACTTACGCCAGAATCCCTTGATTTTGGTACATTCTCACACTGGCCAATTTCCATGTTCAATGATTGCGTGGAAAGTACCCAAATGTTTACGCCGACGTCCGCGCGACCACCCTTCCTGGGTTAATTTACAATCCTGAGATTTTTGCAGATTGGAAATATACTGATGGATAAGAATATAGAGGCGAGTATCTGTTCCTATGTTAAATGATTGCATGTATTGAAATAACATTGGAGGTTTGCCCCTGAGAAGGGCCGCGTGAAAAAAAGAGTATCCATGATATACAGTCTCTCTCACTTACGCCAGAATCCCCTTCATTTGGTACATTCTCACACTAGCCAATTTCCATGTTAAATGATCGCGTGGAGAGTACCCAAATGTTTACGCCGACGTCCGCGCGCCACCACCCTTCCTGGGTTAATTTACAATCCTGAGATTTTTGCAGATTGGTAATAATACTATAGAATATAGAGGCGAGTAGCCGTTCCTATGTTAAATCATTGCATGTATTGAAATAACATACATGTATGCTAGGCCTTGGAAAAAAGTAAATCCCCAAAGTGGATGAAGTACTATGTATAGGGTGCACAGAGGACTAGAGTGTCAGTGTTCCCTGAGAAAGTCAACACACCACAACCTCCAGTATGGCGCCTCGAAAAAACAAAAAAAGGGGTAGTCGATCGGAATCCACGTGGCGTACCACTGTCAACAAGGTGTTAACCGATTTATATTACAATCCTAGCAGTCCAGCCGCTTATAGCGCTGTGGCGGCGTTGGCTCGAGCTGCCCATTCGCAAGGCATTAATCGAACTGAAGTACGAGACTGGTTAAAAACGCAAGACACGTATAGTTTACATCAAGCAGCTCGACGACATTTTCGCCGTAACCGAGTGATCGTCGGAGGTGTAGACGCACAATGGCAAGCGGATTTGGTGGATATGAGTCGATTTGCTTCCCACAATGATGGATATCGGTACATGTTGACCTGTATCGATATTTTATCCAAGTACGCTTGGGTACTACCCGTTCGTACCAAAACAGGAGAGAATTTGATACGGGCATTCCAGCAGATTTTCAAGACGGGACGCAAACCCCTGTATTTGCAAACGGATGAAGGCACAGAATTTCTCAACCGACCCTTTCAAGCCTTTCTTAAGAAACAGAAAGTATTTTTCTTCCATACGTATAACGAGACCAAAGCCTCTGTGGTGGAACGATTCAATCGCACCTTCAAAGGGCGAATGTATAAGTATTTTACCGCCAAAAACACTCGACGCTACCTCGATGTACTACCGCAACTGGTGAAAGGGTACAATCGAGCCTATCATCGCAGTATCCAGCGAGCTCCCCTCGATGTGACAAAAGGCAACGAACATCAAGTGCGCCGTACGCTGTACCAGCAGCCATCATCATCATCATCACGCACGTCACCCCGTTACAAACGTGGAGATGTGGTACGCGTGAGTAAAGTGAAAGGACAATTTGAGAAAAGTTATTTGCCCAACTGGAGTGGCGAGCACTTTGTCATTGTTCGCCATAAACCTCGACAGCCACACGTCTATCAACTGGAAGATTTACATGGCGAAACACTGCAAGGCACGTTTTATGAAGCCGAATTACAACCGGTGGTGAAAACACGGAAAGATTACTACACGGTGGAAAAGATTTTGGAAACGGAACGTCGACGGGGAATCCCCTATCATTTCGTCAAATGGCAAGGGTGGCCCAATTCGTTTAATTCCTGGGTATCCGGCCGTGACATGAAACGTCTATAAATTCTACCGTACATCAACAGCCTCCCTCAGTGTAGATGGAGATACCATGGAGCGTGAACGTCTACCCTTAATGTTACAGACTCGAAAAGGCCAAGTCGGTACGCTGTTGTGTGCAGTAGTGCTTCTGGGTACCTTATTTGGAGGTGTGTTCTATGATTTGTCCTACCTGATATCCTGTTTTTCAACACTCAGTCGTCCAAGTGCTGCTCCACCGGTGCCTGAACGTCAAGTGCAATTACCCAACAGTACTACCACGATCACCAACCTCACCACGACGACGACTCGCCCTCCTACATCGCCGTTTTTTAAGCGTACTCCTCGACCTCACCGCCAGCCTGCCCCTACCACACCGTTTTTTAAGCGTACACCTCCACCACCTGACCGTCAGCCTGCCGTATCAACCCCTGAGACGACGACGACGACGACGACGACGACGGAACCTATCATCACTACACTCAGCCCTACCATACCACCGTCTAAGCGTACTACTCGACCTCACCACCGCCATCAGCCTACCGGTGCCGTATCTACTCGCCGATTCGAACGTTTCCACTACACCATCACCCCCACACCTACCAACACGATTCACCTGGGTTCCGGTGAATCACGTTTACCACGGCAACGGTACCCACAACGGTACCCATTGGACTACGATCCCCGGTGGGATCCACGAGAACGCTGGTGGGCTTCTAATCGGCAAGCGCAAATCACCAAATAAGAAAAAATAAAAAAATAAAAACTATGGATCCTCGATGGCAGCATCCTTTCACGTGTCTCATCGCTGGACCGACAGCATCGGGAAAAACACACTTCGTTCAACGCCTCATCGAACACAGGGCAGCCCTGATTTCACCGCCTGTAGCTGGTATCCTGTGGTGTTATGGAGCTTGGCAACCCGCGTACGAGGCACTGGCCCGTGTCCCGGGGCTCACCTTAGTGGAAGGCTTACCCCCTGAGGATACACCCCAAGACACGTTGGTAGTGGTGGACGATCTCATGACGGAAACGGACAGTCGAATCACCCGTCTCTTTTCCAAAGGCAGCCATCATCGTCGGTTGAGCATTATCTACATCGTGCAGAATCTCTTCAGTAAGAACAAAGAGCACCGGAACATTAGTTTGAATGCTCAGTATGTGGTGTTATTCAAAAACCCCAGAGACGCCTCGCAAATTACCCATCTGGCCCAACAGATGTACCCTAAAAACACGGCTTTTGTACGAGAAGCCTTTGAAGATGCCACCCAACCCGCTCACGGCTATCTACTCATCGACTTGAAACAAGACACGCCCTCTACCCTTCGATTGCGTACTCACATTTTTCCCGACGAGATACAGACGGTGTACACTCCCAAATAAAAAAAAATAAAAGAAGAAGACAAGCCACTCTAGCCATCACTCATCATGTCGGCACGGATACGCAGACACGCGCCTGCGCTCCGCGTACTCCGCAGCGCGCCACCGGAGGTGGGCCGGGCCCTGGTGCGCGGCGCGGAGCCCGAATTGGTACGGTGTTTGTGTGAAGTGGCCCATAATGTGTTAAAAGGCAATGTCCCCCTCAGTGCTGTACAGAAGGGAAACTTGCAACGGTACAAGGCAGGTCTCAGAACGTTAGTCAAGAAGACGGAGAGTTTAAAAAAAAAGAAACAGGTGTTACAGCGCGGTGGATTTCTCGGTGCACTCCTCGCCCCCTTAGCCGCTACTGTACTGGGTCCATTACTCGGCTCCATCTTGGGAGGAGGAGGACGCTAACACCTCCCCCATGGAACATACGAAAAAAATGATGCTGGTCGACCCGCGATTGTTACAGAGTTTACAATCGCCCTATCCCGTGCCGGCCACCGTGCAACAACTCCAATCTCTGGATGAAGAAATGAATACTATACTGCAACAACGTGGACTCTCCGATCACGAGAAAATTCAACGCTACCATCATACACTGAACCGGTACCAGACGTTTATGGATCAATATAGAGGCGTAGGAAGTAGTACTAATACTACACCACCACCACCACCACCACCACCACTACCCACACCCACAACCACAACAGCTGCTGCTGCTGCTCCATCACCTCAGCTGGAAGAAGAAGTGTTGAACAGTGTGCCTAAAGCCTACAAGACGCGGGCCCGTTTATTGTTGGACCGGGTGAAACAACATGCCGATATGGGTTGGAATGCAGAAGGAAAGCTACTGATTCGAAACAAAGTGGTACCGGTGTCTCATATCACCGATTTGATCAACGATATGGTGCGTACTCGCAAACATTCCAACCCCCCGGGCTGGGAAGTCTTTGCTCAGGGCTTAAAAGACACGCACATCCCACAAGAATTGGTAGGCAATCCTAACCGTTGGGCCTTTATGGAGCAATCGAACACCCGACACCAACCATCACCACCACCACCACCACCACCACTACCACAACCCTCTTGGGAGCCCATGTCACCACCCAAAACACCAGCACGACGATTTGGACGTTTCAAGTCATTGCCACAACGCCGAGTGGGCACCCCCCGCCAGGCACACTGGGACCCCTACTAATAATACTATAAAAAACCCGTGCAGAAGCCAGAACCACATCAGTCGTCAGGCGTCATCATGTTTTACCTGACGTTGCCCAGTAATAGCTCACTCGACGTGTTTCCTGACAACACCTTGACCAAGTATGTCACGCAATTACCTCAACCGTTACATTTATCGGGACGCTGGGAATGTGGACTGGTGGAGATTCAATACCCTTACTCATGGTACAACGTAAAACACGGAGAAATATGGTACGAAGTGGTCTACGAAGAAAAAATCTACAGACTGACGCTCCCCGCAGGCCAATACGATACACCGCAGAAGTTCGTACGGGCTCTGAATGCCTTGATGGAGTACAAGGCTCTACTGACGTTCACGAATGATGCATCACCCCTGTTATCCATGCGCTTGAAGAATAACCTGTGCTTCGAGGTCAACGCACACAACGAAAAGAGCTTTATCCGGCTGACCCCGCTCGTGAGCGCGAAACTCAGTTCTAGACTACAGGAAATGTTACGGCTGTCTCACCACGTCGTCATGAAGGGTCCCTACAATGAGTACGGTTCCCATTTGATGGATATGAAAGAAGGCCTGTACGCACTGTACGTCTACTCGGATGCCGTGGACAGCCATATTGTGGGTGATATGAACACCCCTCTGTTACGAGTGGTGCCCATTAGCAAGACGTATGGCGAACAAGCCACCCACAGTTTCAACCCTATCATGTTCCTGCCCGTACGCCATACCGATATCGACACGATCACGGTGGATATAAGAGATGACACGGGACGGCCGATCCCATTCGAGCGAGGAAAAGTGGTGCTGACACTTGCTTTCCGACAAACCCGTTCTCCTCACTTCGTATAATAATGTACGTCCCTTACGAGTGCCATACGCCCAGCTATGCCGACTACTACAAAAAACAAACGGGAGGCGGCATGTCCATGTTTAGTGGGGCACGCATGCAACGTGGACATGGATTGGGAAACATACTGGGGAGTATCGTCAAAACATTCCTGCCCATGGTGACACGGGGTGTGAAAACGGTAGGGAAACAAGCGGTACAAAGTGGATTGCGCATGGCCGAGGATGTGATGGAAGGCACAGCACCCCGACAAGCCTTCAAACGTCGGGCTAAAGAAGCCGGGGGTGTGTTGCTGGCCAAAGCCCTTAAAAGACAAAGACTGACACCGCGAAGAGTCAGTCGACGGCCAACCCACCGACGACGCACACCCCAGAGAAGGACTAAACCCCAGAAGAAGAAGAAGAAGAGACGTAATAGTAGTAGGAGAGACATCTTCGCATAATGGCCTTCATTCACTCCGAGTCATGTCCGTCTACCAACAGTGAATTGGATTTGTGGACTATTCCACCCACTCAAACCAGTGTAGCCGAAGGACGTTGGGTAGAACATCGACCCCTGGCTAGCCTGACGGGCGTGGGTCCCGTAGAATTTTGCATTCAAAACAATGATACGGCCTACCTGGATTTAGCCAACTCCTACTTGTACGTCAAAGCTAAAATAACGAACAGGGATGGGACGAACCTAGCGGCCGATACAAATGTAAGCCCGGTGAATCTTTGGCTGCACTCCCTGTTCCAACAGGTGGATATCAGTCTGAACGATAGACTCATCAGTACGTCCACCAATACCTATCCGTATCGAGCCTACCTGGAGACGCTGTTGTCGTACGGCAGTGATGCCAAACTATCACACTTACAAGCTGAGCTGTACCACAGGGATACACCCGGATACCACAACTATCTACTCCCTGGCAATACTGGGTACGCCAGACGCAAAAGATTAGCAAGCGAAAGCAAGTCCATCGATATGATGGGACGACTGCACGCCGATCTGTTCATGCAAGATCGCTACATGATGAACGGTGTAACCATCAAGATCAGGTTGATCCGTGCCTCACCTTTGTTTGCCTTAATGGCCGGTGGGGCGGAAGCTCTCGAGTCCAAGATCATCATTGAAGATGCAGTCCTGTTTGTCCGTACGGTAGATTTGCAACAGGGGGTGTTGCTGAGTCACATGCAAGCCTTAGCGAAAAAACCAGCCCTGTATCCCATCCGACGCGTGCAGACCAAGGTGTTCTCGGTACCCGCAGGGACGATGATGGCCAACAGAGAGAATTTATTTCTAGGAGATCTGCCTAAACGTCTTACCGTGGGGTGTGTGACCAACACCGCATTCAATGGAGCTTTGGCTGAGAATCCGTTCAAATTTCATCATTTCAACATCAACTTTGTGGCACTGCACGTGGCCGGCCATCAAATTCCAGCCCGACCCTTACAACCAGACTTTACTAACGGAAACTATGTGCGATCCTACCTGAACCTGTTTATAGCCACAGGACAAAACAACCAGGACGAAGGCAATACCATCACTCGAAAAGACTTTAGCCGTGGGTACACATTGTTCGCCTTTGACCTCACCCCTACCTTGGAACACGATCATCAACTGGCTTTACTGAAGAAAGGAAACCTACGGTTGGAACTGCGTTTCTCCGTGGCTCTACCCAGCACCATCAACGTGATTTGCTACGCCGAGTTTGACAACGTCATCAGCGTGGATGCGCAAAGAAACGTGCTGTGTGACTTCTCCAGCTAAAACATGGATACAGAACAGCTGATGCGCATACTCCAGCGAGATCCCAAGATCCCCTTTCGAGGTGTATTTCCACGCAATGTGTTTCCCACCCACTCCACCACCCCTGCAGCCTACATCCTAAATACAGACCCGAAGAGTCGACCCGGTGAACATTGGATAGCGGTGTACGTGGACACCCAAGGCCAAGGCGAATACTTTGATTCCTACGGACTTGCACCCCTCCATGCCGATTTAGTGAAATTCATGGACGTCTCCACGACAGAGTGGCGTTGGAATACGCAAAGATTACAAGGGCCCTTGAGTAGTGTGTGCGGACAGTACTGTGTGTTTTATCTCACTCACCGGAGTATAGGACATTCACTGTCCACCATTGTACATATGTTTGATGATTATTGTCAAGCCGAAGACCGTGATGTCCTGGTCTATGACTGGACGGCCTCTCGTTTTAATGTGCATGCGCCATTTCTCTGGTTAACTTAAAACATGTACTGCGCAGACCCCATATTATTATCACATTATATTGTTATGACGTTCTGACGTGAATCATTGTTGAATAAAGGATTGAAAAAACACAAAAAATGATTTTGACTCTCTCTCTTTATTTAAGTCAACAAGAAGGATATATACAAATAGAATACAGGTGGTATGTACACATAGAATAGTAGTAGTAGTAGTAGTGATTAAAAAAAAGTTCTGCCAGGAGTAGAATTTGAACCTACGCAGGGTATCACCCCACCAGTACTTAGGACTGGCGCCTTAGACCACTCGGCCATCCTGACTTTTACAGTTTTTATAACTCGTGACTCCACAGTTAATGTTCGACATTTTTTTTACAAGTCCAAGTAGGTAGTGCTGACACCGTCGGCCAATACTTTTCGTTTGGGATAAAAGAAAGTAAAGGCGTCTCGTTGCTGGGTATAGGTGCGTATCTGATGGTCCACCACGCGAAATCCTCGATTCGTGCCACTCGCACTGGCCTGGCTTTGCAACACGTCCAGGTAAAGAGCTTTGTCGATGTTGGGATCGCGCCGGTTCACTCCTTTGCAGCTAAACTTATTTTCGTCTCCCCCGTAACAGTAATACGTCTTGGAGGAGAGCGCAATCATAGCATCCCGACTCCACTCCAGCTTGAAGAGCCCGGGCGTCCGCTTATCATACTGGTAATGGTCACGTCGCGGTAACCACTGGTCCCGTTCCATCTCATACTGGTGCCGTAACTCGGGTTTCACCAGGGACTCCCAATCCGCATTAGAGACGGCCATGTAGGCCGAGTCCGTGTCCATCTCCATGAGTTGCCAGTCTGATGCATTAAAATAGACACCCATAAAGTCATATAGAAACTGCAGCATGCGCAGCTTGGCCACCTGGTATACCATACATCCAATCTGCAGGGGTAAGTTGTAACGGATAGTCTTCTTGGCTAAAGTGATTTCATACGTGTCGTCATCGATGACCTCCACCGACCGAAAGAGAGGAGAATTGACCTTTTTGTGGGCTTGAGGCGTCGTACAAATGTTCACGTTCACGTGCTTATCCTGGTTGGTTACTGTTTTGCCATAATAGCCGTTACCCGTGAGCTTCCAACTTTCACCGATGATGGCCTTACTGGAGTCTTGGTCGCCTTGACGACGGGCAGCCGTCACAATGTCGGCATTCGCCGCAAAACAGGCGTGAGGTACGTACTGTATGACTTGGTGTATTTTCGTAATCTCCAGACCGTGCCGCATATACCACTGCAGCAGCGGAGTGCCCAACAACATCTTCTCTCCCCACATACTACCAATTAACATGCGACGCGGATGCGGTAAACACTCGTGTTGATCTGCGTAGGCTCCCATGGTGGTCCCAATATCATCTCGACCCACCAGCGTGTTCTTAAAGATGGGCGGGCACTGGGCGAAGACAGGTTTGAGAGTGTCGGCAACATGCAAATCACATTCGACAAAGCCGTACAGGTCCCCCGAACGAATGGCGTCGAACATCTGGGGTAGACTCAGCAGTCGACGACGACTCAACGGATACTCGCGCTCTTTTAAGAAACGCCGTAAATGAGGTAGAGCCTCACACAGGGTGTGAAATTGACACTCCCACATCTCAATGAGATGGTAACCTCTCTCTTTCACATAATCCGCGTTCTCCACCACTTTTTTCCGTAATTCCTCACCTGTTTTACCACGTCGGTCGTTGAAACACCCAGCACTAAAATGGCATCCGTGACCGTGCCAATAGCAACCGTAAAATTGGAATACAGTGGGTGTGTTACCCACCAGGGCAAACCCATCGACGGGGAGGCGACGATCGCCTATGCGCTTCTCTGTGGCGGTGGTCTGGTGTCGTATAGTAATTCCCCGTCGATAGGCTTCCCAATCTATCCACTGGTCGGCGAGATGTTTGGAAGAAGCGCGTTGGGGCGTAAAATGCCGCCCTTCGGTCAACCAACGTGTGTAATGCCCACTGGGCATAGGTTGGGCGAGTGACCACAAGTACAACGCATTGGCATCGAAACCGATAATCTTTGCACAAGATTTTCCACCCGGCAGAGTAGTCACGTCCTTCTCGTGATAACGGTGGAATATATAAGACTGGGACCACCCACAATGTTCGCCTTTAAACACTCATGCATGTCCGCATCTTTCTGCTGTATCAACGAAAAGTACGTGGGACACGCTTGAAAAAGATGGCGAAGCGCCACACCCGGTAAACTTAAACACTCCTTGAAGATGTCCACATGCATTTCACGACGAAACAGTTGAACCATTTTGTCAGCCGCTTCCAGGAAAGGAACCACATCCAGGTTATTATACCATATGAGGAAATCTCGCATCGTCTCCATGTGTTGGTCGTTCCATACCTGCTCTAGTTCACGGTACGCGTCTTCCGGACATTCCACTTGCTTCAAATCGTTAAAGAAGGCCTGCCGCGGTGGCAACTGTGTTTCCGCCAAACGGTCGAGCGTCGATATATACGTGTAAGGGAACAGACCTTTCGTTTGTGCACAGTCATACGCCTTCACCCACTGATCATAACTATAATTAGGCGCTAGGTAGTTGCGTACATCCAGGAAACGGAGTGATGTGGTAGTCAGGGCCATATGATTATTGATCTTCTTGATGACCGACTTGATGGTATTCGCCTGGGCCAAGTAAGGGTAGAGAAATTCCTTCACCATATTTAAATCATAGCGCCCCGAGTTGAACCCCAGCACCGGTAACTGGCCTAGGTATTGTAAAAAACGCGCTTTCAATTTCTCGGCATACGGTTTGGGTAAAGGCACATCATCGTGCGACTGCATGGGCTCCGACTCCGACACCGACTCCGACTCCGACTCTTCATCATCACTAAACGCTACACCCGGTATAGGAATCCGATCGTCCAGTTGGTCCAGTATGTCCTGGAACTTGCACACCAACAATTCCGTACTGGCCGCGCTCACTTCTTCTAAATACCCCATCATGCGGGAGATTAACTCATGGGCATCACCGGTAGACACGAAACAGACCGGTGCAGCGTCATAGCCAGGTACGTTGCTGGAAATGCTCACACTGAGGGGAATATGGCGCTGCGTCCACTGTGTTTTGGATGAAAACAAGTCCATGGGCTCCAACAAGGCCTCAAAATCATAACACGCCCGGTAGGGAAAATAACGGTCCGCCTCCGGTATGATGAGACCCTCATCGGCCAGTTCCTCGAAAATAGTAGGCGTATTATGATACACACCACCAGGATAGACTCGCTTCACAGCGTTCGTACAAATCTTCTCGTGTCGATGTAAGTTGGAGGTACGGTGAAACACCCGATGGCATTGGGCGCAACTGTAAGACTCACAATACTGGCTCATATTGTGTATCAACGAAAAATGACTCACGCCATTGTAGTCGAACACATTCACTTTCATGGTAGAAGCGTACCGTTCTGTGGAACGACGCACCAATTCAGCCACCAATGTATCGTCCTCCATCCCGTTGTAATCGGTATACAAAGATATTGATGTTAAATAAGGTTTCCACGTCATCCAAATTCTTGAAAGGAACGCCACGGAAGTGACGCTCATCCATGTCTTGCTGCTCTAAGTACTGTTGCCAATAGTGATTGGCCACTCTGTCACAAGTCTTGGGGTCACACTCGTCCACATGTACGGCCAAACACCGAAACAAACATTTCCGATCTTTGTAGGGCCCATGTCCCCCTTGCGTTAATGCATACAGGCCGCGTCGACGAAGCAGCCAAGGAGGGAGTAGTACAGGAGCACCGATAGGATGATCTCTCATTTTCGTGACGAAAAATGTGACGTTGGTCACCCTTTCCACAAGCCATTCGGAATTGGGACGTTGCAACAGGGCCCATTGCAACGGATCCAACGTAATCAATTGTTCAAGCAGTGGCTGCAGGGAAATGTCTTCCGTTATGGTGAACGGCTGGTCAAACACATACGTATTATTACTCGGGTAATAATACCGCAGCTGGTCCGTGTTCTTCTGCCGTAAAATATACCCAAATGTCATATTCAACTTGAACGCTGTCACCTGGTCTCTGAATATGCTCTCAGCGTAAGTAGACAAATACGTGAAGTCTTCCAGTCGAAAGTTATACAAATCCAATAGACGACGGTTACGGTGAAAACAATGGCGTATGGTAGGCCAGTGTCGTTGATAAAGCTGCCTCACACGCTCGTCTTCAGGCAAAACTTCTACAGGAGGGACTGCTGGGTCAAAGGGAAAATGTTCTCCACGTATCATGCTTCCAAACACACGGGGCAGGGTGGCTGGTTAGAGGTAAGGCAGGAGCTGATCAGGCAGGCTGGCTGGACAAGTAGGCAGGCAGGAGCAGGCTGGCTGGCTGGTTGGGTGGTTACAGGTGAGACAGGAACAGGTCAGGCAGGAGCTGGAACGGATCAGGCAAGCTGGCTGGACAAGCAGGCAGGCAGGCAGGCAAATCAGGTCAGTGGTGAAAAAACTTCCCAAAGTAGTCCAATGATTATAACCCATTCACTAAAAATCACCTACTTTTATATGTTTTTCACCCCATTCCCGAACATTCACGAACCCACTCCGACATCTTGCTTTACAACAGGGCCCACAACCACCATTTTGCTTTACAACAGGGACGACAACCGCCATCTTGCTTTACAACAGCACCGACAACCGACATCTTGCTTTCCACCATGCCCGAACACACCCGAACACACCCGAACACACACGAACACACCCGAACACACACGAACATCTCCGAACCACACCGCCATCTTGCTTTACAACAGGGCCGACACCCACCATCTTGCTTTACAACAGGGGCGACACCTCAACCAATCAAATTCAACCTCACACTTACAATTCAACCAATCAAAAGACTCGTTACAAAACCAACCAGTTGTGACGTCATAGTTACATCCGGGTGAAATGAGACTTTAGTTGCTCGTTATCCACTACTTATGTGATCAGTAGATCGGTGCCCTCTTTTAAACCCTACCTGGTTTTCACTAATTTGTTGTGTGGTTTCGGATTCCAAGTGGCTAGATATGCGATTGTTGATAATTTTGTTAAATAGTTTACCTAGGGCATTACCAATCGCTATCCCCCTGTAATTATTCGGGTCTGAGTGACTGCCTTTTTTATAAATTGGTACCAAACAGGAGTTCTGCCATTCATCTGGAAAACAACCATTGTCAAATATTATGTTGAAAAGTCTGACAACATGGTCAATAATGAGTGGGACGACAGTTTTAATAAGTTCATTGCTTATCTCATCTTCTCCAGGACTTTTATTATTCTTTAAATCCCGAAGAGCTACCAAGATTTCTTCAGCAGTGATTATATTATCAAGAGTACTATTATAGCAACTCTCTATGGAGGGCTTATGGAATTTACTCTCTCCAATATTACATGTAGGCTGACCCAGCAATGATATAAAATGGTCTGCCATGAGATTTTTGTCAACTGGAATGGTTAAATCAGCTTTTTGTTTAGTTCCTATCTTTTTTAGTAGTTTCCAATAGTATGAAGCATTGGATTCTCTGGCTTGCTCCAGCTGACCAATGAGACGGAGGTAATATTCTGTTTTTTTCTTATTAACCAGTTTCTTATATTCTTTTTTGACTGCATGATAATTTTGCCTGGCATCGCTCGTTTGATCAATATTATATAGCGAATAACTGGCTTTTGTTCGCCTTTTCGCAGATTTACAATCCTGGTCATACCATTCATTTTTTTTCTTTTTACTCGCCCCATGTATTTTAACTTGGATTGAAGCTTTACAGTTTAAATGATGTAGGATGGCAGTAAAGTCAGCCATGCTTTCCTGGACCCCGTTCGGGTCACTAGAGTAAGGGGTCATTATAAAATAATTAAGAATTTGCTGAAATTGAGGGTTTTTTAGTTCGTTTTGCACAAGAGTAGGGCTGTGTGCTGTCCATTTTCTCCTGAATTTAACTTTTTTGTAGACTATTATTGTTGGATGTATGTTTAACTATGGGAGTGATTCTCAGATGAAAGTAACTAAACACTTGGCAATGGTCAGAGTAGTGGGTTAGTGGGTAGACATGGAAGTATTTTACATGTGAGAAGAAGGATTCCGATACAATAGTGTAATCTACGGTACTCCTGCCAGCGTAAGTGTGGCAAGTATATTTACCAAAGTTGTCACCAGGAACCCGACCATTAAGTATTATTAGCCTGTGACTTGTAGCGATCTCTAGAAGTCTATGTCCAAATGTATTAAAATTATTGTCTTGGTTCTTCCTTGGTAATTGCACCATATTGAAAGTATCATCTGGCAAATCTGGGAGATACTCTACTCCATCAGTTGAAACTAGTTCCTGTCGATCACTAGTCCTAGAATTGAAGTCTCCCCCTAGCATAATATGGCCCAGGGATCCGAATTTACAAATAAGATGATCTAGGTCATCAAAGGGATCAACTTGTGGACACCGTTTCCAATAAGGTGAATTACCAGGTCTGAAGTATATGATGCCTATGTAAAGGTCTTTATCAATATTAATACAGTTTTTACCTATCTTTACCCATACCATATGATCTGAAGAATGAACAATGTCAACTTTAAGGTGTGATTTATACAATATACCAATACCACCTCTGGGCCTTTGGCCTCAAAATGGTGCTTTGTTAAAATTCTTAAAAGAGTACCCAGGCATATTAATCGAATAACATGAATGTTGCCAGGTTTCCGTCAAACCAACAAAACTAAATTTAGATAAAGAACTCTTAAAATCCACATCAGAAAGCATATCATCATCCACTTCAGTGAAAAAATAGCTCTTTAAAAGGTAGAATGAAGTATACTTGCTATGTTGATGTGATTCTATGGGTCAGTTAAGATTTTTCAGATATATCATAACTTACATTTGTTTTGTTCTACAGCTTGAAGATTGAAATACCAGAAGTGAAGAGAAACAGAAATAAAAGAAGACATTTTGAAAATGCAGACCCATGCTCTCTTCAATGTGGACTGGACATTATGATTTTTCGAGAAACAACAGAGTACTGAATGATACAGGCCTTCATATATGGAATAATTACAGGGAGCAACACATAGAAAATATTAAAATAACTGAATCTTTAATATCTGAACTGAGAGGAGTATAACATGGACTGATTGTGAATCAGACGGAATTGATCCATGAACTGGCTTCCAATGAATGTGGAGTCTCTGCAGTACCATGAACACTGTTATAAATAGACTTTGAAATGTGGGATAGGGAGTACCGGTATGCCATTTGACAGAATATTCTTTAATTTTAGGTGTGTAGCAATCCATTGCCTCCAAATGCTTTTAAACCGAACCTTGAAAGACTAAAAGGACTTAAATATTAGGCCCAAAAAATGTGATGCTATGTAATACAACATCCTGCGTTTTTTTTCTCTCTAAATTATTTTCTTCAGCTTTTTTTCCAAATCCACCATTTGTTATGCTGGAACTGATTTCAATAGACAGAATAAAAATTATATGACTTGCAAGTGCTTCCCAGTTATTTATAGGACCTACAGTCATTCAAAATGAATTTTAGGTTTCCTGTAACCCTACGAACTCATATTTTTTGTGATAAATATAAATCAGCATCACTGTTGTTGCACTTTCTCTTCCACAAGACTGAGGTCAATAAATCCTTTCAGTAATAATCATCTACACATGTCCAGTTCCATATCAGTTGTAAAACCACTCTAGCGCTAGGTGCGCCCACTTCAATTATGCATCAAAGCGAAGAAGCCAAGGGACATCTCTTTTGAGATTTGATTTGACTGGGTTCGCGCAGATGGTAATAAATATAATTTTGAAATTCACAAGTTGGAAATCATCTGCATGAATGCAGTCCAATCAAACCTCGACAGAGATTTGCCTGGGTGTGTTTTTCTCGGTATATGAGAACAGTGGTAACATCATTCACTATACGCCGACATCAAATATATCTTCTCTTCAGTGCGCCTGGTGTTCATTTTTCGCACACTGATTTAAATTGTTAATTTCTGTGAGATGCGTCTAGGAAATTTCGTCCGGTGTGCTCGGGAGCAAATAAGCCACAGATGCATCTTTGCTGAAGCCTCGTACTGGTTTTAGTTTTAAGAAGGTCCACGTGAATATCTAGCGATATTCAACCGGACATGTGCGGATAGATGGGAGCTTTTATAAGAGATATTCTTACTCTTAAATTTGCAATCAACGAATAACTGGCCATTACTAAAGGTGAAATCCGCTTGTCTTATGTATTTTGTTCCCAGGCTTTATTGGTATTGTTCGCATTTGGTAAAAACATTATGTTCGGTAATGAGTGAGTGAGTGAAGTGAGTCGATCCTAATCCTTCCGTCGGCAAAATAAGGAGAACCGTTGACATTAGAACCTTGATTTTTGGCATGAAGGTGCATTAGCGGACTGTTACCAGCAAGTTCTGAGCTGACCTACTTTTGATGAAAATTTCTGGTGATTTTTGAAGAAAATCACTGGTGATTCTGACTTGGGCTGTGCCCATCTTAATTTAAGCAGGATTTCAACTTTGGGGGGGGGGGGAGGTTTCAAGAGTTCAGTTCGCGTTGGGAGTCCTAATTCCTTCCGTACTTCGTAGGTCCTGTGACGTTTAGTCACACTGCCATGTGATGCATGCAAATACTGCAATTATGGCTTCCCGAAACGGTATGATTAACTTTCAGCCAGTGTAGCATGTATAGTCGGCAATGTTTTCCATAGAGTTGCTTTCTGAATGCTATTAAGCTTCTTTATGAAACCTTGAAAACGATAACAAAAGTTGGGATTGTTTTTTTTTTTTCAAGCAAACAGTTTGTCTCCAGGTAAAGAAACGTATAATCGCGTTTGCATTCTGCAAAATGTAATCGGCGATCCAACGGCTATATTTGCCAGTACCGGTATGTATTTCAATCTACGCAGTTTCGATTGCATACGCTCACTTCTGTATTTAACAGTTAAGTCATTTCGTATATCTGAGAAGACACTGACATCAGAGATGAGGCAATAATAACCATTTAAGGATAACCAGGAGAGAGAAAGAATTAAGGTTTAATTAAGGATAACCATAACCATAAAAAGGATAATATGGGAATAGAACCGAAAATGCTTTCTGTTGACGAATTGCAACGGCTGGCAAATTGATCACTTGATTTGGAAGATTCGCCATATCTATATCCGATTTTAATTCTGGTATTTCTTCTATCTTGAGGAGATGCTCATTTCGGAAATATTTAGTTTGATGAAGATTTCCTCGTATTTCATGGCGAACACATTACTGGAAAAGATACCGTGTCGATTCACCTGCGGGGAATTTTCCGTGAGATGCCGACACGTAGATTTGGTCACGTTCAGTGAAAGTTCAGCAATTAATTTTAAATCTAAATACATTCCCCATGTTTCTTGTATTATAGGATCATGAATGTAGCATAGGATCGTGAATACAACACTTCTGCAGAACATAAAAAATCGAGATAATGGTCAGAAACTCAGATTGACTTTCCATGCCTTGTTGGCACACGTTACTCGAATGAACATGTTCCAGACATTGTAGAAAAACATATATTAAAAATATGATAAAACGAATATTTTTATGAGCCTAGAAGTCGAATCAATTCCTTTTTTTAATTTTGTAACCCCATTTGTTTAACCACAGTAATGTCACATTATTATGACCATGTATTTGTCTGTAGTATATCCGTGATCATAATACATTATACTAATAGTACATCTTTTAGTTTTTAGATAGCCTTAAATTCTACAGCAGGCCATATATCTCGTGCCTTTTCATTCCCGAATATTCTTTCCGAATACAGTGGAATTCATTATGTTTTTCTCGTAAGGCTCGCACGTGTGTTATAACATTTACGGATCAACGTCACGAGAGGCATTATGGGATATGACGTCGCCGCCAAGGCGAAGGTCACAGGACCCGGGGCCAGTACCCCTGTAGGGGTCTCGCCATTTTTTACAGGATTCTTGTAAAAACCAAGGACTGTTCTATCTGACTGTTTTACTGATCGCAAAATGCATATTTATCTCGAAATACACTAAACAGTTATTCAATGTATTTCAAAACGTCAGTTTCACACAGTTTGAAGGCAGCTTTTTGACAAAATACCCTAGAACTATATGCTGCGGGAATATATATCGGTGAGTAGCGACTGATATCAATTCGCCCAGTGAGACGGTCGCCATGTTCGTTCACTGTGTTAACAGATGACCTCGGGTCAACTCCGACACAGTCCGTGAGACCCTTACAGCGCTACATGGAGAGGCGCAAAGCAGAACGTAATGGATGCCTGGTAGAGCTTGCTTTCACCTCTGTGGCGGCAGGTGGCGGTAGGTGGCGGTCACGTGGCGGTCATGGGCATGTATTCTTCCGCGGTGATGCGGTCTGGCGGTAATGCGGTCGCGGAAGAAAGCTTCCGCGGAGAAAAAGTAGTCCCCAGACTTCAAATACGCTGCATGGTCCGATTGGGTCGAGTGAGGTATCAAAGTGAAGCATTCGTGAAGGGGCATCCAGTCATGGGTGGGTGCATGTAAAATTAGGATTTTTTCCCCGAAACTATAAAAAGCGGAACACGGACTTTACCCTAAAATAGGGGAAAACACCTATCAACCCTAACCAAAAGGGCTAATATCGGTCCCCGGGCTTATTGGGACCTGCCTATCAAGTCAGTGGGGTGGGTGCATGTAAAATTAGGATTTTTTCCCGAAAATATAAAAAGCGGAATACGGACTTTACCCTAAAATAGGAGAAAACACCTATCAACCCTAGCCAAAAGGGCTAATATCGGTCCCTGGGCTTATTGGGACCTGCCTATCAAGTCAATGGGGTGGGTGCATGTAAAATTAGGATTTTTTCCCGAAACTATAAAAAGCGGAATACGGACTTTACCCCTAAAATAGGGGAAAACACCTATCAACTCTAGCCAAAAGGGCTAATATCGGTCCCCGGGCTTATTCGGGCCTGCCTATCCAGTCAATGGGGTGGGTGCATATAAAATTAGGATTATTTTCCGAAAATATAAAAAGCGGAACTCGGACTTTACCCCTACAATAGGGGTCTGTATTATACAATATAAGGGAAAATGCCTGTATAGGGTATGGGGATGGTCATTTTTTTCCGTGGGTGTTACTATGGGTTGTGGGGTCGCGTTTTTCTCGTCTCGCCGAGAAAAACACAATGGAAGGGGTCCCGGAGCGAATTGGTGAATTTTTTGGAAAAAGTCACCGAGGTCTGTATATAGGCCTATAGGCTGGCCATGGGGGGGTTTTGGTCCAACCTGGGAAATTCACACACGTTCATTGTGATATGGGTTGCTTGGATTTGTTTTTCACGTCTAGTCATTTAGAACACGATGGGAAGGGTCTCGGAGCGCAACGGTGAAATTTTGGAAAAGTACCATATAGCCCATATAGTCCCATACTGGCTATATGGGGGTATAGGTTCAACCTTGGAAATTCACACACGCTCATTGTGATATGGGCTGTTTGGATTTGTTTTTCACGTCTCGTCATTTAGAACACGATGGGAAGGGTCCCGGAGCGAAACGGTGAAATTTTTGGAAAAGTTCGCCGAGGCCTGGGCAGGCCCATAGGCCTATACTGCATGGCTATGGGGGTATAGGCCCATACGGGGTGGACGTTTTGGGGTCTAGGTGAGCCCCTAATGATCCTATGATGTCGTATGAGGTCTTATTTTGAAGCTCTCGTGGAGGAGCATCCGACTCAGGACTAATGGTTCGTCCGTTTTCGATAGGTTGCGCATGCGCAGTCTGGCCGTAGTATAGAAAGCAGGCATTTTGGGGGGTATGTGGGTGTGTGTTTGGGGTAGAGATGGACCGCTATGGGTCCGAATGGGTCGTGGAAGGTGTCAAAGTGAAGCTTGTGTGGGTTAGAGTCAGAATGATGTGTTTTTAAGTGCAAATCGCGTCAATCTGCGCATGCGCAGTTGGTTGTAAGTAAAGTGGCCATTTTGGGGCAGTACAGGAAGGTATTTGGGGTCGAGATGGACCATCCTTGGTTCGAATGCGTCCTGGAAAGTGTCATCTTGTAGCCATCGGGGTGTAGACCCCGATTTGAGGGCTGCCCACGTCACCTGTGACGTCATCGGTGACGTCATCAGTACGAGTAGTAGGGAAAATGGGCATTTTGGGGCAGTGAAGGAAGGTATTTCGGGTAGAGATGGACCATCTTTGGTCCGAATGTGTCTAGGGAAGTGTCATGTTGTAGCTCTCGGGGTGTACATCCCGATTTGAGGGATGTCCGCGTCACCTGTGACGTCATCACTACGAGTAGTAGCGAAAGTGGGCATTTTAGGGCAGTACAGGAAGGTATTTGGGGTAGAGAGGGACCATCTTTGGTCCGAATGTGTCTAGGGAAGTGTCCTGTTGTAGCTCTCTGGGTGTACATCCCGATTTGAGGGATGTCCGCGTCACCTGTGACGTCATCGGTGACGTCATCAGTACGAGTAGTAGCGAAAGTGGGCATTTTAGGGCAGTACAGGAAGGTATTTGGGGTAGAGATGGACCATCTTTGGTCCGAATGTGTCTAGGGAAGTGTCATGTTGTAGCTCTCGGGGAGTACATCCCGATTTGAGGGATGTCCGCGTCACCTGTGACGTCATCGGTGACGTCATCAGTAGGAGTAGTAGCGAAACTGGACATTTTGGGGAAGTGAAGGAAGGTATTTGGTGTAGAGATGGACCACTATTGGTCCGAATGGACCGCGTGGGGTGTCATGTTGTAGCTCTCGGGGTGTAATCCCGATTTGAGGGATGTTCACGTCATCTGTGGCGTCATTAGTGACGTCATCAGTACGAGTAGTAGCGAAAGTGGGCATTTTGGGAAAGTGCAGGAAGGTATTTGGGGTAGAGAGGGACCATCCTTGGTCCGATTGTGTCGTGGGAGGTGTCATCTTGTAGCTTTCATGGTGTACATCCCCATTTTAGGGATGTTCGCGTCATCTGTGACGTCATTGGTGACGTCATCAGTACGAGTATTAGCGAAAGTGGGCATTTTGGGGCGGTGAAGAAGGGATGTGAGGTAGGGATGGACCATCCTTGGTCCGAATGCGTCGTGTGGGTGTCATCTTGTAGCTCTCGGGATGTAGACCACGATTTGAGAGATGTCCACAGCATCTGTGACGTCATCGGTGACTTCATCAGTACGAGTAGTAGCGAAAGTGGGCATTTTAGGGGAGTGAAGGAAGGATTAGTAGTTTAAAAGCGCATTTCGAGACCTTTTCACCTAGCGGCACAAGGCGCAATGAGAGTATGCGCGCGCGTGTGTGTGTGCGTGTGTGTGTGTTGGTGTATGTGTGTGTGCGTGTGTATGCGTGTGTGTGCGTGTGTGTATGCCTGCGTATGCGTGTGTGTATGATATATGTACAGACACCACCACCAACACCACACACTACCACCACACACACACACACACACACACACACACACACACACACACACACATCACCACCACATTCCACCACCACCACCACCGCCGGGCGTTGACGAGCGTCAACGCCCGGTGGTGGTGGTGGGAGCTCCCGTGTGGCAGAGCTCTTGGATCGATCCAAGAGCTCTGCCACACGGGAGCTCCCACCACCACCACCGGGCGCTGACGCCCGTCAACGCCCGGTGGTGGTGGCGGTGGAATGTGGTGGTGGTGCTGTGTGTGTGTGTGTGTGTGTGTGGTGGTAGTGGTGGTGGTGTTGGTGGTGGTGTTGGTGGTGGTGTTGGTGGTGTTGTCTGTACATATCATACACACACGCATACGCACATACACACACACACGCACACACACACACGCGCATACTCTCATTGCGCCTTGTGCCGCTAGGTGAAAAGGTCTCGAAATGCGCTTTTAAACTACTAATCCTTCCTTCACTCCCCTAAAATGCCCACTTTCGCTACTACTCGTACTGATGAAGTCACCGATGACGTCACAGATGCTGTGGACATCTCTCAAATCGTGGTCTACATCCCGAGAGCTACAAGATGACACCCACACGACGCATTCGGACCAAGGATGGTCCATCCCTACCTCACATCCCTTTCTTCACCGCCCCAAAATGCCCACTTTCGCTAATACTCGTACTGATGACGTCACCAATGACGTCACAGATGACGCGAACATCCCTAAAATGGGGATGTACACCATGAAAGCTACAAGATGACACCTCCCACGACACAATCGGACCAAGGATGGTCCCTCTCTATCCCAAATACCTTCCTGCACTTTCCCAAAATGCCCACTTTCGCTACTACTCGTACTGATTACGTCACTAATGACGCCACAGATGACGTGAACATCCCTCAAATCGGGATTACACCCCGAGAGCTACAACATGACACCCCACGCGGTCCATTCGGACCAATAGTGGTCCATCTCTACACCAAATACCTTCCTTCACTTCCCCAAAATGTCCAGTTTCGCTACTACTCCTACTGATGACGTCACCGATGACGTCACAGGTGACGCGGACATCCCTCAAATCGGGATGTACACCCCGAGAGCTACAACAGGACACTTCCCTAGACACATTCGGACCAAAGATGGTCCATCTCTATCCCAAATACCTTCCTGTACTGCCCTAAAATGCCCACTTTCGCTACTACTCGTACTGATGACGTCACCGATGACGTCACAGGTGACGCGGACATCCCTCAAATCGGGATGTACACCCCGAGAGCTACAACATGACACTTCCCTAGACACATTCGGACCAAAGATGGTCCATCTCTACCCCAAATACCTTCCTTCACTGGCCCAAAATGCCCACTTTCCCTACTGCTCGTATTGATGACGTCACTGATGACGTCACAGGTGACGTGGGCAGCCCTCAAATCGGGGTCTACACCCCGAGAGCTACAAGATGACACCTTCCAGGACGCATTCGGACCAAGGATGGTCCATCTCGACCCCAAATACCTTCCTGTACTGCCCCAAAATGGCCACTTTACTTACTTGCACTTAAAACACATCATTCTGACTCTAACCCACACAAGCTTCACTTTGACACCTTCCACGACCCATTCAGACCCATAGCGGTCCATCTCTACCCCAAACACACACCCACATACCCCCCAAAATGCCTGCTTTCTATACTACGGCCAGACTGCGCATGCGCAACTTATTGAAAACGGACGAACCATTAGTCCAGTCGGATGCTCCTCCGCGAGAGCTTCAAAATAAGACCTCATACGACATCATAGGATCATTAGGGGCTCACCTAGACCCCAAAACGTCCACCCCGTATGGGCCTATACCCCCATAGCCATGCAGTATAGGCCTATGGGCCTACCCAGGCCTCGGTGAACTTTTCCAAAAATTTCACCGTTTCGCTCCGGGACCCTTCCCATCGTGTTCTAAATGACGAGACGTGAAAAACAAATCCAAACAGCCCATATCACAATGAGCGTGTGTGAATTTCCAAGGTTGAACCTATACCCCCATATAGCCAGTATGGGACTATATGGGCTATATGGTACTTTTCCAAAAATTTCACCGTTGCGCTCCGAGACCCTTCCCATCGTGTTCTAAATGACTAGACGTGAAAAACAAATCCAAGCAACCCATATCACAATGAACGTGTGTGAATTTCCCAGGTTGGACCTATACCCCCCATGGCCAGCCTATAGGCCTATATACAGACCTCGATGACTTTTCCAAAAAATTCACCAATTCGCTCCGGGACCCCTTCCATTGTGTTTTTCTCGGCGAGACGAGAAAAACGCAACCCCACAACCCATAGTAACACCCACGAAAAAAAAATGACCATCCCCATACCCCATACAGGCATTTTCCCTTATATTGTATAATACAGACCCCTATTGTAGGGGTAAAGTCCGAGTTCCGCTTTTTATATTTTCGGAAAATAATCCTAATTTTACATGCACCCACCCCATTGACTGGATAGGCAGGCCCGAATAAGCCCGGGGACCGATATTAGCCCTTTTGGCTAGAGTTGATAGGTGTTTTCCCTTATTTTAGGGGTAAAGTCCGTATTCCGCTTTTTATAGTTTCGGGAAAAAATCCTAATTTTACATGCACCCACCCCATTGACTTGATAGGCAGGCCCCGATAAGCCCGGGGATCGATATTAGCCCTTTTGGCTAGAGTTGATAGGTGTTTTCCCCTATTTTAGGGGTAAAGTCCGTATTCCGCTTTTTATAGTTTCGGGGGAAAATCCTAATTTTACATGCACCCACCCCATTGACTTGATAGGCAGGTCCCAATAAGCCCGGGGACCGATATTAGCCCTTTTGGCTAGGGTTGATAGGTGTTTTCCCTATTTTAGGGGTAAAGTCCGTGTTCCGCTTTTTATAGTTTCGGGAAAAAATCCTAATTTTACATGCACCCACCCATGACTGGATGCCCCTTCACGAATGCTTCACTTTGATACCTCACTCGACCCAATCGGACCATGCAGCGTATTTGAAGTCTGGGGACTACTTTTTCTCCGCGGAAGCTTTCTTCCGCGACCGCATTACCGCATCACCGCGGAAGAATACATGCCCATGACCGCCACGTGACCGCCACCTGCCGCCACAGAGGTGAAAGGCGATGTGGCGTCCCCGATACCTTTAACCTGGGTTCCACCTCAAATTTTACCCGGGGAACAATTAATGAGGTCAATGTGGCTTTAAATCATTGCTACATACTACTGGGCTCTATCTTAGGCCCTCTATTGTTTACTGTGTACATAAATGACCTCCCACTCTGTGTTGAGAACTGCGATAATACTCTCTTTGCTATGGTGGCCGAGAGGGGCCATCGTCACTTCGCCATCGTGCCATAGGGCGATAGAGCGATAGAGCGATGGCGATAGAGCGATAGAGCGATGGCGATAGAGCGATAGAGCGATGGCGATAGAGCGATAGAGCGATGGCGATAGAGCGATAGAGCGATGGCGATAGAGCGATAGACCGATGGCGATAGAGCGATAGAGCGATGGCGATAGAGCGATAGAGCGATAGAGCGATGGCGATAGAGCGATAGAGCTATGGCGATAGAGCGATAGAGCGATGGCGATAGAGCGATAGAGCGATGGCGATAGAGCGATAGAGCGATGGCGATAGAGCGATGGCGATAGAGCGATAGAGCGATGGCGATAGAGCGATGGCGATAGAGCGAAGTACATGACTGCGCATGACTACACCAAAACGAGACATTTTTTCCTAGCTTTGTGTTCACGGTATTTGTCGGTACAAGATTTTCATGGCGGTCAAAATGAATATCAACGCCATGCATACTAAGAAAAATTCTGTACAAGAAAGCGACTCTGAGTTGATTCAAGGAATGCCATTATGAACATATTAAAAAAAAAGATCTTTGAGTAATGACACGGAGGGGGAAGGATTGACGCTTATTAATATTCAATTGTTGGAGAACGTTGATAGGATATTAATTTATTAAGATTTGCCTCTCCCCCTATATCCCCGCATTGCACAAAGAACGGAATGTCTCAAAGAGCGGAGACCAAGGACTACTTCGTCTCTCCACCCTCAATAATTACGAGGGGGTGCCTTGAAATGGGCCGAAAATTAGTAGAGAAGCGTGAGAAATAAATCTAAAATGACTGGTTTTTAAATTGCAGTTTTATGCCAAGTACCAACATTTTCTCAGTGGTTTAGTACTAAATGGAATTTAGACTGGTCACAAGGTGACTTTAAGCTATTAGGTCTTTTGTTTACAAACAATTTGGCCGAAAAGTTTGAACAAATAAGATGAATTAAAAGATATTGTCATACTCATAAAGATATGGTCCAAAATAGGATTGACTCCACTGGGACGAAATGTTATTTGGCTTGTTGTTGCCGAAACTCAACCATCTATTTTCCTCTCTTCCAAACCCACCCGAACCACTTATAAAAGAATTCCAGAAACGCTGTTTTGAATTTGTTTGGAACTCGAAACCTGATAAATTTTTGAGAAAAATTTCTGTTAAACCACTTGAACATGGCGGTTTATATAATCCTATTGTTAATAAGTAATCCAGGCACAAAATATACCGTGGATTAGGATATTACAAGCTGATAATTCCAAGTGGGGTAATATTTTGAAAATGTATATGCCAAAGAATATAGACCCAATAGGAGTTGGTTCAGCATTCTTAAGAACTAATATTATACCAACGATGGAAAGCGTATTTTGGAGGGACACGCTTCTAGCCTGGACAGAATTTCAAATAAAACTAGAGGACTGTCAAAATTTCTGTCAAATGTTACAATGAAAAAATTAAGATTGATAATAAAGCTCTACATTTAGGTCACTGGGATGGAAAAGGCGTGCGGTTTGTAAATGATATTTTAGATAATAACGGATTTTTTTTGTCATTTGACTCTTTTCAGTCCATTTATAAATGCGCAGCCCATTTTCTGGAATAATTATCAGTATGTCAGCCAAGTAGTATATAAAACTGATATTAACGCAACTTGACCTTTGACCTAAAAAATTTGCATAGTGGGGAGAAAAACTACCTCCGAACACAGGAGAGTTCCAATTTTTGCAGGTCACTGCGCAGGTCAAGTGGTTGCCATGGTGACGTCATTTCCGGTCACGTGACGTTTGGGGTATGTATTCCGCCGCGGTTATGCGGTCTGGGGAAAATTCTCCGGCAATCTTCGGCAATCACCGGGGCATTTTGGGGGGAGAGGGGCCCCTAGCGGACCGATTGGGTCGAGTGAAGTGTCAAAGTGAAGCGCTCCTCCAGGGCGATCAACCAGTGGGTGGGTGTATGTAAAATTAGGATTTGTCCCAAAAATACAAAAAGCGGAACACAGATTTTACCCCTACAATAGGGGAAAACTCCTATCAACGATGTCCAAAAGGGCTAATGTCGGTCTCCGGCTTATCGGGCCTGCCTATCAAATCATGGGTGGATGCATGTAAATTGAGGACTTGTCTCCGAAAATATAAAAAGTGGAACTTTACCCCTAAAATCGTGCCTGATTCGCACATTTGCATCTGTACGGGAAAATGCCTGTATGTGTATAGGGGTGGTCATTTTTTGTGGATTTTACTATGGGTTGTGGTGTCTTGTTTTCTTCGTCTCACCACGTAAAACACGACGGGCAGGGTCTCGGAGCTAAGTGGTGAAATTTTTCGAAAAAGTCCCTGCGCGCATGCGTAGTGGGTAAATAGTGCTGGGTGGCTGTTTTGGGCTCTAGGTGAGCCCCAAGTGGTCCGATGGTGTCGTACGAGGTCTTATTTTAAAACTCTCGTGGAGGAGCATCCGACTGGGCTAATGCATCTTCCGCTTTCAATATTCTGCGCATGCGCAGTCTTGCCGTAGTATAGAAAGCAGGCATTTTGTGGGTGCGTGGGAGTGTGCTTGGGATAGAGATGGACCACTATTGGTCCAAATGGGTCGTGGGAGGGGTCAAAGTGAAGCTTCTGTGGGGTAGAGCCAGAATGGCGTGCTTTGTATTGCAAGTCGCGTCAATCTGCGCATGCGCAGTTTGGTGTAGTAAGTAAAGTTGTCATTTTGGGGGTGTGTGGGGGTGTGTTTGGGGTAGAGATGGACCACTATTGGTCCGAATGCGCCGTGGGAGGTGTCATTTTCTAGCTCTTGGAGTGTAGATCCCGATTTGATGGATGTCCACAGCATCTATGACGTCATCGGTGACGTCATCAGTACAAGTAGTAGCGAAAGTACATGTACTATGTGCCTATACATGCACTATGTGCCTGTACATGTAATCTGTCCTTATACATATACTCTACCAATTTACCAATCCGTCCTGTATTATACAATATATGTCCTGTATTATTCAATATCTGTCCTGTATTATACAATATCTGTCCTGTATTATCTGTGCTGTATTTTACAATATATATCTTGTATTATACCATATCTGTGCTGTATCATACCATATCTCTCCTATGTTATACAATATCTGTCCTGTGCTATACAATATCTGTCCTGTATTGTACCATATATGTCCTGTATTCTGACTCCACCCCACAAAAGCTTCACTTTGACACCTCCCACGAACCATTTGGACCAATAGTGGTCTATCTCTATCCCAAACACATCCCCACGCACCCCCAACATGCCTCCTTTCTATATTACGACCAGACTGCGCATGCGCAGAATATTGAAAACGGACGATACATTAGTTCAGTCGGATGCTCCTCCACGAGAGCTTCAAAATAAAACCTCTTGCGACACCATCGGACCACTAAGGGCTCACCTAGACCCCAAAACGGCCACCCAGCACCATTTACCCACCACGCATGCGCGCAGTGACTTTTTAAAAAAATTCACCGCTTAGCTTCGGGACCCCGCCCATCGTGTTCTACGTGGTGAAACGTGAGAAACAAGATCCCACAACCCATATCGCAATGAACATGTGTGAATTGCCAAGTATGGACCTATCCACTGAGCCATTAGGCCTATAGGCCTATCCATACCTCCGTGAACTTTTCGAAAAATTTCACCGCTTAGCTTCGGGAACCCGCCCATGTGTTCTACGTGGTGAGACGTGAAAAACAAGGCCCCACAACCCATAGTAAAATCCACAAAAAAATGACCACCCATATGGGCATTTTCCCGTACAGATGCAAATGTGCGAATCAGGCCCTATTTTAGGGGTAAAGTCCTTGTTCCGCTTTTTATGTTTTCGGGACAAATCCTAATTTTACATACACCCACCAATGACTTGATCGCCCTGGAGGAGCGCTTCACTTTGACACCTCACTCAACCCAATCGGTCCACTAGGGGGCCCTCTCGCTCCCAAAATGTCCTGAAGATTGCCGGAGAATTTCCCTCAGCTCTCCGCGTATTTGGGACTACTATTTCTGTCCGCGGAGGGTTTTTTCCGCGACTGCATCACCGCCGACGGCTTCACCGCGGAAGAATACATGCCCCAAAGGTCACGTGACCGGAAGTGACGTCACCATGGCAACCACTTGGCCTGCGCAGTGACCTGTAAAAATTGGAACTCTTCTGTGTTCGGAGGTAGTTTTTTTCTCCCCAATATGCAAATTTTTTAGGTCCAAGGTCAAGTTGCGTCAATATCAGTTTTATATACTACTCAAGCAGTACGGAAAGCAGCAAACAACATGAGATTTGGACTATTACAGAAACAATATATGATACCGTTGATACTGCCCCCTATTTCACTATTAATAAGTGAGAAAAAAGGCTGTAAAATGTTATATAGAAATCTCTTGACCTTTAGATTTACTTTACTAAACAGTTCTTGAAAAAAATTATAGTGATTCGGAGTGGTATATATAACAAAGAGATGGGAAATATAAATGGTTTCGATACAGAATTATTAACCGAATATTGACTACCAACATTTTTGCACATAAACTTTACCCTGATATATCTAACTTATGTACATTTTGTAGCAAAGTTCCAGAGACTATTATTCATCTCTTTTGAGAATGTGAACATATCTACCCTTGGTGGAGTTTACTGGAAAATTAGTTCGCTTCGGCGGTTGTTCCAATTATATTTTCTCCAGAAAAAGTTATACTTGGTCTTTTACAACCCAGAAATCAGCCACTCAACTACTGTATTTCTATTATTAAAATTTCTATATATAAAATGAAAGTAGTTAAAAATCCCTTGGTTGAAAAGTGTTCAAAACGCTTTAAACGTGCGTACGAAACCGATAAATATTTCCAGTATAAGAACTGCGAATTCTGTTTAGACTCTTATGATGTTGTTTGCGTAGATAAATCGAGGTGTAATGACGATGTATCTGTTTGTTGTATAACATGAGTTTCTAATTACAAATACAGCCATTTTTGTTTAGTACGATAAAATATTGTACTTACAATGTGTATTACCTAACAAAACCAAATAAGATATAAAAAAAATCAGTGTTTGTTCTATGCGATTTAGTGTTAAGTCCAGCCTTGATCAGCACAATCTTAATGAATTATCAGTTTCATATGACATCCGCCTTTCTTTTTCGATAAAAACGCGGAAATGGCCGCGTCCGGCACCCACAACTTCAAATAATTCAACTTACGCATCGACGGACGAATTGGTCTTTTCTTTCAGAGGAGTTAGAAGTTGAATTTGACGAAAAATTACGAGACTATGGGTAAATTAGATCACCAATATTTTAGAGGGGGGGGAGAGTGACCTCTTCTATTTCGATTCTACGTTGATTTTTTAACAAGCGTTGATCAGCATTAATTACAAAACTTGATTTCAAATGTTCCAAATGTATATGTTCACCACACAGCGAATATCACAGCTTTATTTATTAGATTCTTATGTCGATCTTTTAGCCAATGTTTATTATTTTAGCCCATATACAATAAAACTTATCGGTCTATCTCTCTGTGTTATCTGTGTAATCTTTGTGGTATGCCGCTGGTCCCTATAATATTCATGAATCCGCCTGATAATAACCAGAGTTTAGCGGCGATCTCTCTTGTGTTGGAGGTACGATTATCACCGTATGAATATGCATGATTATGAGACATGCGCAGTCATATATATCGCTCTATCGCTCTATCGCTCTATCGCCATCGCTCTATCGCTCTATCGCCATCGCTCTATCGCTCTATCGCCATCGCTCTATCGCTCTATCGCCATCGCTCTATCGCCATCGCTCTATCGCTCTATCGCCATCGCTCTATCGCTCTATCGCTCTATAGCTCTATCGCTCTATCGCCATCGCTCTATCGCTCTATCGCCATCGCTCTATCGCTCCATCGCTCTGTTTTTTGACGTACGATGGCGAAGTGACGATGGCCCCTCTCGGCCACCATACTTTGCTGATGATTGTACAGTTTCCGCCAAAGGAAAGACGGTTTCGCAAATAACCGAGACACTATCTAATGGCTTCTGTAATGTCTCGGATTGGTGTGAAGATAACAAGATGATTGTTAATATGCAAAAGTCAAAATGTATGCTTGTTACTACTGCCCAGAAAAGAATTCATCTCGACGAAACTGATTTTAATATTACCTATGCTGGATGTGTGTTACAGTCAAAAACGTGTGAGAAACTACTTGGTGTTTATTTTAATCAGAATCTTCAAAATTATTTTTGCTTCGTAAGATAAAGCAGTTTCCTCCATTTCACTCCTGTCTCACCTTTTACAATTGCTTTATCCTTCCACATCTACATTATTGTTGTACTGTATGGGGACATGGGACCATTCAAGATTTTAACAGACTTGAGCGACTCCAGAAACGTGCTGCTCGGCTTATTTTAGATTGTGATTTTTCGGTCCCATCCCATACTTTATTTTTGAATCTCAAATGGCTACCTTTTAGATATCGTTTACAATTTCAAGAATCTGTTTTAGTTTTTAAGGCCCTTAATGGCTTGGCTCCTTCATATTTATCAGATCTTTTACAATTATCTAGAAGTACTAGGACACGCTCTTATGACCGTACTACGCTGAGAATACCTTTTACTCGTACAAGGTCTACACCAGGGTTCTTTTAGTGTATCTAGTGCCATGTTTTGGAATGCCATTCCCCTAAATATCCGCCACTCAGAAACTTTATCTTGTTTTAAACGTAATTGTGCTCAATTTTATATGGATATGTATATTTCTTCTGGTTAGTATTTTCTTTATCATCATTATATATATTTTAAATTATAATTCCTGCTTAGATGGAGATATATTTTAAATTATATATATATAAATATTTATTCAGTTATTAATTCTCTTGTGCTTGTTTTTACCTTTTATTAATGTATCTAGTAGCTTATCTTCTCTTATATGTATTTTAGCCCACGGCTTTCCTGAAAACCAGTGTAAACTGACGGCTTGTCCGTGTTTAAATAAAGTTTATTATTATTACAATCCCCATCTGTTATTTGATTGCCATGGGATAGAAGTGGGATGAAACGTCATCAGGTTTCAGTTCTACTCTTTTCTAACATAACTGTACTCACAAAGTTGGAACACCTTTACACATGCAAATCTCGTTGCAAGGCGGGTGATCGAAGAGAAAAACTTCCTCGTGTGAGACATAGAGCCATTGTGTAACCCAGTTACCGCCCTCGAGGTCGGCATCCAAGCCGAATGAACACTCAGCCCGTGCGTTGAGCAACTTGACCACTTCACGGCCTCCGTGCAGAACTCGCACGGGCTCGAGTGTTCATTCAGCTTGAACGCCTCTCCCTCAGGCGATAACTATTACTTATCCACTCACTAAAATTACCTTTTTCGACTATAGGTAGAAAACTGCCACATATACAGACCAGACATGAAACAGACAGACAGATGGATGAACGGACAGAAATCACCATCACTTGATACATCCGCTTCTTAATGAGCATTTAAAAAGTTTTTTTCTTCCACTTTTTAGCTTGGAAGGTAACAAAATAATAAAGTATCAATTCAATATATACACATTTTATTATAAAATTATAGCTGATATTACAATATATATTATTATCAATTATGATCATTAAAATACCTGAACATAGCTTTATATAGTTCATGATTAAGGTCTTCAACAACAGATTTCAGACACTTTAGCAAATACCTACATTGTCCTGCAGGCCTGTGATATCACAATAATAAAATACATAATATTTGGCATATTCTATCAACAAATTTTTTCCTCTATATATATTTTTCATTTATTTTTATTGTAAACTTCAAAATATCAGAATACCAAAATTAATGTTCTAGTTAAGCTTGATAGTTCATACAAACACAAACAGGAAGCTGCTTACGTATCAATACAGGAGCTGTCAATGTGCTCTTAATAATGGACTTCACACAGCTAAATCTGTTGAATCTATTCAGCTGACTAAATGTTCATGTGGACTTGACCATGGAATATGACATAAATGTGGAACTAAGGTTTCTTAAACTGATGATACGTCTCCGTGGGTATAAACGGAGGTAGGACGGCAAGTAATTCTGGCAGGTTTGGAGGGCCACCAGGATGGTCACTATGACAACTGCAGCTAGCAGCATATAGCCAAACGTCAGTGGGACAGAGTTCACCTGCACATAAAATAATTAAATACATTAAGTTAAATGGACAAAATATTTGTAGAGACTAACATGTATGTATCTAGACAGGATCCAAAGTGGCCCTAGAGAGGATCTAGACAGGCTAAATACAAGATCTAGAGAGGATCTAGACAGGCTAAATACAGGAGCTGTCAATGTGCTCTATACAGGAATACAGGAATAGAGAGGATCTAGACAGCTAAATACAGGATCTAGAGAGGATCTAGACAGGCTGAATACAGGATTTAGAGAGGATCTAGACAGGCTGAATACAGGATTTAGAGAGGATATAGACAGGCTAAATACAGGAATAGAGAGGATCTAGACAGGCTAAATACAGGATCTATAGGGGATATAGACAGGCCACATACAGGATTTATAGGGGATATAGACATGCTGCATACAATATCTAGAGGCGAAATAGACAGGCTACATACAGGATCTAGAGAGGATTTAGATAACAGTATTTTCGTTATTTTGGGATTACACTATTTGATACAGCACAGATTCTAGTACTGAAAATTGTTTGAGTCTCAAGCGAGATTTGAACCAACGAACCACCAGGGTAAGTTGGATGCCTTACTTTGGTGGTTGCTGGTTTGAATCCCTCATGGGACTCGACCTGTTTTCAGCACTAGAAGCTGTGCTATACTAAGACAGTGCAATCCCAAAATATTGATCAGTATCTAGATATGCTGAAATCAGGATGTAGAGGGAATTTATATAGGCTAAAAACAGGATCTAGAGACGGTCTACATAGGCTAAATAAAGGATCTAGACAGGATCTAGATCGAATACTGTAACTAGATTGGATAAAAACCAAATCTAGATAGGATCAAAACAGAATCTAGATGAAAGACATTATCTACATAGGATATACAGAGGATCTAGATGAGATAAAGAAGATCTAGATGGGATAAAAACAGCATTCGGATATGGGGTATATTTAGATTATGGCATTTTGGTATTTCTAATAAACATAACACATCAGGGTCACTATTCAATACAGATTCTTACATTAGATATTTAACCAAAAAAAAATGTGTATTCTACAAGAGGAAAATACATTTCTTTGTCCAAAATAGCAAATGCATTTATTGGTCTTCGCCATGAATGACCGAGTCAATGACCATATCTTTTGGCGGTAGATTTTTTTTTCTGATATGCAGATCTTTGTGATGTGCAGTAGTTCATATTTCTAGTGATGTGCAGATCTTTCTTGTGGTGTGCAGTAGATCTTTTTTTGGGATGTGCAGATTTTTCTTGTCACATGCAGATCTTTCTATTGATGTTCAGTAGATCTTTCTTATGATGTGCAGAATGCCACATACATGCATCTGAGCTGTGTTAAATTTTCATCAAACTTTAATTTTGCGAACAGTTTACCTCTGCGTCCAAAGCTCTCTTCACTTCTTCCTCTTTCCAGTTAAGTAGATAATGAAATAGTGTATAGTATAGTGGCATAATTTCTTCTACAGTTTTCTGAAAGACAATCATAACTTCATTACAGTTTTACCATAATTCTAATAAACTATTATCTAAATTGCGTGATCAATATGCTATTTTCCATATTCTAGGACTAAAACCTCCAATACTTCATTCTTTTCTGGACTCGGGGGGGGGGGGGGGGGAAATAGCAGAAACATTTCTTTCTTAACCACCAAATTGTACAATGTTCAACAACAACACAAAAAAGAGTGAAATATGGGGTGAAATGGGGGGGGGGGGTGAAATAGCAGAAACATTTCTTTCTTAACCACCAAATTGTACAATGTTCAACAACAACACAAAAAGTGCCGAACTTGGCTTCAATATATGACAGCATATTTGATCTGCAAATTTATAGCTTTCTCCAATGAAAATTGTCTTGCTTGGGACTGATTTTTGTTCTTGTGACATTGACATATGTCATTTTGACCTTAAGTTTGGTACCCCTAAGATGCACATTGTTTCCTCCTAATGCATCCACTCAAAAAAAAAAAAAAAAAAAATACTGATTTTCAATGACTCTTTTTTTTTTGTTATAGCGGAGTGATTTTCATTATTTTTCCCATGTTGAGGCCAAAGAGACCTTGACCTTTTGACCCCAAAGTATCACCCCATCAAAATGTATTCACTCACAGAAACAATCCAATTCTCAATGATTTCCGGATTTTCAGATCAAAGAGACGTTGACCTCTGATGACACATTGTCTCTACCTATAAATGTATCAACACACTTAGTATTGCGACTGTAGATAAAGACAGAGACCATGCGGACATGATGAGGACAGATGAACAGAAATAGCTACCACATAAAATGTTCATCTTTTTACTTGTGTATAAAAGTACCAAATATATGTCAAGATGCGACATCAGCAGTGCTAGTCATGTTTCACATTCAATCTGATTATACCTTCAACTTGCTACTTCTTGGGTTAAACACATCAAAACATTTGGCATCTTTGTGGTCTCCAACTCCCCAAAGCTCTATTGCATAGGAGAAAGGTATCTGAAATAGTACAAATAAAAGTCATATATTCGATGAGTGTTACTAAAATAATTCATAAACTGAAGCACTGAAATGTATCACTATACATGTATACAAGAAATGAGCTTTTGGAGAATTGGTAAGCTACAATAATTCAGTTATGCTACATTCACTGATTCTACAGGCAGAGGCATGCAAGTTCTCCAAATGCTCATTTCATTTTTCCATCTATATTCTAAGGACAAATTATTATGCTTCTTCCGTATAGCTTCTATTGAAGTTAAGAAATACTTTAAAGTTCACTTATGCTAAATTAACTGATTCTGCAGGCCGCCTCAGTGAAACTATAAGAAAGAAGCATAATAATATGTTCTTAGAATATAGATGGAAAAATGAAATGAGCATTTGGAGAACTTGCATGCCTCTGCCTGTAGAATCAGTGAATATAGCATAACATTATTGTAGATTTTAAGGTTTTTGTTCAGCAGTGCTTCTGGAAAGGAAGTGTTTACTTTGTCGACACAAGCAGTCTATTAGCCCCCGTATGTAAATTGCATTATGAAATGAGTCAACCACTTCAGATTTTATTTCCTGAATGGTCAACATACAGGCATACAATATGTAGGCCTGAAAGGTAAAGGAGAATATCAGTGCTACAGTGGTCTATTTGACCAAAATGCCATGAATTCAAGCTCTCTTGAATCCTTGCAATTCTCCTAACAGCATCACACCATACCACAGCTTGTTTTTCCGCAAGAATCTGGAAATCTGATTGCTGTCAGCACTCCTGCAAATTTTTTTGTGGGAATCCAACAGATTGCCGTAAAGTTTTTGCAATCGGTATAGAAATGATTGGATTAGATTTCCATGGAGCTGGTTTGTAAGAATCTATTTGTAATCCTGTGAATTGTGATGAGAAACAAGGCCTGCATACTGATGGCAGCATATTTTCTCTGACAGCATTTTAGTTATGTGTGTAAGCAGGGTCTGATGTAGCCTAGATTTAGATATATTTAGATGCCAATACCCCCAATGCCACATATATATGCCAGCGCTTGCACCACCAATGTCCTTTCAATCCATTCTTAAACGATAATGTTAATAAAATTATAAATTGTAAAAAAGACTGTATAATGAAATATAAATAAAGCATTATGTTGATGAACTGTGAAATCCGTATGGGAGGAAGCCCTAAAACAACAATTAAAAAAACAAAAAAAAACATTTCAATCTTTTGAAATCCTTTGTCTGTGTACAAGATCATTATAATAAACTTCAAGAAGAGCCAATAAATTGTGCTACATAAGTTTATTGTCTATAGTGCCATCCAATGATGAACAAATATCATGAAACTACATGATGAAGCAAAATCCCCAGATCTGGCCTGGGGAATGTAGATATTGGACTTATGAGAATTTCACGTATTTCAAAAGAATGACCATTTGGCTTACAAGGGATGTGAATTATAACACTGGGAATGTTATATTCATGTTCAGCACACTAGAATTACTTTTCCCTGATTCAAAGAAGTAAACTAACGTTTTTGTGAGAAAAAGGAATTTATTTTGAGATGCACGAACGTGCCTCCATGATTTCGCCACCACCACCAAAATCAGTCCTTTGCCTTTGCCTTTGTTTAGAAGATACACAGGTTTATCTGCATTCATGTCTCTAGGCCACCTTGTTATGACCAAATACCACGAAAAAACAAGCAGGTGAAATCCAAGCCCTGGAAACTGGGAAAAACTTTAATCATGATAATGGTTATGGAGGTTTAGACATTAAGTCAGATAATTGAGATTTTTTATTTAAAAGACAATTTGGTTTGCATCGAAAGGGAATTATCATGTTCACAATCCTATATTTATGCTTGGCAACCTATAATAGAACAATTTTCAAATATTTCTCCAAGCGAATCGGTATATTTTCATTTCACAAAAAAACGTGCCTTTATAGTTAGGCCAGCCACACCAAAAGCTTTTCACCACATTGCCTATCCTTCAAGATCATTGTAATGAAATTTGATAGAAATCAAACAAGTTGTTCAGACGAAATCATGAGAGAAAGTTTTACCTATGCTCTGACTACAGCGGCAATCAAAAAACCCAGACAAATTTCCCAGGCCTAAGGAGATAGCACACAAAGTCTGACCCACAAATATTTAACCACTGAGTGTATCTCACCTTTCTCATTCCAGCCATGTAGTCAAATATTGTCCCATCAGCTGTGTAGTCATTCAATAGGAATCCCTCCCCGTATGTGAAGTCATACTTTGTGGACTCCGCCATTTGTTTGGCTAGTTCCATCATGGAATCAAAGTTCTCTGGCTGTCTGTTCGATGCTTTTGACTTTGTATCTGTCAAGATAACACATGGTAGGGTATATCGTTTATTAACATCAGGAAATTACCAGCATACGTTGTATAAAACCAGAATCCTGTCATTTCTCTCAGGAATCCATCACAATACCTTCAGATTTTAATAGTTTCGAGGATTATTTGCCAATGGCAGATGTTCACATTTAATATATATACTAACTTGATGTAATATATTAATACTATATGGTGTTACGAATCACATAATCAATGTTTCTCTGCTGTACCCACTTAGTAAATCTTAGTAAAGAAATTCCAATACTCTGTGGATCACTGTGGTTACAGTAGAATGATGTAATACAAATATAGTACCTGCATATGGTAGATAGATCTGCTGAATACCAGAGTGGAAAGAGAAGAAAGCATCAAATCTGTACTTTGCAGTTATCATCCTGAAAACATTGGTCTCTGGCTCTACAACAAAAATGGCACATTCAAGTATGAACTTGTGTATACTTATTGAATAATCGAACAAGGAACATTGATCTGCATTACATCCAGAGAATATTACAGCAAATATCCATAAACATAGAAACTACTGTCTGATACTTAGATGGTCATGGATTGTTGGAAGACTTTTTGGGAAACACATGGTATAGATAATACAGGAACAGCAGAACAGTGGGGGCCAGCCCCCCCCCCCCCCCACCTCCACCAAAATATTTTTAGGGGAAAAAAAATATATTATTGCAGAATCTTTCAAAACAGGGCTATACAATGCACCAAGTGCTTCCAATGAAAGTTTCTCAAATTTGGCGATACATATTGCATGATAGCAAAATACGTACACAGCGTGCAAGATTTATGGCGTTACGTTTCATGTTTAATTCCGCTTAATCGGGGGCTAGGAGCCGTATGAACCCATGTATTCTAAGATGCTCATAGTGTTCATATGAACAGTCACAATCAAAGCGTGACAGATACATCATATTCTAGATAACGACATTGCAATGAAGGGAATATTGATCCGATACAGATTTGATACTTTCGGAACCATTGAGTCTTCTCTCTTGCATTTGTATGTATACTATGCAAATTTTTTTCTTGAATTTGGTGATAATGCTGTTATATGAATTAGGTTTTTGGATTATGGATGCGGAAATTCTTTAATGGACGATGGCTGAATATTGAATGACGGATTAGATGCTTGTATTTCGATTGAAATGATATTTAATATTTAAATTAT
Source organism: Hanleya hanleyi (assembly GCA_036873755.1). NCBI lineage: Eukaryota > Metazoa > Mollusca > Polyplacophora > Lepidopleurida > Hanleyidae > Hanleya > Hanleya hanleyi. The sequence continues at coordinate 383,296 of JAVTVY010005484.1, read as the reverse complement.
TTATACTTCCGAACATGATCATTCACTTGGCGGTGAATATTTGAAAAAAAAAGAAAAAAAAGCAGGTTGTGTGAAACAACAAAACAAAGCAGATTTCTTGTTTTATTGCTCAGAAATATGCTAGAAGGCAACTACTGCCATGCAAGACCCCGGAAGCTTTTGGGGCCTAGGCGGCTCATGGAGAATCGCCTATTGTGTTGTGATAGTGGCCCCTCCAATCACAAATTGCTTCCTCCGTGCCTGTAATATACTATATAGCAATCAATGGGATTATTCTATAACTTCTTGTTTAATACACAGAAAAAAATATTTTGTTCGGCAACAAAGTGGTGCAATGATAGGCATTTTTTTTTTCTTTTATTTTCTATTTAAGAGAGTGATATGTTAACTTATCGTATGCCAAGACCCGATCAAAGACCATTAACACAAACCATTTCAATATCAGTCTTTTCTAACAGGTTTAATGTTGATAACGCTTATCTATGATTGGTGTAAAATAGAACAGGGTGGACGCACATGGTTCAGAATGTCATGCATTGTCCATTCTGTGTATCTTATTTGGTATAATGGGACAAATTTAGAGCATGGGACTATAAAAAGAAAGCTGTTGGTGTAACTCACCAGAGAATGCATGTTGTCCTCTGTATTCTTCATCCTCAGGGTTACTAGAGCTTCCAAAGTTACCATACTGCCAATCAAAGTTTCTGTTCAGATCCACACCTGTGCTCGTCCCCCGCCAACAGTAGTTATGAGTCCGTTCCACATGCAGTCTACCATCAGGGTTGGCAAGTGCAATAATGAATATATCAAATTTGGACAAAACCATCCGCGAAAATAGCTGTGTCGGGCTGCCCTCAGGGGCAGATAAGCCTGAAAACACTGTCTGTAAGAATCCAAACATCGTTTCCAGAGGAAAAAACTCTCTAGCATGTTCTCCATATGAGAGTAACAGTTTGACTTTAGGAAAATGTGTATAACCGCTGTTTGAGAAAGTCGTTCGGCTGCCTGTGAAGTTTGTTAAATGGAAGAGAAGCTGAGATTGGTCTTCTTTTGACCGATAGCTCCAATCAATTTTCATATAGTTAGGATTGTTAGTCATTATTGTCCTGAGATGAGATTCTATACTGGAATGATTGTGATATATGGAATAATCTGGAAGATAAACCTCTTTCTGTGGTTGAACATCTCTGGCTAGTACACATGGTATATATGAGAACAAACATATGATATTCATGAAAATGAACACTATCCTGTTCACAGTCTGACTCCACTGTCTCCCATAGTTCACAGTCCAACCCCACTGTCTCCCGTGGTTCATAGATTGTACATGTGAAGGTTGGAACCCCCAGGGCAGGCAGATATGGAAGATAGCCATCACAAGTCATGCCTGTACTCCTCTAGCACATGCCTGAAACAAATCAACAAAAATGTTTCAAAAATTAATAGTGTACTAATGAAAATCTCACATGTCAAAATAGTAATAACAGGAGCCAAAATTGGTCTCAATATATGTCCTCACAACAAACAAATTTAAACTTTGGGGTGTACACAATTATAGCTTTCCAAACTATAGCGACCATATTTATTGCCTTGTTTGGGAATTCATTGACCCTCAACCTATTACCTCAAAATCAACAAGTTGTTCCTTCCCACTTGATGTCAATGTACCGTATATCCAAAAGACACAATTGCCATAACTTGGTCGTATAAATGGAATTTGTTCCCACTCCACAGCCCTGAATTGAAGTTCTAACACCAAATCAAGATTGTCAGTGATTTCCTGATCTTTGGCCAGTGACGACCTTTGATCTTTTAACCTCTACTTTGGTACAAGTACTCAACACAAGTATCCACTCACAAAAAGTGCAATTTTCAACCAGGTCTTGACTTTTGGACCCTTTGCATGATCTTGACCTCAAAATTGGTAGCAATTCGATTCAATTTTATTGTACCAGACATTCTCAAACAGCAGTGTACAAAACAACAAATAACAAATGTAACAATCACAGTTAACATATGTACTCAGTTACATGTAAATTGTAATCATCTAAATAAAACAACAAATTAGTTTCCAAAGGTGAATGACGGAGATCCCAGTTTTCAATACCCCCTCTCTCAACTTAATCCCTCGAGTTACAAATGAGTACAAATGCGGAATTACTCTGTCCGTAAAATAAATTCATAAACAAAGTGTAACTAAAAATGTGGGAGTAGTAATAAATCACTCTTACTAGAGATAACTTGACAACAAAGTAACTAAAACTGTTCATACAAACCACATAACAGCTGTCAAAGCAGCTTCGTCTTGGAGAAAAGAGTGTACACAAGGGAGGGAAGTGTGCAATCGACCCTTACTTTACTTTATTTCCATACATGAATACATATAGAAACATAAAAATATATACATATATCGATGATTGTTAAAAAAACAATGCCATGTACAAACAAGACTATCACAATTCCCAGGCAAACATGCACATACGTACTGCATACAGCTCTAACAATACAGAATAGTTAGTTGGGATCATCCTGTATCCAAGCTATGGGCTCGGCTAAAGTGACAAACAAAAGAATGCTGCCCTAAAGCCCACTGTATTGGGCCACCACAACCTCGAACATAAATTCGGATCCAACTCCACACATCCCTCTGGTCACAGATTGCCAAGAAGGGTGATGTGTGGAGACGCACCCCAATCGACGAGAGTGCAATAGTTTAATATTCATGATCAAGCCTGTGCGGCAGGGGTGCCGGCTAGCTGCGATGTTCTCTGTTGCGACATTTCGTAAATAAACTGTCCAATTTTGGGGGACAGATGGTTAGGTGGGTTGATAAAAAAATATAATTTTTCTTGATCTGTTAAATGTCTGAAGAAATGACAAGTGTTGTCGATTAACTTGTTTACCGCTGGGACAAGTGGTATTCATCTTCCACAATTTTATTTAATATGCCATCACAACGTCTGCACCATCTTTTGTCTCGATCTATTATTCTGTATCTCCCTGTTTCTATCTCCAGTCTGTAGGCGCATATTCTGAGTTTTGTTAAAGATTGTCTAAAATTCTGGTTTTGTACATATTGTAGATAGCCAGCAATCGAATAGGATTGTTTCATATATTTGTAATGAAGAAGCTTCTCGGATTATTCGATATATTTATCTTTTAGTTTATCTTTTACTTTTTTTGATACATGTTTGGATTTGGAATGGTGAGTTAGGTGTTCGTCATTGTTGATGTTGTGTTTTTCTTTTATTAGAGAGACATAGCTATGCCATCCAATTCCAATTACACTATATAGTATATACCCTATACATAGACGTCTGTATAGGGTATATACTATATAGTGTAATTTTCCATGCTTGGCAAACACGGACTCGCGCTTTAAAATATGACCATGTATGAGTATTATAGTAAGCTATATAATAATTTAGTGTTTCCAAGAGACGTTCAAAAAAAATAAATTTAATATTAAATTTTTTAAAAAAATCTCTGACAAAACAGTGCTACTTAGCCCTGTGTGATGGAGTAATTTAGAAAACATGAGAATATTTCCAACCACATCATGCCTTCAAGTACAAAATTGATAGTGTTACTTCAGCAAGCTAAATTGCTGTTTTTGCCATTGTTCATACATTTCACTTCGAGCTGTTTTGAAATAAATTATCGTAATAATGTATTGCCTAAATACTTAATGTGAAAATATAGTGGTTTCTGAAAATTGCTTCCGAAGCCAAAGTACTTTCTTTTTGTCATTTTTCGCTCTTTAGACTTCAGAATTAAAAAAATAAATAACTAAATAAATAAATAAATAAAAAATTAAATTGCATGTACAGACATGAAAATTAGGTATTTTAGATAACTTATAAATGTGTCACAACACTCCAAGTTCCAGCACTCTAAATCTCTAAAGAGAAAATTTATTGGTATCAGAATATTGTTGCAGAAACCGAAATTACATGAATATAGGCTGAGTTGAGTTATTCGTGGTAACTGATATGTGCAAATAATAGTGCGGCCATGATTCAAATAATTTAATATAGAGTCCAGTAAGGTAAGTAGTATAGTCTACGGATTTAAACTCATATTTTGCCGGGGGAGGTGACTCTTGCATCCGCCAGGGGGCGCTGTTTCCATGTTATAGTACATCCTCCCCACAGCGCATGCTCCATTTCGCAGGCTCCATTATCCATCCCTGCCTCCAATAGTGGAAGTTGACCTTTACTACGTTGCTATGACGTATAGGGGAAAACCCACGTACGCACGGTTCAGTTTGAATCCGGCCGAACAACTCCTTCAGTTTTGCATATGAGCGAACTACTTTTCATATGCTCTGTCCAGATAAACAGGGAAAATAATCTCCAGATAATTCTTTTCAACGCTAGGTCAACAGAGGTATTATGCAGACTTGAAAAGTAATCGAAAAATTCGGCAAACATTTATTTTACTATATATGATGTCACTTCCGGCGATGTGCGCGAAGGCCCCGAATCCGGTCCAAAAATCTGACTGGTGACTGGGGTACTATTAGACCCCCAGCGAGGTGGTTGGTTATAGTATAGGAAGCGCCCCCTGGCGGCCTTTGACCTCTGGGTGCATGTAAAAACATCTCTCGGAAATAAAAAACGGAACACGGACTCTAGGCAGCTATGGATGGCTGGGTGCATGTAAAATTTCTCCGGAAAAAAGCGGAACACGGACTTTACCCTAAAACTCCTATCAATCCTATAATATTGGTCCCCAAGCTTATCGGGGCCTGCCTATTCAGTCAATCGGGTGTTTTCACAGAAATAAAAAATAAATAAATAAAAACGGAACACGGACTCATACAATATACGGGGAAATGCCTGTATGGGTATAGCTCCATACTGGCTATATGGGGGGAGGGGTGGTCAAATTTTTTTTGTGGGTGTTACTATGGGTTGTGGGGTATCGTTTTTCTCGTCTCGCCGAGAAAAACACAATGGGAGGTGTCCCGGAGCGAATCGGTGAAATTTTTGGGGAAAGTCACCGAGGTCTGTATATAGCCCCATAGGCTGGCTATGGGGGGTATAGGTCCAACCCGGGAAATTCACACACGTTCATTGTGATATGGGTTGCTTGGATTTGTTTTTCACGTCTCGTCATTTAGAACACGATGGGAAGGGTCTCGGAGCGCAGCGGTGAAATTTTTGGAAAAGTACCATATAGCCCATATAGTCCCATACTGGCTATATGGGGGTATAGGTCCAATCTGGGAAATTCACACACGTTCATTGTGATATGGGTTGTTTGGATTTGTCTTTCTCGTCTCGTCATTTAGAACACGATGGGAAGGGTCCTCGAGCGAAACGGTGAAATTTTTTCGAAAAGTACCGGGTAAGTCTGGATATAGGCTCATATAGCTCCATACTGGCTATATGGGGGTATAGGTTCAACCTGGAAAATTCACTCACGTTCATTGTGATATGGGTTGTTTGGATTTGTTTTTCACGTCTCGTCATTTAGAACACGATGGGAAGGGTTTCGAAGCGAAACGGTGAAATTTTTGGAAAAAGTTCACCGAGGCCTGGGTAGGCTCATATAGCCCCATACTGGCTATGGGGGTATAGGCCCATACTGGGTGGACGTTTTGGGGTCTGGGTGAGCCCCTAATAATCCTATGGTGTCGTGTGAGGTCTTATTTTGAAGCTCTCGTGGAGGGGCATCCGACTGGAATAATATTCGTCAGTTTTCAATATTCTGGCCGTAGTATAGAAAGCAGGCATTTTGGGGGTATGTGGGTGTGTGTTTGGGGTAGAGATGGACCGCTATGGGTCGTGGAAGGTGTCAAAGTGAAGCTTGGGTAGTGTAGAGTCAGAATGGCGTGTTTTTAAATGAAAGTCGCGTCAATCTACGCATGTGCAGTTGGTTGTAGTAAGTAAAGTGGCCATTTTGGGGCAGTGCAGGAAGGTGTTTGGTGTCGAGAGGTGTCATTTTGTAGCTCTCGGGGTGTACATCTCGATTTGAGGGATGTTCACGTCATCTGTAGGAGTAGTAGCCAAAGTGAACATTTTGGGGAAGTGAAGGAAGGTATTTGGGGTAAAGATGCGTCCTGGGAGGTGTCATTTTGTAGCTCTCGGGGTGTACATCCCGATTTCAGGGATGTTCGCGTCATCTGTGACGTCATCGGTGACGTCATCAGTAGGAGTAGTAGCGAAAGTGGACATTTTGGGGCAGTGAAGGAAGATATTTGGGGTAGAGAGGGACCATCCTTGGTCCGAATGCGTCGTGGGATGTGTCATTTTATAGCTCTCGGGATATAGACAACGATTTGAGGGATGTCCGCGTCATCTGTGTCGTCATCGGTGACGTCATCAGTACGAGTGGTAGCGAAAGTGGGCATTTTGGGGCAGTGAAGGATGGATCAGTAGCATAAAAGCGCATTTCGAGCCCTATTGACCTTGCGGCGCAATGCGCAATGAGTATGCGCGTATGCTTGAGTGTTGGTGTGTACGCGTGTGTGTGCGTGCGTGCATGTGCTTGTGTGTTTATGCGTGCGTGTGTGTGTGTGTCTGTGTGTCTGTATGCATGTGTGTGTATGCTTCTGTGTGCGTGCGCGTGCATGTGCGTGTGTGCTTTCGTGTGTGTGTGTGTGTGTGTGTGTGCATGTGCGTGTGTTTATGCGTGTGTGTGTGTGCGTCTGTATGCGTGTGTGTGTGTGTGTGTGTGTGTGTGTGTGTGTGTATACATGTGTGTGTCGCCGTATGCAGGCGCACGCCCCTGTGGTGCACCCTGTACCCTATAGCCCGTAAGGCATAGGGTACGCCACCAAGCACAGAATACATGTACTCTGCGCATGTCCATGTATTCTGAGCATATCCATGCACATGTACTATGTGCCTGTACATGTAATCTGTTCATGTACATATACTGTCACTATACATCTTCCTTGTCCATCTACATGTACTCTGTGCTGTTCATGTACATATACTGTCACTATACATGTTCCTTGTCCATCTACATGTACTCTGTGCATGTCATTCTACATGTACTCTCCTCAAGTCCATTTATACATACTCTGCTCAAACCCATGCACATACTCTCTGTCCATGTCGCTATATAGCTGGAATATTGCGGAATGCGACGTTAAACCTTAATTTTGTCTCTCTCAATGAACATGTACTCTTTACAATGTCGCATGTAGACCGGTGAGAGAACAACAACAACAAGGATGACAGGTCAATCATTTTATTTTCCCCTCCAGTACATCATACCCAAGCTGGGGGAGCCGCGTTGGGTTTGTTTACAATACAAGTAGCCTCTTGTTCAATCAGAGGCCGCCCTTGCATCTGTCATATTCGTTCCTGTCCGTTAGATGTATTATCGGCTGTTCTTGTCCAATCAGAAGTTGCCATTTCAGAAAGTTTCATCTTCGGCCATGTTCGCTCTGAACCGTTTGTTCTAATCGTCGTCAGGCAGGCCAGGATACCGTTGAGGCAACATATCCTCAAATAGTTGTTTGCGCATTCTGAGTATTTATCAGTGCATGGGTGAATACATTCACCCGATGGGAAGATTCCGTAATTTTGTCACGAAGAACGTAACATTGGTGACCCTCTCCACTATCCACTTGGTGTTGGAGCGCTGCTCATAGGCCCATCCCAAGACATCCAATTGGTCCACTTGGTCCAGCATGGGCTGTAGCGACGCCCGGTTAATGATGGTAAACGGTTGGTCAAATACCCGGATGTTACTGCTCGGGTAAAAGTATCGGACTTGTCCTGTCTCCTTATGCTGCAGTACATAACCAAACGCCAGATTTAATTTGAAGGACGTAGCTTGGTCATTGAAGATGGCTTCCACGTAGCTGCGTAGACGGGCGAGGTTGGTCAGTCGGAAATTGTAGATATCTTGAATAGGGCGATGACGGTGGAAACATGCAGTGCCGTATCATGGGCCAATGGCGCCGATAGATGTCACTCACTGGATGGGCGTCCTGTAAGAGACCGCTGGGAACATTTATGGGATCGTCCAGAAAATGTTCGTTGTTGTCAGGCGTATGGCTGGGGACAGTCTTCTGAACTGTGGGTATAGGCGGACTCTCCTTGTTTGCATCACCAGTGACATTCGTTTCCCCGGGCTCAACTTCACTAGGTCTGACCCTCTTGGGTGCCTCTTTAGTGGGAAGTTGTCTCTCATACCGTGCTGACGGACCATGAATCAAACGCTCATGCCGTTTTAACTGACTGGATCGTTTGAAGAGTTGACCACATTCTTCGCATGGACGCTTGGGTGGCCCATGAATTGAACGTTCATGGCGCTGTAAATGATCTGGGCGCTGAAACGACAGTGTACATATCGTACAGCTAGACCGGGCGGTTCCATCGTGCTGGGTAGCCTCATGGCGGCGCAAGTCGTGCCGACGAGTGGATGATTTCGAGCACGTAGTACAAGTGAACATCTTGGTGGTTGACAGAGTGTCTGATGAAACGGCCAGGCCGTTTCCCATTTTGTAGCAAGCTAGCTGTTGATCTATTTTTAGCACACTGAGTTCAACTACCCCAAGTCGAGGACCGAGATGTACTGGTGCACGACTGAGCCGCATTGCGCGCGCGCGCGCGCGTGTGTGTGTGTGTGTGTATGTATGTGTGGGCAGTGGGTTTTACATCCGGGACTTTGTCACCAACCGGGTTTCCCAGTGGGTTCTTCCATCCGGGTACTGTGGTTTTACATCCGGGTCTTCATCTTACATCCGAGTTTTTCCATGTTTACTGTCAGGTGACCGGAACCGGAAGTTGTCACAAGACAGGTGGGACCCACTTGCGTCTGTGTGTATGTGCTTGCGTATGAGTGTACGTGTGTGTGTGTTTGTGCGTGTGCGTGCATGTGCGTGTGTGTTTATGCGTCTGTGAGTGTGTGTGTGTGTTTGCGTGTGTGTGTACGCGTGTTTGCGTGCGTGTGTGTATGTGTGTGAGTGTGCGTGCATGTGCGTGTGTGTATGCGTGCGTGTGTGTGTATGCAAGTGTGTGTATGCGTCTGTGTGTATGTGTGTATGTATGTATGCACCACCACACACTACCACCACTACCACCACACACCACCACATACCACCACACACGACCAACACCACCACACACCACCACCACCACTACCACCACCACACACCACCACACAACACACCACCACCACCATCAACACCACCGGGCGTTGTGTGTGTGTATGCGTGCGTGTGTTTGTGTATGCAAGTGTGTGTATGTGTCTGTGTGTGTGTGTATGTATGTATGCACCGCCACACACTACCACCACCACCACCACCACACACCACCACACACGACCACCACCACCACACACCACCACCACCACACACAACACACCACCACCATCACCGGGCGTTGACGGGCATACCATCAAACATTGGTCAAACAGAGCTATACCTCCAAACACTGGTCAGACAGGGCTGTAACACCAAACACTGGTCAGACAGGGCTATACTACCAAGGACTGGTCAAACAGGGATATACCAACAAACACTGGTCAAACAGGGCTATGCCATCAAACACTGGTCAAAGAGGGATATACCGGCAAACACTGGTCAAAGAGGGCTATACAACCAAACACTGGTCAAACAGGGCTATACGGTGAAACACTGGTCAAACAGGGCTATACTACCAAACACTGGTCAAACAGGGCTATACCACCAAACACTGGTCAAACAGGGCTATACCACCAAACACTGGTCAAACAGGGCCATACCACCAAACACTGGTCAAGCAGGGCTATACCACCAAACACTGGTCAAACAGGGCTACACCACCAAACACTGGTCAAACAGAAGAGAGTGAGGAGAAATATTAGACCTGCCTCACTAACTGTATTGTAGATGTATTGATAATAAGAAGTTTGAGTATCTCTGATGACCCATATTGAACGGAAGTGACCTTTGACCCATGCGCACCATTATTATCCGGTATTCTGCAAGAGCATTTGGACACCTGTTGACTTCAATAATTTGCATATGACCTCTGTGAAGTCACTTCCGCTTCGTTCACGTGACCGGAACTGACCTTTGACCCCTGCGCGCGCTAACAATACCGGATAAAAATTGCGCGCAGGGGTCAAAGGTCAGTTCCGGTCACGTGAACGAAAGCGGAAGTGACTTCACAGAGGTCATATGCAAATTATTGAAGTCAACAGGTGTCCAAATGCTCTTGCAGAATACCGGTTAATAATGGTGCGCATGGGTCAAAGGTCACTTCCGTTCAATATGGGTCATCAGAGATACTCAAACTTCTTATTATCAATACATCTACAATACAGTTAGTGAGGTAGGTCTAATGTTTCTCCTCACTCTTTCCTGTTTGACCAGTGTTTGGTGGTATAGCCCTGTTTGACCAGTGTTTGGTGGTATAGCCCTGTTTGACCAGTGTTTGGTGGTATAGCCCTGTTTGACCAGTGTTTGGTGGTATAGCCCTGTTTGACCGGTGTTTGGTAGTATAGCCCTGTTTGACCAGTGTTTCACCGTATAGCCCTGTTTGACCAGTGTTTGGTTGCATAGCCCTCTTTGACCAGTGTTTGCTGGTATATCCCTCTTTGACCAGTGTTTGATGGTATAGCCCTGTTTGACCAGTGTTTGTTGGTATATCCCTGTTTGACCAGTCCTTGGTAGTATAGCCCTGTCTGACCAGTGTTTGGTGTTACAGCCCTGTCTGACCAGTGTTTGGAGGTATAGCTCTGTTTGACTAATGTTTGATGGTATGCCCGTCAACGCCCGGTGGTGGTGGTGGTGTGTTGTGTGTGGTGGTGGTGGTGTGTGGTGGTGGTCGTGTGTGGTGGTCGTGTGTGGTGGTGGTGGTGGTAGTGTGTGGTGGTGCATACATACATACACACACACACAGACCCATACACACACTTGCATACACAAACACAAGCACGCATGCACACACGCAACGCCCGGTGGTGGTGGTGGTGGTTGTGTGTGGTGGTGTGTGGTGGTGGTGGTGGTGTGTGGTGGTGGTGGTGGTGGTCGTGTGTGGTGGTATGTGATGGTGTGTGGTGGTAGTGGTGGTAGTGTGCGGTGGTGCATACATACATACACACACACAGAGACGCATACACACACTTGCATACACACACACGCACGCATACACACACGCACATGCACGCACACGCGCACACATACACACAGACACATACACGCACACGCGTACGCACACGCAAGCACACACACACACACACATACACACACGCACGCATACACACGCATGCACACACTCGCAAGCACACACAAACGCATACACACACATGCATACACACACAAACGCATACACACACACGCATACACACACACGCACGCACACACACATACACATACACGCACACGCAAGCACACACAAACACGCGTACACACACGCATGACACATACACACACACAGACGCATGCACACACATACATACATACACGCACACACATACACACTCGCATATACACACACGCACACACATACACACAGACGCATACACACACAAGCACACACGCGCATAAACACACACGCACATGGACGCACACACGCACACACAGACGCAAACACACACATGCATACACACACACGCAAACACGCGTACACACACGCAAACACACACACATACTCACAGACGCATAAACACACACGCACATGCACGCACACGCACAAACACACACACACACGTACACTCATACGCAAGCCCATACACACAGACGCAAGTGGGCCCCACCTGTCTTGTGACAACTTCCGGTTCCGGTCACGTGACAGTAAACATGGAAAAATCCGGATGTAAGATGAAGACCCGGATGTAAAACCACAGTACCCGGATGGAAGAACCCACTGGGAAACCCGGATGGTGACAAGGTCCCGGATGTAAAACCCACTGCCCAAACATCCACACACACACACACACACACACACGCGCGCGCGCGCGCAATGCAGCTCAGTCGTGCACCAGTACATCTCGGTCCTCGACTTGGGGTAGTTGAAACTCAGTGTGCTAAAAATAGATCAACAGCTAGCTTGCTATAAAAGGGAAACGGCCTGGCCGTGTCATCAGACACTCTGTCAACCACCAAGATGTTCACTTGTACTACGTGCTCGAAATCATTCACTCGTCGGCACGACTTGCGCCGCCCTGAGGCTACCCAGCACAATGGAACCGCCCGGTATAGCTGTACGATATGTACACTGTCGTTTCAGCGCCCAGATCATTTACAGCGCCATGAACGTTCAATTCATGGGCCACCCAAGCGTCCATGCGAAGAATGTGGTCAACTCTTCAAACGACCCAGTCAGTTAAAACGGCAGACAGAAGACTGTCCCCAGCCATACGCCTGACAACAACGAACATTTTCTGGACGATCCCATAAATGTTCCCAGCGATCTCTTACAGGACGCCCATCCAGTGAGTGACATCTATCGGCGCCATTGGCCCATGATACGGCACTGTTTCCACCGTCATCGCCCTATTCAAGATATCTATAATTTCCAACTGACCAACCTCGCCCGTCTACGCAGCTACGTGGAAGCCATCTTCAATGACCAAGCTACGTCCTTCAAATTAAATCTGGCGTTTGGTTATTTACTGCAGCATAAGGAGACAGGACAAGTCCGATACTTTTACCCGAGCAGTAACATCCGGGTATTTGACCAACCGTTTACCATCATTAACCGGGCGTCGCTACAGCCCATGCTGGACCAAGTGGACCAATTGGATGTCTTGGGATGGGCCTATGAACAGCGCCCCAACACCAAGTGGATAGTGGAGTGGGTCACCAATGTTACGTTCTTCGTGACAAAATTACGGAATCTTCCCATCGGGTGAATGTATTTACCCATGCACTGATAAATACTCAGAATGCGCAAACAACTATTTGAGGATATGTTGCCTCAACGGTATCCTGGCCTGCCTGACGACGATTAGAACAAACGGTTCAGAGCGAACATGGCCGAAGATGAAACTTTCTGAAATGGCTCTGATTGGACAAGAACAGCCGATAATACATCTAACGGACAGGAACGAATATGACAGATGCAAATGGCGGCCTCTGATTGGACAAGATGCTACTTGTATTGTAAACATACCCAACGCGGCTCCCCCAGCTTGGGTATGATGTACTGGAGGGGAAAATAAAATGATTGACCTGTCATCCTTGTTGTTGTTGTTCTCTCAGCGGTCTACATGCGACATTGTAAAGAGCACATGTTCATTGAGGGGGAAAATTAAGGTTTAACGTCGCATTCCGCAATATTGCAGCTATATAGCGACATGGACAGAGAGTATGTACATGGGTTTGAACAGAGTATGTATATATGGACGTGAACAGAGTACATGTAGAATGACATGCACAGAGTACATGTAGATGGACAAGGAACATGTATATTGACAGTATATGTACATGAACAGATTACATGTACAGGCACATAGTACATGTGCATGGATATGCTCAGAATACATGGACATGCGCAGAGTACATGTATTCTGTGCTTGGTGGCGTACCCTATGGCCTACGGGCTACAGGGTACAGGGTGCACCACAGGGGCGTGCGCCTGCATACGGCGACACACACATGCACACACACACACACGCACACACTCACAGACGCACACACACACACGCATAAACACTCGCCCATGCACGCACACACACACACACACACGAAAGCACACACGCACATGCACGCGAACGCCCACAGACGCATACACACACATGCATACAGACACACACACGCACACACGCACGCACGCACGCATACACGCACACACACACACATACAGACGCACATACACACACGCATAAACACACACGCACATGCACGCACGCATACACACGCGTACACACACACACGCAAGCATACGCGCATACACTCATTGCGCATTGCGCCGCAAGGTCAATAGGGCTCGAAATGCGCTTTTATACTACTAATCCATCCTTCACTGCCCCAAAATGCCCACTTTCGCTACCACTCGTACTGATGACGTCACCGATGACGTGACAGATGACGCGAACATCCCTGAAATCGGGATGTAAACCCCGAGAGCTACAAAATGACACCTTCCAGGACGCATTCGGACCAAGGATGGTCCATCTCTACCCCAAATACCTTCCTTCACTTCCCCAAAATGTTGACTTTGACTACATCTCCTACTGATGATGTCACCGATGACGTCACAGATGACGTGAACATCTCTCAAATAGGGATGTACACCCCGAGAGCTACAAAATGACACCTCCCAGGACGCATCTCTACCCCAAATACCTTCCTTCACTTCCCCAAAATGTTCACTTTGGCTACTACTCCTACTGATGCCGTCACCGATGACGTCAGAGATGACGTGAACATCCCTCAAATCGGGATGTACACCCCGAGAGCTACAAAATGACACCTCCCAGGACGCATTCGGACCAAGGATGGTCCATCTCGACACCAAACACCTTCCTGCACTGCCCCAACATGGCCACTTTACTTACTACAACCAACTGCGCATGCGTAGATTGACGCGACTTGCATTTAAAAACACGCCATTCTGACTCTACCCTACACAAGCTTCACTTTGACACCTTCCACGACCCATTCGGACCCATAGCGGTCCATCTCTACCCCAAACACACACCCACATACCCCCAAAATGCCTGCTTTCTATAATACGGCCAGACTGTGCATGCGCAGAATATTGAAAACGGACGAACTATTAGTCCAGTCGGATGCTCCTCCACGAGAGCTTCAATTATTAGGGGCTCACCTAGACCCCAAAACGTCCACCCAGTATGGGCCTATACCCCCATAGCCAGTATGGGGCTTTTTGAGCCTACTCAGGCCTCGGTGAACTTTTTCCAAAAATTTCACCGTTTCGCTTCGAAACCCTTCCCATCGTGTTCTAAATGACGAGACGTGAAAAACAAATCCAAACAACCCATATCACAATGAACGTGTGTGAATTTCCCGGGTTGGACCTATACCCCCCATAGCCAGCCTATGGGGCTATACACAGACCTCGGTGACTTTTCCCAAATATTTCACCGATTCGCTCCGGGACCCCTCCCATTGTGTTTTTCTCGGCGAGATGAGAAAAACGAGACCCCACAGCCCATAGTAACACCCACAAATTTTTTTGACCACCCTTCCCCCCATATAGCCAGTATAGAGCTATACCCATACAGGCATTTCCCCGTATATTGTATATTGTACGAGTCCGTGTTCCGTTTTTTATTTATTTATTTATTTATTTTTTATTTTCTGTGAAACCAACCGATTGACTGGATAGGCAGGCCCCGATAAGTGTTCCGCTTTTTTCCGGAGAAATTTTACATGCGCCCAGGCATCCATATCGGCCTAGAGTCCGTGTTCCGTTTTTTATTTCCGGGAGATGTTTTTACATGCAGCCAGAGGTCAAAGGCCGCCAGGGGGCGCTTCCTATACTATAACATGGAAACAGCCCCTCCCCCCCCCCCCTGGCGGATGCAAGAGTTACCTCCCCCGGCAAAATATGAGTTTCAATCCGTAGACTATACTACTAAGGTACTATTGTATCCCGGGTACACAATTTCAGGGTGTTTATTGGACTTGTCTGTCCACTCGATTAGATGATATTGATCCCTGAATGATGATTGATGGCGGAAGAAAATGCCATTCTGCAGAGATTCTATTCGACTTATGCGAGATTAAAATGAAGTTTTAAACACAGATGAAAGTTGAGCAATCAATAGAACACGTAGATGTTTCCCCTAACATCAGTTTTCAACCCTGATATTAGTTCAAATGAAATTTTATAGGTGTCCGAATATTGCTTCAGAAGCCAAAATTGATCTCTTCGCCATTTTCATATAGGCGTACCGGTATATCAATGGAACCACCTGTATGAATAAGTATCCTAGAGTACTTATAGATGTGTCCCGCCACAATAAGTGTCAGTACGGTACTCTAAAATACTCAATCGAAATATGCATTGAAGTCCGAAAACTGATTCAGAAGCCAATTTGCCGGGTTTTGATTTGCCTTGATAGGCTACTTTTTGGGGGTGAACTGTCAAAAAAAAAAAAAAACTCCAGCATTTTACATTTTATTTTAATATATGGAAAACTTGGTCAGGCCTACTGCAGAGAAATCTGATTCTTTGTGTTTTCGAAACAAAACTTTTCTGAACACATTTTCACTGTTCACTCGGTGGCCTATAATATATCTTCCTCAACCACGAATTGCATTATCTACAACGAAGTCTTATCACGCCTGTTCAACGATAATGGACAGTGACCCATGCAGTCAGTATGAGGGAAATGGTTTCTATACGTTTATACGTATTTATATGTATTTTAAATATGATGAGATATGCTAACGAGAAACGTTTCAAAGTACGAATAGCACTATACCCTGTCCTTCTGGATATCAGTATAAATATACGTCATTTGGAAATTTCGTCATGGAAGTCATTTTATGACAGTTCAAAGTTCAATAATTCGAAAAAAAAAGCGATCCAAAAATGCAAACAGAGGCAAACATAGAGAAAATGAGACACTATTATTTAATTCTGCATATATGTGTTGAGTTCAAGACTTCACGCCAAACAGGAGGTCAGTTATTATTATACAAGCGTCTGGGTCGCCATTCAATATTCAGTCGTCGTCCATTATATAATTTGTTTTACTACAGTTCTTAATGCCGTTTCAACTGCAGTCTTGCCTATTTGTGTGCCACAGCTGTGTTGTCGGTGTGATTGAACTGAACATGCATTAGTAGTAGGGAAAGGTGATTTAACCGCTCATTGACCTCAGAAATTTGCATAATTTGAGGAGGAAACGAGGAGGTGACAGCCAATCAGAAGCGAGTAAAATTTGACCTCAGAAATTTGCATATGACGTCACTGGCTCGGCGTTCTGTGGATGTGTGTGTACAAAATGGCGGCGTGTGTGGTCAAAATGGCGGCATGTGGTGGTCAAAATGGCGGCATGTGGTGGTCAAAATGGCGAAATGTGGTGGTCAAAATGGCGGCATGTGGTGGTCAAAATGGCGGCATGTGGTGGTCAAAATGGCGGCATGTGGTGGTCAAAATGGCGGCATGTGGTGGTCAAAATGGCGGCATGTGGTGGTCAAGATGGCGGCGCAAGGGAGCAAACGAGGCGGTGGGGAGGTCACGGGGAGAAAAACCCTCACATTACCCTCAAAAAAACCTCTAAGCCATATAATAATAATAAACATAATCTATAGGTGTTGTACCATGTTAATAGGATCAGTCTAGCATCTGTACCACCCTAGGGTCGAGCGTTTATTGTTCCGTGTATCTCCGCAGAAAATCAACAAACAAAATGGCGGCTCCAGGATGGTGTGGGGACGCCCTTTCCACATCACGGCGTCGATCCTAACCATAGCGCCATCTGCACACACTGACGCAAGGGAGACAACTCGTGTGGCCCAAGGGTATGGTAATAGCCGTTTTGGAGCTAGGGGAGTTACTACTGGTCCAGTGGGGTCGAGTGAGGTATCAATGTGAAGCCTATGTGAGGGGGCATCTGATGGGCTGGGTCTGGGGTTGAACTAGCGTCATTCTGCGCATGCGCGGTGGCCCAAGGGTATGGAAATAGCCGTTTTGGAGCTAGCGAAGCCACTAATGGTCCGATGGGGTCGAGTGAGGTACCAAAGTGAAGCCTAGGTGAAGGGGTATCTAATGGGCTGGGTGTGGGGTTGAACTATTGGCCTTCTGCGCATGCACGGTGGCCCAAGGGTATGGAAATAGCCGTGTTGGGATGTAGGGGAGCCCCTCATGGTCCGATGGGGTCGAGTGAGGTATCAAAGTGAAGCTTATGTGAAGGGGCATCTGACTGGACTAGGGGCTCGGGCGTTGTCACCATTCTGCGCATGCGCATAGACGTTTTGGGATGTAGGGGAGCCCCTAATGGTGCAATGGGGTCGAGTGAGGTATCAAAGTGAAGCCTAGGTGAAGGGGCATCTGATGGGCTGGGTGTGGGGTTGAACTATCGGCTTTCTGCGCATGCGCGGTGGCCCAAGGGTATGGAAATAGCCGTGTTGGGATGTAGGGGAGCCCCTCATGGTCCAATGGAGTTGTATGAGGTATCCATGTGAAGCCTAGGTGAAGGGGCATCTAATGGGCTGGGTGTGGGGTTGAACTATCGGCATTCAGCGCATGCGCGGTGGACAAAGGGTATGAAAATAGACGTTTCGGGAGCTAGGGGAGCCCCTAATGGTCCGATGGGGTCGAGTGAGGTATCAAAGTGAAGCTTATGTGAAGGGGCATGTAATGGGCTCGGCGTTCTGTGGATGTGTGTGTACAAAATGGCGGCGTGTGTGGTCAAAATGGCGGCATGTGGTGGTCAAAATGGCGGCATGTGGTGGTCAAAATGGCGAAATGTGGTGGTCAAAATGGCGGCATGTGGTGGTCAAAATGGCGGCATGTGGTGGTCAAAATGGCGGCATGTGGTGGTCAAAATGGCGGCATGTGGTGGTCAAAATGGCGGCATGTGGTGGTCAAGATGGCGGCGCAAGGGAGCAAACGAGGCGGTGGGGAGGTCACGGGGAGAAAAAACCCTCACATTACCCTCAAAAAAACCTCTAAGCCATATAATAATAATAAACATAATCTATAGGTGTTGTACCATGTTAATAGGATCAGTCTAGCATCTGTACCACCCTAGGGTCGAGCGTTTATTGTCCCGTGTATCTCCGCAGAAAATCAACAAACAAAATGGCGGCTCCAGGATGGTGTGGGGACGCCCTTTCCACATCACGGCGTCGATCCTAACCATAGCGCCATCTGCACACACTGACGCAAGGGAGACAACTCGTGTGGCCCAAGGGTATGGAAATAGCCGTTTTGGAGCTAGGGCAGTTACTACTGGTCCAGTGGGGTCGAGTGAGGTATCAATGTGAAGCCTATGTGAGGGGGCATCTGATGGGCTGGGTCTGGGGTTGAACTAGCGTCATTCTGCGCATGCGCGGTGGCCCAAGGGTATGGAAATAGCCGTTTTGGAGCTAGCGAAGCCACTAATGGTCCGATGGGGTCGAGTGAGGTACCAAAGTGAAGCCTAGGTGAAGGGGTATCTAATGGGCTGGGTGTGGGGTTGAACTATTGGCCTTCTGCGCATGCACGGTGGCCCAAGGGTATGGAAATAGCCGTGTTGGGATGTAGGGGAGCCCCTCATGGTCCGATGGGGTCGAGTGAGGTATCAAAGTGAAGCTTATGTGAAGGGGCATCTGACTGGACTAGGGGCTCGGGCGTTGTCACCATTCTGCGCATGCGCATAGACGTTTTGGGATGTAGGGGAGCCCCTAATGGTGCAATGGGGTCGAGTGAGGTATCAAAGTGAAGCCTAGGTGAAGGGGCATCTGATGGGCTGTGTGTGGGGTTGAACTATCGGCCTTCTGCGCATGCGCGGTGGCCCAAGGGTATGGAAATAGCCGTGTTGGGATGTAGGGGAGCCCCTCATGGTCCAATGGAGTTGTATGAGGTATCCATGTGAAGCCTAGGTGAAGGGGCATCTAATGGGCTGGGTGTGGGGTTGAACTATCGGCATTCTGCGCATGCGCGGTGGACAAAGGGTATGAAAATAGACGTTTCGGGAGCTAGGGGAGCCCCTAATGGTCCGATGGGGTCGAGTGAGGTATCAAAGTGAAGCTTATGTGAAGGGGCATCTAATGGGCTGGGTGTGGGGTTGAAATAGCGTCATTCTGCGCATGCGCGGTGGCCCAAGGGTATGAAAATAGCCGTGTTGGCATGTAGGGAGTCCCTCATGGTCCAATGGGGTCGAGTGGGGTATCAAAGTGAAGCCTAGGTGAAGTGGCATCTGATGGGCTGGGTGTGGGGTTGAACTAGCGTCATTCTGCGCATGCGCGGTGGCCCAAGGGTATGGAAATAGCCGTTTTGGAGCTAGCGAAGCCACTCATGGTCCGATGGGGTCGAGTGAGGTACCAAAGTGAAGCCTAGGTGAAGGGGCATCTAATGGGCTGGGTGTGGGGTTGAACTATCGGCCTTCTGCGCATGGTGCCCGGGCTTAATGGGACCTGCCTATCAAGTCAATGGGGTGATGTGAATAAAAACAAGTTCAGCAATGTTCATACAGTTTATTATCCCCAATGTTACATCATACCCAGGCTGGGGGAGCCGCCCTGGGTATGCTTAGTATGTTCACAGCAAAACAAATTGAAATATCAAACACCATGTTTTATTATTTAACGCACCGTCACATTAGGTACAAGTGTTTACTGAGCTCAAGTCAATGATCAGCATGTAGACATAGAGAGTATGTACGACATGTTATGGTATTCATCAGTGCACGAGTGACGCATTCAACCGATGGCGGTGGTGAATCACCTTGGTAAGGAAAAATGTAACATTGGTCACCCTCTTCACTGTCCACTTGGTGTTGGGTCGTTGTTGTTGGGCCCATCCCAAGACATCCAATTGTTCCACTTGGTCCAGCATCATCTCTAGTGACCTCCGGTCAATGATGGTAAACGGTTGGTCGTACACTGGGTGGATGGCACTGGAATAGAAATAGCGCAATTCACCCGTCATCTTATGGCATAAGATGTACCCAAATGCTACATTTAATGTGAAGGCCGTAGGTTGGTCATTGAAGATGGTTTCCACGTAGCTGCGTAGACGGGTGAGCTTGGTCAGTGGGAAATTGTAGATATCTTGAATAGGGCGATGACGGTGGAAACAGTGCCGTGTCATGGTCCAATGGCGCCGAGAGATGTCACTCTCTGGATGATATTCGGGTAAGAGATCGCTAGGAACATTTATGGGCTCGTCCAGAAAATGTTCGATGTATGACGTATCACTCGAAACCGTAACAGTGGGGTCCGGCTGGAAATCCAGGCTCTTCCCAACTGTGGGTATAGGCGGGCTCTCCGTCATCGCATCACCAGTGGCTACTCCTCTTCAGTAGGAAGTTGTCGCCAAAACCGTGGAGACGGGGCATGAATCAAACGCTGATGCCGTCTCAACTGACTGCGTCGTTTGAAGAGTTGACCTCAATCCTTACATTGTTCCGTCGCGCCCTCGTGGAATGAGCGTTCGTGGCGCAGTAAATCATCGTCCCGATTAAATGACCGTGCGCAGGTTATACAAGTATACCGTGCATCGTTGTGGGTGGAGGCCTCGTGGCGTCGTAAATTATCTAGACGAGTAAACTGCTTCTGGCAAGTTGTGCAAGTGAACATCTTGGTGGTTGACAGAGAGTCTGATGAAACGGCAAGGCCGCTCCCCTTTTATAGCACGCTAGCTGGTGATCTATTTTTAGCACACTCTACCCCAAGTCGAGGATCGAGACTGGTGTACTGGTGTACGACTGAGCCGCATTGCACGCGCGCACATGAAGACCCTCATACATACCCAATGCAGGCGCAGACGCGAAGTGCCCGGATGATAGACACGGACGTCACCGATCCGAAAAGACACGGACTTTACCGAAAAGACACGGACTTCACCGAAAAGACACGGACGTACCCGAAAAGACACGGACGTACACGAAAAGACACGAAGGTGAACGCCATTGTGGGAAACCCCTACAGACAGGTTATTACATGCATTCCTATGATGTTCACAGGTTATTCACGCATAATAAAAGGATTGACCTGTAATCTGTGTTGTTGTTGTTGCTCTCTTTTTTGGACTAACCCATCAGAATAGTACGTATCACGGACTACACCCGACGTCTAGGCGCACATGTGTGACATGGTCTATAAAACACGTCTCTCTGGATCCCACACCTTCATTTCTACTGTTGCAGAGCCATGACGGAGATCCAGCCCTATGCGACTCGCATTTTACAGCATGCCACCGTGGTGAATTCACTCACGGGTTACCGAGCAGTGGTCCGGTCCATGTTTGCAGATGGCGACGACAACGAGGGGCGACGCCAGATCCTGAACGAGTTCACAGAAGCGGTCCTCGATAGAGTGCACTCGATGGAGAGGTGTGCCATCACTCACCACTACTGGACTATGACAGCCATCCTTGATGCTCGGGTTATGGACCACGAGCGCTCACGCCGGAACCAGCGCCGGCTGGTTGGCCTCACACTAGTCTGTGCCCTATTGACCCTGGCGCTGTGGTATTGACAGTGGGACTATAAATACGAGGGTCAGACAGAGTGTGTGTCATTCATCGATCGTCATTGGATCAAGCATGTCACCCGTCCTACGAGCCATCCTGCCCCTTACACTCCAGGTGGGGTTACACGTCTATGAAGATAAAGTCACCCTCGTGGAAGACCGTGGAGATGTTTGCTGGTCGCCCGCTGAGACCGTATCGAATACGGTTACGCTACACCGTGACGGCTGGACCAAATTTAAACGGGTGTTGAGCGGCGAGCTCGATGGACACGTCATCCACATAGACAATGCCATCTACGTATACCGTGCAACCTTCTTCCCACGCCTGGGCCGCTACCAAGACCCTACGCGAGGCTTCACCCTAGACCCCGATCTGTGGATAGCCTTCGAGAAAGTGGTGCCCATCGTGGACCAGCTGTTTACACCGGACGAGCGGTCATCAGACGAGTTGGAGTGGGCTCGTGCCCTGAGAGAAGCGGCGGCAGAACCCCATGAACAACTGTCTAGCCATGAACCCGACGACGATGCCATTGATTACCCGGCTAGACTCAGTCAGCCCAGTGACATGACAACCTGATCCTTTGATCTCACGGGGTTGTCCCTATAAATACGGGAGACAGTCAACTCTGGTACCATTCACGTACTGACCATGGCGGAGCATATAATACTGGCGTATCTCAGCTTGACCCCCGAGGTTTTCCTGCACGTGTATGCGGATAAGGTCGATATCATGGAGGAGGTGGTGGGAGACATCTGCGATGCGGACCCTACACAACCGTGCCCGGCTCACATTCGTCTGTCCCGAGAGGGCTGGACCAAATTCAAACGGGTGTTGTCTGGTGAACTGGACGGCGATCTCATCCACTTGTGTCACGATGTGTACATCCGACGCGGCCCTTTCTTTGCTCAATTTGCTCGGCTAGATGGGGGTACAGTACATTTTACCCTTCACCCTGATCTATGGTCTGCATTGGAAGATGCCGTGGTAGATGTGGATCAAGTGCTTATCAAGCGGTCATCAGACGAGTTGGACTGGTCATTTACCATGGACACTTTGGAAGCCCACGAAGAAAATCAGAAAGAAACTCCGGCCCAAGATATACCCGTTATAAATAAACGATAGAGCCAGGGTGCATCATCATTTTGTCACCATGAAGCGCTGGGAGAAGGTGTTGGATAACTTATACTACAGTCCCGACAGTCCGGCGGCCTATAGTGCATTGTCGGCTCTCTATCGAGCGGCCAAACCCCAGGGGATACAACGTGCCCAAGTCCGAGATTGGTTAAGAAGACAAGACACCTATGCCTTACATCGATCTGTCCGTCGCCATTTTCTACGGAACCGGGTCATCGTGGGAGGAATAGATGCCCAGTGGCAAGCGGATTTGGTCGATATGAGCGCCTTTGCCAAACACAACGATGGGAATCGGTATATCTTGACGTGCATCGATATCCTATCCAAGTATGCGTGGGTGGTATCCATCCGGACGAAAACGGGGGCGAATCTCATAGCGGCGTTCAAAGACATCTTCAAGACCGGGCGCAAACCTTTGTATTTGCAAACCGACGGAGGCACGGAATTCCTCAACAGACCGTTCCAACAGTTTCTGAAAGCCCAGAAGGTGTTTTTCTTCCATACGTACAACGAGACCAAGGCTTCCGTGGTGGAAAGGTTCAACAGGACATTCAAAGGCCGCATGTATAAATATTTCACCTATAAGAATACAAGGCGGTACATCGATGTTCTCCCGAAACTTGTGAGTGGTTACAATCGAGCCTATCATCGGAGTATAGAGAGCCCCCATTACCGTGACCCAACGCAATGAAGCCCAAGTCCGGCGTGTCTTGTACCCCAGGCCATCGCAGCGAACGACGAAGGCGGTGTACAAGGTCGGGGACCCTGTACGGATCAGTAAAGTCAAGGGCAAGTTCGAGAAAAGTTACTTGCCCAACTGGAGCGATGAGCACTTCCTGATTAAACGGCGCCTACCCCGACAGCGGCGAGTCTATGAACTGGAAGATCTCCAAGGGGAAACGTTGCTAGGGACGTTTTACGAGACGGAATTACAGCCTGTTGTAAAAACACAGCAAGACTACTACACGGTGGAGCAGATTTTGAAAACGGAACGTCGACGTGGCAAACTGTTTCATTTCGTGAAATGGCAAGGTTGGCCCAGTTCCTTCAATTCCTGGGTCGCTGCCAACCAGGTGAAACGACTATAAAGCGAGACACCACTGCCGTCACCCTTCATTCCACGTCCGACCACAGTGCTATGGACAAACAGCAGCTGCCTCTGAAGACAGTGTCTCCCAAAACGCGCAAAGCACAAGTGGGCTTTGGGGTGCTATTGCTAACCCTGCTGAGTGTGTTGTACGGAGGTGTGTTTTACGACGTAGCCCATGTCAGCACGTTACTTAACCAACTGAGAACACCAGCCACCAGTGAAACCGGTCTACAGAGAGCACCAGTCAACCCCGTATCGAGCCCAGTCACCACCACCACACCCCGTGTACAAGCCACGTCGAGCTCCACACCAAGCTCTACACCTACACCAAGAACACCCACTACGTCTCAAGACCCACCGGATTTCATCCCTCACAGTGAACAGACAACGACCACCGACGTTGTACCCACCCCCATCATCATCCCTGACAGTGTACAGACAACGACGACCGACGTTGTACCCACCACCATTCCAGTTCACTCGTACCAAATTTACAAGAGCGGGTTACCACGACAACGGATACACCTCGAACCATGGACCCCCGTTGGCAGCATCCCTTCACGTGTCTCATCGCAGGAGCGACGGGTTCCGGCAAAACGCACTTCGTCAGGAAGCTCCTTCAACACGCCGACAGCATGATCACCCCACCCATTGCCCGAGTCGTGTGGTGTTACGGAGAATGGCAGGCAGCGTATGCAGCAATGCCCCACATCACGTTCGTGGAAGGCCTACCCAACCTGGCCGATTTGGAACCCGACACCTTGGTGGTTCTGGATGATCTCATGGCGGAGACGGATGCGCGGGTCACCCAACTCTTTACCAAAGGCAGCCACCATCGACGGCTCAGCATCATCTACATTGTGCAGAATCTGTTCAGTAAAAACAAAGAACATCGGAACATCAGCTTAAATGCCCACTACCTGGTGGTCTTCAAAAACCCGAGAGATACCACTCAACTGCTGCACCTGGCGAGACAGATATATCCCGGCCGCACACCGTTTGCGTTGGAAGCCTTTAAAGATGCGACACCTCCTCAGCACGGGTATATGCTCTTCGACCTCAAGCAAGCCACCCCCGACCACCTTCGACTACGGACCGGCATCTTTCCCGGAGAGACCCACCACGTGTACTTGCAAAAATAATGTAAACACACCCACAGTGGCTCCCCCAGCTGGGATGTGTGTGTGTTTGATGATGGAGATAATAAAAAGAATGAATACCACAGCAGGGTTGACTTTGTCTCTGAGATAGATAAAAAGAGCAGAGTTGTGGGTTCTGGCATTAGTTGTACATGATGTCTGCGCGAGTACGGAAGCACGCTCCCACGCTCCGTGTATTGAAGACGGCCCCACCCGAGTTGGTCCGAACCATTGTACGCGGTGCGGACCCTGACCTTGTACGCTGTCTGTGCGAGATCGGGTACAACCTGTTAAAAGGCAACGTACCACTCACTCCGGCTCAGAAGACCAAGTTGGCCAAGCATAAGGCAGGTCTCCGAACCCTAGTCCAGAAGCGGGTCCCTCAAACACAAAAGAAAAAGGTGTTACAGAAAGGCGGCTTCCTCGGGGCCATCTTAGCACCGTTGGCCGCTTCCGTGTTGGGTCCAGTATTGGGTGGACTCTTCGGCCGACAATGAACCACACGAAAAAAATGGTCCTCGTCGAACCACGATTCCTTCAAAACCTCCAATCACCCTACGCTGTCCCACCTACGGTGAAGACCATAAACACCCTCGATGGAGAGATGCAACAGATCTTACAGAGACCGGGGTTAAGCTTCAACGGTACATGACGTACATGGACCAATACAAAGCCCTCTCTACCCCACCACCACCACCACCACCACGTGACACACCGCCGACCTCAGCACCGCTCCAACAGCCGACATTACCAGGGGTACCACCCACAGCCCCACAGTGGGTGGAAGACGAAGTCCTGAAGAGTGTACCTGCCTCGTTCAAGAGACAAGCTGGCCTGGTATTACAACGGATGAAACAGAATCCTAACATGCCTTGGAATGATAAAGGCGAACTCCTGGTACAGAATCAGGTGGTCCCGGGGACCCACATGACGGATTTAGTGAATGATCTGATGCGTCAACGCAGGTCGCACACCGATCCTCGAGGATGGGAGGTCTTCGCTCAAGGCTTGAAAGACATGCATGTACCACAGGAATTGGTGGGGAACCCCCACCGCTGGGCCTTTATGCAGCGTGACTCACCGACTCGTGCACCACGACTCTCACCACAACCTTCTTGGGAATCCGACTGGGAACCGGAGTCACCCTACAAAACTCCACCACCACCACAACGGGCACCTTCTTTTCAAACCTTTAAAAAACCACCCTCGATCAGGACACCCCACATCTCCAGAGCCGTGACACGTAGCAAGTCAACGCGACGAACACGACGCCGGACACAACCGCCCAAGGCCTGGAACACCTATTAAAACCAACAGCAGCAGCAGGACAGCTCAGTCGCCATGTTTTACCTCACCCTACCCAGTAACAGTTCGCTGGATGTGTTTCCTGACAACACCGTGGCCAAGTACGTCACCCAGTTACCGCAACCGTTACATTTACCTGGGCGCTGGGAATGTGGCCTCGTGGATATCCAATACCCTTACTCGTGGTACAACGTGCGAGCCAATGAAGTGTGGGACGAGGTGACCTACGAAGGCAAAAACACCCGACTCACCCTGCCCGAAGGCCAATACGATACCCCCAAGGAGTTCATGGGTGAGCTGACAAGACTGTTGCATTATAAGGCTCTACGGGAGGTCACGAATACTTCAAAACCCATCAAATCCTTTCCCTTCAAGAATCACGTGGACTTCGATTACAACGCACACAACGACAAGGCACAGCTTATCGTCACCGGCAAGGCGAGTGTCGTACTGAGTCCTATCCTACAGCAAATGCTGGGTTTCGATCTAAAGACGTTCGCTGGTCCCACCGAACACCATGGCGAGATCCCGATGGATATGAAGTCGGGTATGTACGGACTCTACGTCTACTCGGACGTGGTGGACAACCACATCGTGGGCGATATCAACACACCTCTGTTACGGGTAGTCCCCATTAAAAAGACGTATGGAGGTCAAGTCACCCACAGTTTCACCCACATGCTCTACTTGCCCGTACGACAAACTGACATCAACACGATCACGGTGGATATAAGAGATGACACGGGACGACCGGTGGCATTCGAACGCGGGAAAGTGGTGCTGACACTTCATTTTCGACAAGCACGTGCTCCCCACTTTGCATAATGAAAGTACCTTACGAGTGCGATGCACGCAGCTATATGGGCTATTATGCCCAACAGGCCGGGGGTGGCTTTCCGGTCTTTAGCGGTGCACGCATGCAACGAGGACATGGGCTAGGGAGCATACTCGGCAGCATCGTCAAAACGTTCCTGCCCTTGGTGACGCGTGGGGTGAAAGCAATGGGTAAACAAGCGGTACGCAGTGGACTGCAAGTGGCCGGTGATGTCTTGGGGGGTACGGCACCCAAAGAAGCCTTGAAACGGCGGGCCAAAGAAGCGGGAGGCGTCTTGGTGGCCAAAGCACAACGTACCGTAGGGAATAAAAGAGCTGCCCCACCGAGACCACGCACCAGTCGACGACCGACCCAGCGACGACGCACATCGAAGAAGACAAAGGATATCTTTTCTTAAACATGTCCTTGATCCACGCCGAGTCCTGCCCCTCCACCAACAGTGAATTTGATTTGTGGACCGTGCCGCCCACACAGACGGTTGTTGTTTTTGTTGTTGCTGTTGCTCTTGTATTTGTTTCACTCTGTCCAGGTGGTGGTGGTGGTGGTATTGCCGGCTTGCGGAATTCCTCGTCACAGGCAACACATCGCGGTAAAGTCACACACCGCTGCAGCCTCGGCTCGCCGGCATAACACACTTCATTGATGTTGATCTGTTGAAAACAGCGAAACAATCAATGTCCCACCGATCCACGTTGATGGTATATCGGGCGACCACTCGCCGTAGACATCTTCACTGTCAGCTTTGGGCTTATCCGCTGCAGCTCCATCTTTGTTATTTTTTCTGCTTCTTCGGCCAAAATCTTGTGTAATTCTGATACTGATTTTGCGGGAAACTCTACTTTTTATAGACCATTCAGATCCTATTTCAATAGTTTTTTGAAAGTGAACTCTGTGCTACTCTCTAAATACGACGCTCGCAACGGCTCTTTTGTCTCATATTCATTGGTCAATTTAGGTGCTGTCCGTGCCGGTGACGTGTCAATGCTGCTAGAATCCTTTCAAGCTCGAATGAACGTTTGGTATGGGATTCCAACTTGAACTCGCTCACCCCTTGTCTGGGAATAAAGAAAGTACCGAGACTGACCAAACGGTTTTCTCGTGTACAAAACTACAAGAACACGAAAAACTTTGGTACAACCGAAGATGCCTGGCTAGCGAGAAATCATGATTCATCGTGCGCCGATCTTCATCGAATACTTGCCGCTGTATAGTCTTGCAAATTAAATAAGCGCGGCACTTGTTGTGGAATATTTGTGAAGGTCACATTAAACATGATATATTGAAACGGCCACGCAATATACGGCCCTAACTTGACCATAGGCCGTATAATGTATTACGGTTACTCTCGATCAATTGACGATTGAAGCTTCCGTCTGAATTGTCAGTTGGAGAGTTCCTCTTCCATGGTAAATTAAAAAAAAAAGAACACGGAATCTCACATTCGGATCCTAGACGAGAGTGCGTGTCAGTTATACGGTAATGTTAAACTAATGCTAGACTGCCATCAATCATATCGAACAACACCACTGCGATCCCCAGAAAATACAGAGACGGAAAACAGAATCACATATACAGATGAGGACTGAGTTATACACTACTGCTGAAGTTAAACACCCTTATCGACGCGGACTCTCGATACGGAGTCGGAAAGACGGAATTTACACGCCTACGGATGTTTTCTTGTAACAGCTAGCTTAACATAACATTATCTAAAATACAGATCGTATTCGCCACATGAAACAGAGTCGGTATTTAAACTCCAACCTACAGTACAGACGGCAATCAGGATAGGGTGTTGGATGAGGTATCTTTTTTTTATTCAGCGAACAATGTGTTTCTGTGCAGCACAGAAAAACAGGACTAATGTATGTCCAGAAAGGGGGTTGAATAGTGAAATGGTCTTCGGCCCAGTCGTATACCAGCACATCTCGATCTGGAGTACTCCTCAAACGTCAGTTCACGGCAACGGCGACAGAGAGTAGGCAGTATTGTCCACACAAGCGACTGCGAGGGCCTTGTACGGTTGGTTGTGTCTATACCACGTCATTGAGCCTTCGATCATGAAAGTCGTTAAGACTGGATGACTTGATGGGTGGTAGTCCGTACGGAACAAACTATTCTCCCAGATAGTCTGTCAAGGTAACCCAGTGTTGATCGGTTCGGTCTATCGGATTTGTGCTGAGGACGAACACAGCCGGGTAAACGTATTCTTGGGGAAAGACGTCTCAAGCAAACACCCCTTGAAAGTCTGTACGTCTCCATGGGACATTCTAGCACGGTGTTGATCTGATTTGTATCCATGTTAGGTGGCGTTGTCGCAGAGGATGTTACAGCTCTTGTCCTCTTGTCTTCTTCGGCGTAGCAAATCGCTTTGATCGTTCTCGCCCGAGGTGTTCCAGTGTGGCGTTCTAAGCGCAAGCCTTTCTTGACGAGACTCTGCCGCTGTTTGTTGTCTGAGATGGGACAGAGGTCGAAGTATAACTATGTGTACGGTAGGATTCGGTCTCACACTGTTATTTTGGATGCCGGGTGTCGTCACTCGATGTCAGCAAAGTAATAGCAGGCGTCACCCGCACCACCCGTATTTCGAGGAGTACCCTGTTCAAGAAGTAGCGGTTCTTTATGAATAGGTACGAAAAAAAATCAGGCGTCATAGTTATGATATCGGCGGATTTACTCAGGGCTGTAAATTCCTGTCCGACCATCCAGTGTTTTGATGTTGGCACGGGAACGTGTTCGCTGAGAGAAATATCCATCTGCTGGAACAGAGAATGGAACCAGAAAGTCGTCGGAGCCACCGGGCTATCTTCTTTGATGGACGATCCATCCTTATTGAATCTGACTTTCACGTATGTCGTATCATCGTTGGTGATGGTAAATTCGATGGCGCCTGTTAGGGATAGATGTTTTAGCCACTGTCCATCTCTGACACTGGTCTGGTGGTACGGTCCAAAAATCAAATTCACTGTTAGTAGAAGGGCACGGCTGGGCGTGGGTGAAAGTCATGTTAGGCAAAGATGTCTGTGGTGTTCGATGTGCTTCGTCGCTTGGTCATTCGACTGGTGGTCATTTATACACCGACCGCATGACGCGTTGGACTTTGGGATCACTTTTTGTTCTTGTTATGTTTTAGAAATGTGCAGTCAGTAAATTTGTCTGTGGGGTCATATGACTTCTTGTTAGTATGCCGGCATAGTTTTCCACCACCCTTTTAATGTTGCGTTTAACTGGCGACCAAGACGGATCCTGATTGTTTAGGTTTTTATTTGACGGCCAGTCGGATCGATACCAGCCGGGGGAAACTTTTGAAGGAGCTACCAAGTAGATTACCATATCCATCTCCTCAATGAATGCGAGTGTCACTGATCACGGGCATGCCACCTCCGGCTTGCGTGTTGTAATAATTCACGTAGCTAGGCATATTGCGCTGGTAAGAAACCTTCATTGTGTGAAGTGAGCTGTTTTGATACAGCGGAAATTAAGTGCGAGCACCACTTTCGTGACTAATGAAAGCAGGCGGCGTTCCATATCTGTTCAGCGGACCATGACTAATGAAAGCGGTGTCGACTGTATACGGAGCGGGAATAGCCCGAGAACATAATGGGAATAATCATTTATTTATAATCAGTCGAGGGATCATCTTTGGAACTAGGTTAGTAGGTTGAGTTGTCGAGGACACCTGTACCCGAGAACACGTGTGATTGATCACTTTTCGCAGTGCCTATTGAACTATACGAAAATATATTATAAATATGCGTTTAAAACATTTCCGTTCATTCCCAAGTCGAACATCGAGCGGTATGGATCAATACCAGAGAAAGCTCGTAATACTTAAAGTTCTTTCTATAGGGGCTATATTGCTCCTAATTATACCACTGATCGTATTGTCCACGAAACGAACACCGTGTCCTTCTTGCGCGTACCACACCGGCAAAGATACACTGCGTGTTTTCACGGATAATATAACCATCATTCCTAACAGAACACTATGTACACCGATGCAGCAAGTTATCATTGACAGTCGTTTGCGGGCTACCGTATGTATATACGCGAAGTTGTTGAGGGTCGATCTGCGCTATTTTATCAACGACAAAGCCACTATAAAGGGTGTGGTCTTGAACTACATGCAGTGGACGCTACTCAAAGCTCGAACCCGTCTCATCGATACAGCTATACATAACCTGCTGGAAAAGAAAATCTAAGCATGGATTGGAATGAAATGGTGAACGTCATCACATCTCTGCACGCTTACAAAACTGTCACCGATATCATGTTTGAAGACGGCGTAGTAAATGGAGGGCGTCTTCTACTACTACACATTTATACGTATTCCGTATGTCAGAATGTTCCGCAAACCCTGAAAGATGAAATTTGGGATTACTATATAACGCTATACCAACGTCTAAGGAGACAGTTGACTGCGAATCAGTCGAATGGATAAGTACATCGTCGTAAACAGCGAGGACTCTAAGGCGCTTTTCCCCGAGAATCGACCGTACAAATTTCGCGTCAGCTTGAATAAAAGCATCCACTTCGACGAGTCTTGGGTCGTAGCCTTAGCAGAAATATTCATCCAGAGACAACCGCAGGTTAAATCACGATCTCTTCTACGCCTGTGTTGTAATATATGCGGAGATTCCTTCGTAGGCGAGACGAAAGTACCTCTACTACGCTACGTCGAGGCCTCCGGACTCCAGAAAAAACCGATATCTAGAATATACCCCACGCCGTATTACCTACCCATCATTTTAAGCGACGTACGCTATCTAGAAATCGATATAACCGACGAACAAGGTGAACCGGCGACATTTCTCACCGAATCCGTCATCGTAACGCTCCACGTGAAACAGCTATGACCGGGAGACCGTTGTACATCCCCGATGTGAATAAATGGATCAGATTTTATCGGAACGAGGCAAAGTCTGTCCATAAACCCTCGACATATTTTAAGAAGCAGAAAGGTGGAGGACTCGGCGGTAAGATGGGTGAATCCTACATTATTCCCGTCGACCCTCATTCTAAAAACGTCAGCGAGAAGAAATCCAAGACACCGACTATTCAGCTTACGGCCCCCTCTCAACAAGTGGTCGAACAAGCCAGGTCTGAAGTCTCGAGAGCGCGTCAACAGGAACCCATAAATAGGAAGCGTTCTCTTCCTACCGTCAGTTCACCCGCAGATAAACGGAGACCGCGGACCAAAAGATCGCATCTCTTCGAGTTATAGCATGGCACTCCTCACAGACAAAGGATTCACCGAAGGTCAACCTAGCGAATTATCGTTGTTCTCATTACCCCCTACGCAAACAGCGGTTGAAAGTCGCTATGTTATCGACGTTCGACCGTCTTCTCAAATCTCCGAAGATGCACCCGTCGAATTCCTGATATCCGGTCAAGGCTCGGATTACGTCGACTTGAAATCCTGCAGACTTTACGTTAAGGCTAAAATAACTCACAGAGATGGCACCCCTTTGATCAAGGACGAAAAATGCGGCCCTATCAATTTACTCCTTCAAACTATGTGGTCTCAGATAGACGTCTCCATGCAGGGTAAGCTTATGACGGTCATGGACAACAGTTACCCCTATAAAGCCTACATTCAAACGCTAATGAATTTCGGCGAAGACGCTAAAACCACGCAGCTAGTGCCCCAACTGTATGTAGCCGACGAGGGTATTAATTTGGATACCGGGGATGCCGCATCAGGTCAAAATGCCGGATTTACGCAGAGAAGGAAATTCATCGCTGAGAGTAATGTATTCGAAATGGAAGGAAACTTCATGCAAGATGTTTTCAAACAACAGCGCTACTTGCTGAATAACGTGGACGTATACATCAAAATGTATCGCTCCACACCGCAGTTCACCATGATGTCAGGTGAGGAAAATCCGGCGTATAAACTGGTGATACAAGATATCAGCCTGAAAGTCGAGAAAGTTCGCGTAAACCCCGGCGTGATTTTGGGACATGCCAAGGCCTTGGAAAATACATCTGCCAAATATCCGTACGTGAGAACGGAGACCAAAATGGCTTCCTTAGCCGCGGGACAGACCCTCTTCCGCTGGGATAATATGTTTTTATCCGTCTACCCCAGCAGACTGGTGATAGGATTCGTATCGTCCAAAGCCGTCGCCGGGGATTATAAAAAGAACCCCCTAAACTTTCAACACTTCAAACTGGCCAATCTCTCGGTGAATATTGACGGCGTAACGACTCCGGGTCATTTCCTGAGAACGCGGTATAACTCGGACTGGGAGAAGAGTTCATACACATCGGCTTACCTGAGTTTGTTCGATAGCATAGGACGTACCGGCGATAACTTCGGTAACTCTATAACCTGGTACGATTATCACAACGGCTCTACCCTCTACGCCTTCAACCTCGACCCCTCCTACGCCGCAGAAGATCACCTTCAACTCCTGAGACAAGGCAACGTACGTCTGGAAGCTACCTTCGACGAACCATTACCGGAAAATGTGAGCTGTATCGCCTATGCCGAATTCCCAGCGCTGTTTGAGGTGGATAAGTCTCGCAACATCATCTCCATCACACCATGAATACGGACGAACTTCTGTGCATCATTCACAGCGACCGTACGCTCGACGCTTGTGTACGAGGTGTGTACCCGGCTGACAAAATTCCAAACTACGTCCTACGAACACCGGCGGCTTTTATCGTGAATACCGACGTGGCGAGTCTCCCCGGGGAACACTGGGTGGTGTTTTATTTCCGGAACCAGCGAGGAACATTTTTCGACTCCCTAGGACATTCCCCGGAATATTATTCGAACCACTTCGTAAAATTTCTCGAAAACAATAGTAAATTCCGTTCTTACAGCCATAGACAACTTCAAGGAGATAACTCTTTTACTTGCGGTCACTATTGTATATACGTCCTACTTCAGCTTATACGGGGTATAACTCTGTCCAGTATCGTTACGGATTTCGATCAAAACCATTGTCATAACGATTGCTATGTATACAACTTTGTCACGCGGTATTTTTCACATTGTTTAAATAATTCGCTGAACTTACATTGTTAAACCATTCGCATTGTCCTATCATTATTAATAAAGGTTGAGTAAACCACACACTGTTCGTTTTCTTATTTATTTAAAGAGGTGTGCGTCACCGTTTTCATCATTCGAGTTCGTAGATATGGATGGGAACGGGTGGAAAACGTACTTGTCGCGAACCTATTTCGACCCGAAAAACCCTATTAGCTTCACCGGGCCTTCCAAATTACACGCCTTATTAAAGGCCGATGGATATAGTGTAGCGCGTAAAGAGCTAACGCAGTGGTTGAGCGACCAGGACGCTTATAGTTTACAAAAGCCAGTTCGTTATACCTTTAAGAGAAGCAGGGTCGTCACTGCGGGCATAGACGATCTTTGGGATACAGATCTAGCCGATGTGTCCAATGTATCCGAGTACAACGATGGCGTGCAATTTCTCCTCTTCGTCATAGACGTTTTCTCGCGATTTCTGTGGATTATCCCTCTTCCCAATAAACAGCATAAGGCTATAATCTCGGGACTCGATCAAATCCTGATTGAAGGGAGACAACCCAAGTATCTCCGCTTCGACAAAGGAAGCGAGTACAACAACCGATGGGTGAAAGCTTATTTGAAGAAGAAAGACATTCATTTCTACGTCACCCATAACGAAAAGAAGGCTAATTACGCGGAGAGAGTTATAAGGACGATGAAAAATAGTATGTATAGATATTTCACCCACAAGCAGACCTACCGTTATTTAGACGTCTTACAAGACCTGGTGCGTAATTACAACCAACGACCGCACACATCTCTGCGCAACAAAAGTCCTTCCGATGTTAATGAAGGGAATGAGGCTCTCCTCTGGAGAGAAATGTACGTCGACACGGCGATAAAAGGCCGTAAACAACCGTTCAAATTAAACATCGGCGATACCGTGAGAATCTCTCACGTGAGGTACGCCTTCCAAAGAGATTATCAAGCCAAATGGACGGAGGAACTCTTCAAAATTTTCCGACGATTCCGGAGACGAGGCACCGCGATATACGAACTCAAGGATTTTATGGACGACGGGGTACAGGGAACATTTTATCAGCCGGAACTACAACGAGTGAGGAAAGAGCCCGACGCGTTATGGCGTATCGAA
This sequence comes from Hanleya hanleyi, assembly GCA_036873755.1. Classification (NCBI taxonomy): domain Eukaryota; kingdom Metazoa; phylum Mollusca; class Polyplacophora; order Lepidopleurida; family Hanleyidae; genus Hanleya; species Hanleya hanleyi. Next base: position 347,606 of record JAVTVY010005484.1, on the reverse strand, counting down.
AAGGTTCTCAAAACACGACGGAGGAGAGGCAGAGTTGAGAAATTAGTTAAATACACGGGCTGGCCCATTAAATTCGCCAGTTGGGTGCCGGTAGAAGATATCGAGTCGATCTAAGCTCGGCACCCTGCAGCCTGCAGCCTGCGGCCAGATGTATTGAATCAGCGTTGGGATATCTTCTATATAAGTGCAAGTTTCAGCGCGGTGAGCGCACTCTAAACGAAGCTTTTGTTATATTAACGTCTATTTTCCTAGAGCATATCATGACTTATGCGTGTAGCTTATGCGCTAAGACGTTTACGAGAATCGAAAACCTGCGCAAACATATCGAGTCACATCACGGGGGACGGCTTACAATGATACGCGATGTCATTACGGATGAACAGGTAACCGAAACGAAGACTGCGAATGCAGCCTTTCAACATCCCTTTACCATGACTGTTAGCGGTCCGACGGGGTGTGGAAAGACGTCATGGGTGTTGAAACGCTTGGAAGGGGCCGACATTCAGCCCTCTCCCACGCGTATTGTTTGGTGTTACGGCCAATGGCAGCCCGCCTACGAGAATACACGATTAAAGAATGTGAGCTTCGTTCCCGGAATCCCGCACGATATCGGGGAGACCTATTACTTCGACCCTGCGCAGATCAATATTGTCGTGCTCGACGATATGATGAGTCAAGCCAAATCAGACGGACAAGTCGCGGATCTGTTTACCAAGGGCTCTCACCATCGGAATCTATCCGTGATTTACTTGACGCAGAATCTCTTCCCCCAAGGCAAGGCATCCAGAGACATCACGTTGAACTGCCAATACTTCGTGCTTTTCAACAATCCCATCGACCGTCATCAGGTACAACTCTTCGGAAGACGCATGTATCCTCAAAACATAGATTATTTCACGAAAAAGTACGAAGAAGCCACAACCGAGCCTTACGGTTCCCTAATAATCGATTTGAAGCCGACTACACCGGAAAGCCAAAGGCTAAGAATGAGGTTGGATGCACCCGCACAGACCGGACAGGGTCTATATACGAAGGCAATACCTTCTTGGTATAGGGAACAAACGGGAGAAGGGAGACGTGAGAAATTGGATGACTATAAAGCGTCCCGTACGGTGAAACACGACACGTGGAAGGCCTTGTTCGATAGAGCATCGCTTATGGAATTCGACGATGATATCAAAATGAAGACTAGAGAGTTCATAAGGAATGGCTGTACGAAGCAGGAGGCTGAGGTCCGGGCAATAACTGAATACATGCCTCTGATGATGACGACGCTACGCCGAATGTACCTCGATATGATCTTGGGTATAAAAGCTCTGGAAAACGACCCAATTCACGAGGAAATCATGAAGACCTGCGATGACCTTCAGAAGTCCTACAACGCGAGCTATGAGGAAGCGATGAAACAGAGCGTTAAAATGAAGGAACATTTGTTCGAAGACGATGAATAAATTCCACGCATTTTATTAATAAACACACATAGTTCGTAAAATTAGCCGTCAATTGTTTTCAGTATGATGTAGTTAGAGATCCGATGAAGCCGTGCGCCACAGTATTGATACCGTCATCTAGTACATACCGTTTATCGTCGAAGGCGGATAACGCTACTTTCTCAACGGTATGACTATATAACTGGTGGTCAATACTGCGAATCTGATTCATCGTCGTTTTTACAATTTTGTGTTGAAATAAACAGTCTTTATACATGATATGTCGAAGTTTTTTCTTTATAGCGTATTTAGCTATCCCCTTCGCCGTTTTCTTCTCTTCTCCTCCGAAAAGAATGCTATACAACTTGGGCCTAAGACCCACAAACTCCTCTATAGGGATACCGCCGCATTCATCTTTCATCTTGCCAAGTACTTTGGCATTGGTAGCGCTATAGAGGTGGTGATCTTTCGGGTAGTTGCTGGTGTCGAACAAAGCCAGATTCCGCGCCATGTCGCCGTACAAATCTTCCGTCTCGATTTCATAACACAAACTATCCGTGTCAGTGAATAGCAGCTTCGCTTTTTGGCCATACTTTCGCTTCATTTCATTATAGTGGAAGTCGTACATAAGTAGCTTCGAAAGGTCCAGAATTGCGAAGCCGGCGTAGGTGGGCCTGTTCAAAAATAATTTAATTTTCTTCAGATTGACGCCGACTAAATCCTCGTTAAAAATTTTAAAAGCCTAAAAAGAGGGTTTGGCGACCATCCTCTGAAGTCTCCATTTCGAGTTGACGAGCTCTATCCGGGTACGTTTCCTTAGATTCTCCATCGTTTTCCCGAACACCGAGTTGTTCATCAGTTTAAAAAAGTCCTTCTCGAAGTCATTCCTAGCGGCCTTACGTTTGTCCGTGTTGAATGCGATGTACGGCTGCAACCATGTAGACTGCGTGAACTCTATCCCGCGATGAATACGAGTCAAACGCATCCCCTGTTGCAGGTAGAACTTCAAATCGCGGTAGTGTATCACATAGTTCGATTTGTCGCGAAGGTTCGGAACGAGTTTTTCCGTGGGTTTCCCTTTAATCTCCAGCTCTTCCTTCAATCCGACTGAATGAGGCGAGAGCGGCTATGCGCCCCGTGGAGTGACGAGGGATATTGTAAGTCGACTTCGAAAATATAACCCGTTTCGGCATCATCTTCAATTTTCTCTATTTCCGTCGCGTCCAGGGACTGGATCTGTTCGTCGGTCATCCACGCGAAGTCCCGTAGGGGTAAAGGTTGCGACATAGCCCACCCGTATAGGTTATTAGCATCCAGATAAGTAATGTACTTAGTGGGAGAGTTGACATTATAATCGACCATGTCCGGGTTGTTCGCCTTACTATACTTATTGGAGATCATTGAAATACCTCCGCGTATACCCCGTTCTATCATTAGGTGCATATCTATGTCGTCTAGCAATTGCAAACGTACACCGGTCATTTTCAACATGGCGTCCCATGACAGACCGGGTGAGGTATAATAGTGAGCCGGGTCGAGATGATAGTAGTTCATGCAAATATCGCGAAAATTTTCGAATACGTCGGCTAGTAGCAAGACATCGGATTTCAGGTAGAGGTCGTGGTAATGCCCTAGAGTTTGAATTCCAAACTCCGACCATACCGACTGCGCGTGGGCATAGTCTTGGTCGGAAATAGGCTCTTCGCGGAGATCGTTGTAAAACGCTTCTTTGGGAGGGAGTTGGCGTTCCGAAAATTTACTTTCGGCGGACATATAGCCGTAGGGGTAGACTCCCTTTCTCGACATTTTACGCCGGTGGCTAGGGTTCGGGAAATGTTGGCCGAGCTGGTGAAATTTTTCAGCGCCTTCCTTAGACATGTTGTCGACTAGAGTTTCGAGGGAGGCATTGAGAAACTGTAGGGAATCGAGGAACCTTAAATTACCCAGAGAGAAGGAGATGTATTTCTGCATATTATTCGGGATGCACGTTATTTTCAGACCCTTGAATTTTCCCATAACGCTGCAGATGAGATGACCGTCATAGCCCTTAGTGTTATGCAAAACGACGGGTATAAAAAACTGACGCTTTTCTCGCTTGGTAGACCTCCTGAACCTATATTGTAAGTTGCACTGATTGTGAGCGGGACCCCTGTATTTCCCCGTCAAGTGACAATGGTCGCGCACCCGGTCGGCGCCTAGTTGCTTGTCGCAGATATGACAATGCGTCGCCGCTTTAAAGGAGTTTTCCTCCTCCCGGGTTATCTGCATAGGTTTGATACACTCTAATATATCGCAGATTCGTTTATCTTCTTCTACGAGTTTTTCCAGAAAGGTTTCTACGACATCGGGACCCCTATATACCACAGCGGGCTTACTGTGTTCGGGCATTGTACTCACTACGGTATAACAAAACCCTGACGGTTCGTGACGCTCGTATTTGGTGGTAGCCCCGGATTCGGAGTGAATTTTACGCGTAAAACATTCGAAGTCGGCGTAAATGATAAACGGAACGCGTAACTGTTTCTTGATATTTTTGAATTCCAACCACTGCTCTTCGGGGGTTTCCGGCAGTCTGATTCGCTGCGGGCCGTGTCGAGAACAGTGAGGAATGTGATCGTTTAGCAATTGTCGAGAAGAAAATCCGTGCAAACAATAATTGCAGTAGAATTGAGCATGCTCATGTTTCGTGCGATCCCCCAACAATCGGCTCATGTTCTTGATCAGGCAGAAATGTCTCTTCTCCTCTTTAGAGATGAGTAAAAGATCGACGTGTCTGTCGGACTTTTGTTCGCTTATATACAGGGGAAACACCCCTTCGTCATAACCGAACACGCTCACGGAAATATCGTTACGAGCTTCGAACTTCGATATTTGAGATAAAGGGATAGGAAAATCGATTCCGTCGATGTTTAACTCGTTCAAGTACGGTTTATAACGTCGAATGCGATTCGGGTCACGCTTCGCGGGATGTAAGGCCGCTAGAATTGACCAGAGAAAGCAAAACTGATCGGTGTTCTGCGGGTTGACAATGGCCATCTTTTTACGCAGATTCTGCGGTGTGGGAATATAGCTACTACCTTGAAATGGCACATATTGAGCGATATGAACCCGAAGGTGAATAATTTCGTCCAAGACCCACTCGCTCCCCTCTCGCTGATACTCCTGGAAGCTAGAATGTATTTTTTGGAAGGACTCGGCGAGCTGCTGTTCGAGCTGGGATATGTTCGTGCTAATGAAATTGAGACTTCTGAACATGGGTTCGGAGTAAATGGCCTCACCATCGTTGTTCGTTCGAGCGAGGCGGAGTTGTAGGGAGACGTACCACTTGATCCCGCGTTGCTCGTTCAACGTTGCCGTCAACTGTTGACGAACTGTGTTTTCGTTGCTATTAAAAACATGAAGAATGTCTGAACTGGTTGTTCTAGTAGGTGTGATAGTGTGGGTGTGAAGAGTTCCGTTCAGTGCGGATGACGTCGACGATTTCGCTCCACCCGACTGTTTACCGTGGCAGCTGTTGCAATGTTGTGGGTGAGTAGTGTAAAATCGCTCGGGTAGTGGCCGATGGCAGGCAGAACACTCACGACCTCGGCTGGAACACTCCTCGCAGAACTGTTTTCCGGGTAACATGCACTTAAATCTCCCGCACCAGTTGCATTTGGCCAGTCGAGCGGGTTGACCTGAAGATATAATGAAATATATATATTTTCAACCGTGGTGTAATTGTCCGGTTAATTCACTCTTAAGCTCAGATTGAATACAGTGATGAACTGTCGAGTCGCTTTGGCGGGTAGATCATGGGATTTTGCTCGGTTATAGTGGCCGTGTGGTCATGTCATCCAAGTTGCCGCATAAACAGGTACAATAAAAGCGTACCTGAGATACAACACATATCACGAATTGTTAAAATACGTTAACCAGAAGACTATACTGTGAAGCCATGTGACTGTCAGTATATCGGCATCTCTTCCCACTTCCCTTATATGTGCTGTAATATTGCCATAAACTTAAAGAGTCGACCTTCATATTAGTTTCTCTTCTATTCCGACAGAGATACGGTGAAGTGATACCCGTAGTTTGTCCTGGACGAAGTTCTGAACCATCGGACGACGAACACGATGCCACCGGAAGTTGATCTGTTCAAAATAAATATATAGCTTAGAATGGCGAAACATATCATTGATGATCAACATTTAATAAGTGGGTTACCGGAATGATTCCTTTAAATGGTGAATATTTCACTTACCGTTTTTCCTCGAATATTTCACCCCGTCATTCTCGGTCGTTTCCGCTTGTCTTTTCCTCGAGTGGATACGCTGGTGTTCTTTTAGTTTATCCAGACGGGCGAAAGTTTTATCGCACACAGTACATAGCAGAGAATGACCGCGGTGTATCCTTAGTTTATGTTGTAACATACATCTCTTATTAGTGAAGGTTTTGGAGCACAGATCGCACTGGATTCTTGTATTGGGAACGAGACGAGTAAAGGAATCCAGACGTGAATAATCCATGTTGTTCGCTGAAATAATGAGATGATAATGACGTATGACTCTCAAACCACCGTATAAATATATATTAAATATTATGGCATAAATAACCGACATTCTTCATTCTATATATGAGATGATAATGAAAGGTGACGTCATCAACGCGGTCTATAGAAGTCATATCGGGATAAGTAAGTAAACACCGCGTATTTCGACGCCTGATAGCGGCGAAAGTTACCGAGATTCGATGAATTCGTATAGGAGCTTTAAGGTAGACCTCGATACGTGGGATACAACGCCGTAAACCACGTGCGCGTATGTCGCTTAGTTCTCGAGAAATCGCCCAATCACGTGACACCGTTTATCGACTAATTGCGGCGAAAGTTATCGTCGGACGATAAAATTCTATAGGACCTTTATTGTAGACCTATGCGAGAGGAAAACAGCCCCGTAAGCAACGAGTCTCTATCCGTCTTAGTTCTCGAGATATCGCCATGGGTAATTTATGGAAAATTCGACGAAAAATCGGCAGTCTATTTATCGAGTATATCTTAATGAAGTTTACGGGAACCAACCAATCGTGCGTGACGAAGTATATATTAAATATCGCTGCAGTTGCCCTCGGGCTACAACCACTCGTGCGTGACGAAGTGTATCCTTGTAACAATCATAATATCTTACATACCTTTGTAATTCGCTTGACTGCTTAGGTCGCATTGAGAATGGTGTCATACACGTCCTGATTATGATTAAAGCGTGTTTGGACTTACATATATATAGTCCGCTTGATAAGTACGGTACGGAGAACTAGTATAATACCACCTAGTTGGCTGACCTGTTTCGCATCAGTGTGCTCGGTTGATTGAACTGGGTCACGGTTTATGCATCTCTGTATAATAAAGACTGATGTATGCGCAGTTGTACTGAGACATTGCCGTTTGCGGACCTATCTAAATATATGATCATATTGTGAAATAACTTAGCAATTATCCTATATAGAGAGGAGAGTGTTACTCGACGTGGACGTTACCTCAGTCTTCAAAGACTCCTGCATACTGCTGGTACTGACTATTTGTCATCCGGATGTAATATAACAAAATGGATAGGTTGGTGGTATATATGCCGAGATTACTGGAAGTAAAAATGTCTTACCTTGTGGTTCACCTTCGTCTAGTTGTGGCTTCAGTCAATGTGCTTACAGCGGGTGAGTATGTGTTTACAGTTACAATCACCAGTAGTTGCATATCCCGTAATGAAACCCGGCCCTCAAAATGGTTCCTTTATACACTAGCTCCGAGGAAATCATGTGTACCCCGCGTGAAAGAAATTTTCCACGATGTCATCGCCTAAAACATATGGAATTTTCCATCACGTCACAGTTGCATGGACCAATCGGTGATTACATCCTCGGGCTGTCCGCGTTTCCTAAATAGCCGAGTTAACAAAATCTTGAATTAACCACTCTCTTTCATTAGTCATGCACCATCGCGCAAAATAGTCACGCTCCACCGATCTACTTCATCGGCTTCCCAGCTTCCCTGTTTCAGAATTGTCCTTATATATATATTTTTTTTTTCTAACTATAGACTACGAGTATATTCTTAGTTTGATTGATTACCAGATGTGTAAGATGAGACGTCGAGTGGTGCGGAACGTAATCACCGTGTTCTATACGCAAACTTCCCGAATTAGCCGCGGGCTTTCATTAGTCACGCACCGTCGCTAATTATAGACACGGACCGCTGAACGGATATAAAACGAATTATTTTCATTAGCATCCCCTCGAGCTATCGACGCGGTTCGCTGAACAAATCTACAACCTCGCAACACGTCGACCATCGGCTTCCCTGCTTCCCTGTTTTTAATTGCTTTTAATTTGTTTTTTGTCCCAGAACTGTCTTCGTATATTGACCTACTTTTTTAAATTGTTTTTTAATTTGTTTTTATATTTTTTAATTAATTTGTGTTTAATTATACGGCCCGCTGAGCGGACATGAAACACCGCAAACACCTCGGGCTATTGTCGCGGTCCGGTGAACAGACGTTGACCTACAACCCCCTTGGACTATGTTCGTGACACTATCGATAGACGAACACCGCTCGACTTCGACCTATTCATGACGTCACCTCGACCTACTTATGACGTCACCTCGGCTGCCCCGGCTGCCCTGCGTTCGAACCGGCTATTTACATTCTACTGATAACTTCCTAACGCTTTGTTGGATTCTTCCGAAATTCGGCATACGCATTCCTTGCGACAAGACGCCAGTCCGTATTGCATTTCAGCAACATCTGCCTGAAGGTGGCGCCACTAGTTCTTGCTTCTTTGTGTCCGTGGATGTCCGTGTACGTCCGTGCATGTCTGTTCGAAGCGATAACTTCCTAAAGCTTTGTTGGATTCTTCCGAAATTCGGAATATGCATTCCTTGCGACAAGACGCCAGTTCGTATTGCATTTCAGCAACATCTGCCTGAAGGTGGCGCCACTGGTTCAAATGGATCTTGGTTCATTGTGTCCGGGGATGTCAGTTTGAATTCTTTACAAGCAATATAACTTCCAAATGCTTTGTCGCATTCTCCCGAAATTCGGCATACGCATTCCTTGCGACAAGACATTGGTTCAGCCGCTGCTATTGCATTTCAGCAACATCTGTCTGAAGGTGTCGCCACTGGATCTCGCTTCTTCATGTCCATTCCTGTCCGTGGATGTCTTTGCAAGCGATAACTGCCAAATGCTTTGTTGGATTCTCCAGAAATTCAGCATACGCCTTCCTTGCGACAAGACACCGGTCGCCGGTTTCAGCAACATCTGCCTGAAGGTGGCGCCACTGAGTTTCTCTTCTTCTTGTTCGTTTCAGTTAAAATGGGCCTTCAATTTTGCTGTGAAATCATTTTATTCCACATCATATGATTTACCCTAAAGCTTTTGCATGAACCATATTTTATTTCAGAAGTATAATATGAAATAACTGGCGGGGAAATCCCCGCAGTACTGAATCCCTGGTTTTTGAATTTTGTGTCATCTTAAACGAAGGACAACATTTCCTTCAATTTTGTTATCAAATAATTGCATTCCACATCATATGATTTACCCTAAAGCTTCTGCACGAACCATTTGTATCCACACATGTAACTTACTATATTAAGGAGAATTAGGACCTGAGAGATTTTCGAAAATTTGGGCTAAGTCTAAATTTCCAAAAACGCCCCTCATCATTATAATGACCCAATTTAATGACACAATGATACCATGATACATGAAATGACAAAAAATGTATTTTGTTTTTTTTTGAAAAATGTTTTCAATACCTTTGTGAAGCAAAAATGAAAGAAAATGACAAAGAATTTCTGAAGCGACTTTCAGAAAATAAATACTATAACAGGCCAGGAAAAGGATAAATAAAATGTCTCAACTAAGTTTTGGAGATCCTACGAGCAAAATTATCCATTTCGCCTGAAGCACGTGGCCGTACTTTCATATTCGACTGTGCACGTGAACACAAAATACCGCTGAAATTTCGCCATTTTGCCTCAGACGTCACAAGAAAATAAAGATAATTCAATAGAAAATAAACTACAGCAGATATTAAATTCAAATTTTCAACATATACACAGTTAGATACGTACTTTTAAGTCCATCTGTTGGCAAAGAAATCGAATTCAGCGCTTTGAAATCACAGAAGTCGGACCAAGTGACAGCGAGCTTCTTTCCCAAACAAGGTGGCCCATCACATGTTAATAATATTCGTACGCTCAAATAGGCATGTCAAAGATATCGTCCATAACATGTATAAACATCAAAGAGGCATCATAATTCAGTAAAATATGGTGATATTTAGAATACAAAATATTCAATTCGACAGTTTCATTGCAGAAAATCTGTTTTGGAAACCTCCCTGGCGATGTACTTTTTTCAGCCGCCTTACTCTAATATCATGTCGCCATCTTCTCGAGAAATCGCACGAGACTTCATAATTTGATCAAACTCAGGAAAAACAGATCATCCGTCTAATTACATCAAATTTAGACAGCAGTGGTAGTATAGTGAATTTTGGTGAGTATAACCCTCACACCTGAATGGTTGTGCATTCCGATCGCATGTTCTGAAAGCGTTTGTCGATGATAATGGGTGAACATAAACTTGCTCACCTCAATGTCATTAACCCTCCTGAACACGTGCCAACAACAACAACAACACAAACAACAACAACATGTTGAATGACTGTCTCATTCAGATGGACTTTGATTGACAGGTGTTCAGTTTTGTGTGAAGGGTTAATGCATCGAGGCCGGAAAAAGTCCACCTGAGCAGGAAGAGATGTGAATCGCCATTTTTCTGAACAATTCAGTTGGTTTGACCACGTGTAGTATTCTATTTCCCAAAATTTTGAAGTAGGTCATTCTTGTTTGACCTCAACGAAGAGATGATTCAACTTTATTCGTGAGTTAAACAGTCACTACTAGTTTTCTTCAATTTTCAAATTTTACTTCAAGAAATCCACTACATTTTTGGTCAATTTTCCTCCACAAAGTCATTTTTTTCGAGTTAGTTCAAAGAAATAATCATATTTTCTTGTGTTTAGTTGTATTTTCTATCTTTCTGAGATGAAATAATGCGCCCTTGATAATTTAGTGCCTTTTTAAAAATTTCAACCTGACCAAAACAATGTCAAAATCTCTCATGTCCGGATTCCCCTTAATTACAACTGAGTTCCTAAAGTTCGGGTGCACATGATCAATTTCCTGAATGGAACTGAATTCAACCTTGCTGGTCTTCAGACTGACAGATGATGGCATGCAGTTGTCAGTGCGGTTTTTATGTACAGGGAGCTTTCTATGACTTTCATGTCAGCACACCACCACTACCCTCTATCTTCCAAACTAGCCCTCGCCCGACCTTCATATATTGTATTTGGGTATAATTCTGCCACCCGTCAATGAATTGCAACCCCAAAAGGCTTCAATTTATCAGGCACAGACCCATGTTTTTACCCCTCGGCCAATTTTGGCCATGGGGTATTGTCATCATCTTTTACGTCCGTCTGTCCGTACGTCTGTTCGTGAGCCAGATAGCCGGAAAACTGTTCCGCTGATGAATTCCAAATTTGGTATGCTTATTTACCTAGTCAAGGACCAGAAGCCTATTGAATTGGGACCTGATTGGGTGGGAACCTTAGCGGCCGTCTTTAATTTCATGCAAAATGGATAATGATCCATATCTCAGAAACCATTCAACTGTTCAATACGAAATTTGATATACATCATCGATACATCAAGCAACTTTCAACGAATTACCAAACAGGCTTTTCTGATTAGCTGGAAACCCTGGAGGCCATCTTTAATTTATGCGAAATCGATAATGATACATATCTCGGTTACCATTCAATTGTTTTATATGAAAGTTGGTATACATCATCGATACATCCAGATACTTTGAATCGGGACCTGATTGACCGAAAACCTTGGTGGCCATCTTTAATTTATGCAAAATCAATAATGATCTCTATCTCTGATTTTGTTGGAGTGCTCAGTGTAAAATCTGGTATGCATCATTGATGCATCAAGAGACTTACGATTAATGACAGATCTGGTTTCTCTGATTGGGCGGAAATCTTGGTGGCCATCTTTAATTTATTCAAAATCTTTAATGATGTTTATCTCTGATACCATTTAAATGTTCTATACGAAACTTGGTTTACAGCATCCATGTATGAAGAGACTTGCATTAATGGATAACCACATTAGTTCCTCTGAGTGGCGGGAAGGATGGGCAGTCATCTTTAATTTATGCAAAATCATTAATGATCTCTATCTCTGCCACTGTTCAAATGCTCAATGTAAAATTTGGTATACATTATCGATGCATCAAGAGATTTACCGGTTTCTCTGATTGGATGGAAACCTTAGGGGCCATTTCTAATTGCAAAATTTTTGATAATCTGTATATTTGTGACTTGACTGCTTGGTGTTCCTGACATCTTGGTTCAAATTGAATACATTATGAATGGCTGGCGCCCAGAGTTGAGGGGTTTTCAAATGCGCAGCTTCGTATTGTATTGGTAAGTGGGTCCCTTGTTCATGTTGATAGGGGGACCACCTGAAAGCTAAATTAAGTATTTCCAGACAATAACTTTTGAAAACCTGAACCGATTCATTCCAAATTTGGTGTGTAGGTACCTCAACTCAATTTCTCGTTTGGCATTGTTTGTCATGCCGATCCACATATAGGTGGTGCCACCTGGGGGAAAATTTAAAATTATGTTTCCGGACAATAACTTTTTAATACTTGAATGAATTCTTTCCAAGTTTGGTATACATGTACCTTACCTGAAGGTTTCACTTGGTATTGTTTTTCTCGTCGATCTGCTCATAGGTGGCGCCACCTGTAGGCCAAGTTAACATTTTCTATTTCCAATGTCAAGGGATCTTGCCTCAAGATCTCGGGTGAGATTATTTTTTATGACTATCTGCCTACACATGGCGCTACCCGAGGGCCAAGATAAAATTGCATTTCCGGATAGTAACTGTTGGACCTTAATGGCTTCTTTTAAATTTGGTATGTGGGTGCCTACCTTCAAGGCATCTTATGGGGCCATGTTAATGATGTTTTCCTAAGTTTTACGTTTTTACTTTCTTCACAACTAATGAATGTTTCCTTTACTAAAGATGCAAAAGTCATGCCTCCAATCGTATTCAATGGACTGTATCTAGTTTCTTCAATATTTGGCATATGCATTCCTTGTGACAAGATGTTGATTGGTATTACGTTTCAGAAAGATCTGCCTGTAGGTGGCGCCACTAGGGTTCTTTCCATTCTTTTGTGCTGCAAGCAATAACTTTGAAACGCTTTGAAATGTTGCTCGAAATTTGGTTTACCGGCAATAACTTGAGAACTGCTCATCAAATTCTTCCCAAATTAGGTATGCATATACATTGTACCTTGCCATGAGATGTTGCTTGGGATTGCGTTGTCCACTTCTGCTCAGAAAGTGATCCCACCTGATGACAAAATCTGAAATTTGTTTTTGGCCAATAACTTGAGAACTGCATGCTCATCGGATTCTTCTCAAATTTATACCATGCCAGGAGATGTTGCATGGGATTGCCTTTCACTCACTTGCACTTACAGGTGGCGCCACCTCGTGGCAAAATCCCAAATTTGTCTCCGGGTAATACCATGACCTAAGATGTCGCTTGAGATTGCATTTCGCCCACTTGCGCCTATAGGTGGCGCCACCAGGTGTTAAAATCAAAATTTGTTTTCAGCCATTAACTTGAGAACTGCTCATCGGAATCTCCTCAAATTTAGCATGCATGTATCATGCCAGGAGATGTTGCGTGAGATTGCCTTTCGCTCACTTTTACTTACAGGTGGTGCCACCTGGTGGCGAAATACCAGATTTGTTTCTGGGTAATAACTTGAGAACCGCTTGTCAGATTCTTCTTAAATCTGGTATGAATATATCATGACATATGATGTCGCTTGGGATTGCGTTTCGCCCACTTGTGCTTACAGGTAGCACCACCTCGTGTCAAATCTAAATTTGATTTCGCTCATCAGATTTTTCTCCAATTTGGTATGCAGATAACATGTCATGATATGTCCCTTGGGATTGTATTTCACCTGCTTCTGCATACTGGTGGCGACACCTGGTGGAAAAATCTGAAATTTGTTTCTGGCAATAATTTGACAACTGCTCATCGGATTCTTCTCAAATTTGGTATTCATATGCCATAAGATGTCACTTGGGATTGTGTTTCGCACACTTATGCATACAAATCTAAATTTGATTTCTGGGCAATAACCCCTTTTCAGATTCTTCCCAAAGTTCGTATGCTGATACACCACGTCATGAGATGATCCTTGGGATTGCATCCTCGCCCACTTGCACCTATAGGTGGCGACACCTGGTGGCAAATTTAAAATTTGAGGATGCATTCAGCTGCTCGTCAAATTTGGTTTGCAGATAATATGCCTTGGGATGTCACTTGGGGTCTCTTCTCGGTTACATAATTTCCATGCTTCACTGCTTGGAAACTATATTACAGAAGCAAAAAAACGTTCAGTCAACCGTTCTGAGTTGATTTTAAAACTTGGAAAGGCAGAAAGACCCTTCCGCATCCAACACCTATGAAGTAGCAGTTGCCTCCCTCGTGTATATCCCACCGAGACCAACAATGCTAAAAAATATTGCTGCCATTTCGGCGGGAGACTTAGCATCCTCTGGCTGCTTGTTAGAGTTCAGTTTGTTCTACACTCTCCAAAAAATAAAAATTGATGCAAAGTTAACTATTGAATTTTGGCAAGCTTCAAAGTAGACGACTAATTAAATGGACAGACTTTAGTACATTCGAAGCCTACCAAGCTTAACAGGATCTAAAGACTGATGATTACAATACGAAATTCCGCCTGGGGGTGCCCGATACTCCCCACCATGTTTGTTCAGTATACAGAACTGATTTCGACTCACATTTGGACGAGTGCGCAGGTGTTTTTGCGCAGGTTTAGGGAGGTCATGGGGAGGTGTGCGCAGAAGTGTTCTGCGCAAGTGTATGACGTCACTTCCGGTCTGCGTCAATCGGGCGTGACCTGGGGATGTATTCCTCCGCGGTGATGCGGTCTGGTGGTGATGCGGTCTGCCGCCGCTGACAGAAAGTAGTCCCACATACGTGGGTTTTCGTGAGAATGTTCGGCAATCTTCAGGGGCGAGAGGGGCCCCTAGTGGACTGATAGGGTCGAATGAGGTATCAAAGTGAAGCGCTCCTCCAGGGCTATCCAGTCATGGGTAGGTGCATGTAAAATTAGGATTTGTCCCAAAATATAAAAAGCGGAACACGGACTTTACCACTACAATAGGGGAAAACGCCTATCAACCCTATCCCAAAGGGCTAATATCGGTCCCTGGCTTATCGGGGTCTGCTGAGAGAGGTAGGGTAGGGGAGTGGGTGTATGTAAATTTAGGATTTGTCCCCGAAAATATAAAAAGCGGAACACGGACTTTACCCCTACAATAGGGGAAAACTCCTATCAACCCTATCCCAAAGGGCTAATATCGGCCCTCGGGCTTATCGGGTGCAGGGTGGGGGAGTGGGTGTATGTAAAAGTTTCTCCAGGAAAAAAATATAAAAAGCGGAACACGGACTTTACCCCTACAATAGAGGAAAACTATCAACCCTATCCAAAAGGGCGAATATCGGTCTCCGGGCTTATCGGGGCCTGTGCATGGGTGGGTGCATGTAAAATTAGGGTACTCATCTTACATCCGGGGTTTTCCATGTAGGTTACTGCGCAGGTCACGTGGTTTGGTGGGTCTGCGCATGTGTGTGACGTTACTTCCGGTTTCCAGAATGACAAAAAAAAACTACCTCCAAACACAGAAGAGTTCCAATTTTTCCTTAGACCTTAGACGCATGGTCCGGATTTTCCATCCGGCTTTTCCCCGGCCCGGCCCGGCCCGGCCCGGCCGCAAGGGCACTATATCACATCGGGGTATATATTTCATCCAAGTATGGCGGATAGCGGTTGTCGTGAGTAACAACAAGTTCAGCAATGTTTATACAGTTTATTATCCCCAATGGTACATCATACCCAGGCTGGGGGAGCCGCCCTGGGTATGTTTAGTATGTTCACAGCAAAACAAATTGAAATATCAAACACCATGTTTTATTATTTAACGCACCGTCACATTAGGTACAAGTATTTACTGAGCTCAAGTCAACGATCATCATGTAGACATAGAGAGTATATACGGCATGTTATGCTATTCATCAGTGCAAGGGTGACGCATTCAGCCGATGGGGGTGGTCGATCAGCTTGGTAACGAAGAACGTAACATTGGTGACCCTCTCTACGACCCATTGTGTGTTGGGGCGTTGACGTTGTGCCCATCTCAAGGAATCCACGGTGTCCAGTTTCTCCATCATCGTCTCTAGCGACGCCCGGTTAATGATGGTGAACGGCTGGTCAAACACATGGCTGTTATTACTACCGTAACTGGTCCGTCTCTGTGTGACGTGAGATGTAACCGAAAGCGACATTCAATTTGAAAGCCGTAGCTTGGTCATTGAAGATGGTTTCCACGTAGCTGCGTAGACGGGCGAGGTCGGTCAGTGGGAAATTGTAGATATCTGGAATAGGGCGATCACGGTGGAAACAGTGCCGTATCATGGGCCATTGATGTCACTCACTGGATGGGCGTCCTGTAACAGATCGCTAGGAACACCCACTGCATCTTCCAGAAAATGACGATGTCGTCAGGCGTATGACTGGGAACCGTAATAGGGACCATGCAAAATTTATCGATGGGGTAGGACCGGTGCAAACAGTGGGGGGACTAGGACTTTTTCTCACGCTTTTGTATGTAGGTCATGAATTTTTTTTACGTTGCTGTCCATAGGGCCAAGAGTTATTTTTCCAAATAAAAAATACGAAGCTGAGCATCTGAAACACCTCGGCTGTGGGATCCCGATTCGATAGGCTTATGGCCATATGATGCAAGTTTAGTGTGCCCAGGGATAGCTGTTCTTGAGCTATGTTGGTAACAAGATTTCAAAATTAACAGTCGAGTGATATCCGAAATATGTATCATTAATGATATTGCATAAATTAAAGATGGCCACCAAGGCTTCCGTCCAATCGAAAAAGCCGGTTTGGTAATCAATTGAAAGACTCTTGATGTATCGATGATGTTCACCAATTTTAATATTGAACAGCTGAATTGTATCAGAGATATGTACATGTATCATTAAAGATTGCATAAATTAAAGATGGCCACCAAGGTTTCCGCCCAATCAGAAAAAAATCGGTTTGGTAATTAATGGAAGTCGCTTGATGCATCGATGATCTACATATACCAACTTTCGTATTGAACAGTTGAATGGTATCAGTAAGATATGAATCATTTATGATTTTACATAAATTAAAGATGGCCGCACAAATGCAGGCTAGTGTGGAGGACCACTGTTTCATATTTTGACAAGCGTTCTGAGAACCCAAACATCTTGACTTGTGGGGTGATCTGCTGAATCTGCAACAGTATTGAAAGCATACATGTAGATCAAACTTTCCATGTATAGGTGTACATGTAAATTTTTGTCCAACAAAAACCATGCTGGGTATCAGCAGTACGAAGTACGAAGTCCAAACCGCGACAATTTGGACAAATATTAATATTTCATGTCAAAATTTCACATGCACATCCTCAAATCGTATGAAACATGTGCAGCAAGTGTCAAAATCATCAAATGAGCGCTGACAGCTTCATCAACTTTCCATGTACAGTTGTACATGTATGTACAGGCGTACATGTATGTACATTATCATTGGCAGTTTACTAAGTCCAAACCCTTTTAATTTGAACAAAAAATAATATTTCATCTCATAAATAGCACAGGTACATCCTCTAATCATAAGACACATGTGTACAAAGTTTCATAATCATCCATTGACAGCTGACAACTGCAGCAAACTTTCTATGTACAGGTATACATGTACGCTTTTGCTACACAAAAATCTGTGTCATTTGCCAATTTTGACAAAATTTAACGTTTCATCTCATAAATAGCACAGGTATATCCTCTGATCCTAAGAAACAGGTGTACCAAATTCCATAATCATCCAGTGGCAGCTGACAACCGAAGTAAACTTTGCACAGCGGTACATGAGCAATTTTGCTAAACAAAAACATTATCATTAGATTTCAATATTGGAGCGGCCCTAGAATCTCCTGGGGTAGTGCCACAACTGACTTCCCTAGTGGAATACCACCGAAATGTGCAAAGGTATATGTGCATATCACAGATTGGTTGGGGGATGGTGCTTACAGATGCGGCTCGCCAAATCCGGGTACATGTATGGCACAGCATAGATAGGACTAGAACTTTTTTTTTACCTAAGATCCAGATAGGACCCAAAGTTTTTTTTGGTTCTAAGATTAGGGGGACCAAGGATTTTTTTAGTCGATTTTCCTTGTTGCACCGGTCCTACCCCATCGATAAATTTTGCATGGTCCCTTAGGGACTGGCTGGATATCTAGTTGGCCACAATCGTTACATTGTTCCGTCGTCCCCTCGTGGAATGAGCGTTCGTGGCGCAGTAAATGATCCTCCCGATTGAATGACCGTGCGCAGGTTATACAAGTATACTGTGCATCGTTGTGGGTGGAGGTCTCGTGGCGTCATAAATTATCTAGACGAGTAAACTGCTTCTGGCAAGTTGTGCAAGTGAACATCTTGGTGGTTGACAGAGTGTCGGATGAAACGGGCAGGCCGCTTCCCTTTTATAGCACGCTTGCTGGTGATCTATTTTTAGCACACTCAGTTCATCTACCTCCAACTCGAGGACCGAGGTGTACTGGTGTACGACTGAGCCGCATTGCGCGCGCGCGCGCGTGTGTGTGTGTGTGTGTGGGCAGTGGATTTTACATCCGGAATCTTGTCAACATCCGGGTTTCCCAGTGGGTTTTTCCCGTCGTTCCTTCGTCTTCCATCCGGGTACTGTGGTTTTACATCCGGATCGTCATCTTACATCCGGGTTTTTCATGTTTACTGTCACGTGACCGGAAATGACCTTTAACCGCTGACATGAGCTTTAACTTTTAACCTTTTAACCTTTAACATCCGCATGTAAACACGCCCATAGCGGGTCCTCCAGCGTGGATGTGTTGTGATGGAGGGGCTAATAAAAGGATTGACCTGTAATCTTTGTTGTTGTTGCTCTCTTTTTGGACTAACCAATCAGAATAGTACGTATCACGGACTACACCCGTAGAGCTACGTATAGGTGCGCATGTGTGACATGGTCTATAAAACACGTCCCTCTGGTTCCCACACTCCCATTCCTACGGTTGCAGAGCCATGACGGACACACATCCCTATGCGACTCACATTTTACAGCATGCGACCGTGGTTAATTCACTCACGGGTTACCGAGCAGTGGTTCGGTCCATGTTTGCAGATGGCGACGACAACGAGGGGCGACGCCAGATCATCCTGAAAGAGTTCACAGAAGCGGTCGTCGACAGAGTGCACTCGATGGAGAGGTGTGCTATCACTCACCACTACTGGACTATGATAGCCACCCTTGATGCCCGGACTATGGACCACGAGCGCTCACGCCGGAACCAGCGACGGCTCTTTGCCATATTGACCCTGACGCTGTGGCAATGACAACGACAGCAACAGAAAAAGAACGGCTCTTCAGAGCCTCCACAGATGCGCTTATATGCAACCGATATATACGAGGGTCAGTCACAGTGTGCGTCATTCACCGTTCGTCATTGGGTCAACCATGTCACCGAAGGATCTGACCATAAATACGATAGTCAGAATGGAAGATCTTCAAGGAGAACCGTTGCTAGGGACGTTTTACGAGACGGAATTACAGCCTGTCGCAAAAACAAAGCAAGACTACTACACGGTGGAGAAGATTTTGAAAACGGACCGTCGACGTGGCAAACTGTTTCATTTCGTCAAATGGCAAGGCTGGCCCAGTTCCTTCAATTCCTGGGTCGCGGCCAACCAAGTGAAACGACTATAAAGCCAGATACCACTACCGTCATCCTTCATTCCACGTTCGACCACGGTGCTATGGACAAACAGCAGCTGCCTCTGAACACAGCGTCTCCCAAAACGCGCAAAGCGCAAGTGGGCTTTGTGGTGATATTGCTAACCCTGCTGAGTGTGTTATACGGAGGTGTGTTTCCGCCTATCTCAGCACTCTACTTAACCAACTTAGAACTCCAGCTGTGAGTGGCAGTCAAACCAGTCTACAGACCTTCTCTACATCAATCAACCCCGTGATCGAAACGAGCCTAGTCATCACCACCACCACACCACGTGTACAAGCCACATCGACCTCCACACCGAGTATACAGTCAACACCTACACCAAGTACATCCACTACGTCGGAACATCAGCTTAAATGCCCACTACCTGGTGATCTTCAAAAACCCGAGAGATACCACTCAACTGCTGCACCTGGCGAGACAGATGTATCCCGGCCGCACACCGTTTGCGTTGCGACAGCCCCTCAGCACGGGTATATGCTACTCGACCTCAAGCAAGCCACCCCCGATCACCTTCGACTACGGACCGGAATCTTTCCCGGAGAGACCCACCACGTGTACATGCAAAACTAATGTAAACACACCCACAGTGGCTCCCCCAGCTGGGGTGTGTGTTTGATGATGGGGATAATAAAAGAATTAATACCACATGGTTGACTTTGTCTCTGTTCAATATTCAGGAGGTAGGTAGATAAAAAGGGCAGAGTTGTGGGTTCTAGCATTAGTTGTACATGATGTCTGCGCGAGTACGGAAGCACGCCCCGACGCTCCGTGTATTGAAAATGGCCCCGCCCGAGTTGGTCCGAACCATTGTACGCGGTGCTGACCCTGACCTTGTACGCTGTCTGTGCGAGATCGGGTACAACCTGTTAAAAGGCAACGTACCACTGACTCCGGCTCAGAAGACCAAGTTGGCCAAGCATAAGACAGGTCTCCGAACCCTAGTCCAGAAGCGGGTCCCTCAAACACAAAAGAAAAAGGTGTTACAGAAAGGCGGCTTTCTCGGGGCCATCTTAGCACCGTTGGCCGCTTCCGTGTTGGGTCCAGTATTGGGTGGACTCTTCGGCCGACAATGAACCACACGAAAAAAATGGTCCTCGTCGAACCACGGTTCCTTCAAAACCTCCAATCGCCTTACCCTGTTCCACCTACGGTGAAGACCATAAACACCTTCGATGAAGAGATGCCACAGATCTTACAGAGACCGGGGTTAAGGTGGTTCATACCTCAAGGGTGCACTCCACACTAGGCCACGGTTTCGCACAAATGGCCCCTCCCTAATTTTATAATAAGGAAGGACGCCCGATTTTGACAGCATGGTAATTCTTCTTACCTTTCTACTAGCTGATATCTATAGTATCACCCTGCTGGACGTCACCATTTCTCCAAACGAGGATATAACAATTGCTTGTTGATCGCACTCACTCGCCACTACAGAGTTAATCGTGTCCGGAATTGAATATCTGGCGGGCCAAAATCCGCACTTTTTCGGGAAGCGAAAATGATGATTCCTTTATGGCGATAAAATTTTACAAAAAACGAGTAGGTCGACCCCCTGTTTTTTTCGCCATTTTAAATTGTTCTTTGGATGGGAAACACTTTAACATACATAAAAAGAAAATCATTTCGTACGTCGTCTCTGGGTTGCGGGTAGAATTTGACACATTTTCATATATTTTATGGAGTTTTTCAGAAAAGTTGAAGAAGGTTTAAGGAGGATTGTACGTATTTTCTATTCAGTTTCAATTGCTCACAAGTCTTCTGCAATAATGGCACGGGTGTGCCCATTTAGAAAATATATACTTTTACAGGGTTTTTGTTAAAGATTTTACATCAATTTGTGGCCGAAGATCCGAACCCATGCCTGTTTTTAGCCGCACATCATTTAGGTGTGGAATGCACCCCAAACAACGTTGGCGACGTCATCATCCGGGGTTATTTCCCCTGTAATAACTCTTCCAACGTCATATATCTCCTTTTCTGATAAGAGACGTTATCAGGGGAGGTAATGACGTCGCAAATATGAGAAAACTATGGGGATAGGGACACTCAAAGCTTTTTATATAAAAAAGTAGATCGAAGACCCCCAATTTTTATTCGATTAATAAAAAGATCACACGGCGGGGAAGCAGTGTCTAAAATATCAGTATAGGTCACCGGATGATTTTCTATTTTGGAGGTGGTTTCATAGTCTGAAAATGCAATTTCCAACGTCATACAGTTCGTTGAAATGTATAATTCATATAAAATGTTTGTATTTATATTCAACTTTCAGGCGTTTTTAAGACCGTTATAAATAAACCATACCCGTGGATATATATCCGTATGCTTTGACTTCCTTGCCTTGTTGCGCAGAAAACAGATTTTTCATGATTTTTGCTCAAACGGATGACACGGTGATAATCGCGGCTATGTACAGAAAAATCTAGATCGAAGACCATCAACTTTTTTTACCTTTTACTACTGACCAACACCCCAGCTACCCACAGCTAAAATATTAGGGTTGTTCACCGGACAAAGTTTTGAGGTATGAACCACCTTAAGCGACAGTGAGAAAGTACAACGTTACAATGAGACGCTTCAACGGTACATGACGTTCACGGACCAATACAAAACATTCTCTACCCCAGCATTACCACTACCACCACCACCACGCGACACACCGCCGACCTCAGTACCGCTCCAACAGCCGGCATTACCAGGGGTACCACCCACAGCCCCAGAGTGGGTGGAAGATGAAGTCCTGAAGAGTGTACCTGCATCGTTCAAGAAACAAGCTGGCCTGGTATTACAATGGATGAAACAGAATCCTAACATGACTTGGAATGATAAAGGTGAACTAATGGTACAGAATCAGGTGGTCCCCGGTACCAACATGACGGATTTAGTGAATGACCTGATCCTCGCTCAAGGCTTGAAAGACATGTACCACAGGAATTGGTGGGGAACACCCAGCGCTGGGCCTGGATGCAGCGGACCCAGCAATCGCCGAGTGGCTCACTACCTTCTTGGGAAGCCGAGTGGGAACCGGAGTCACCCCCCAAAACACCACAACGACGGGCACCTTCTTTTAAAAAACCACCCTTGATCAAGACACCTCACATCTCCTGAGCCGTGGCACGTAGCAAGTCACCGCGACGAACACGGCGCCGGACACAACCGCCCAAGGCCTGGAATACCTATTAATTACAAGCGTCTAGTCCGTCATCCATAATTCAGCCGTCGTCCATTAGAGAATATCCGCGTCCATAATCCAAAGACCTATTCCATATTCCATATAACAGTATTAGCACCAAATTAAAAAAAAATCATAGTATACATAAACATAGGCTTGTTTCCTGCAAGAGAGAAGCGGTCAACAGTTTTCAATGATGCCGGCAAGACATCATGATGTTCCAAAAATATCAAATCCGTATCGCTGATCAGTATTCTTAATCCATAATTCGTTGTAAAGTCGTCATCTAAAGAATGATGTATCTCAGTCACGCTTTGATTGTGACTGTTCATATGAGTACCATGAGGATCTTGAAGTACATGGGTTCATACGGCCCCTAGCCCCGGGTTAAGCGGAATTAGACACAAGTTACGAAACGTAGCGCCATAGATCTTGCACGCTACGTTCGTATTTTTTTTATCAGCATGCGATATGTATCGCCAAATTTGAGAAACTTTGAGTGGAGGCGTTTGGTGGAATATCCCTGTTTTATAAGTTTCTGCAACAATGTTTTGTGACGTTGATTAAAATCATCACATTTAACACAGGATCTAGCAAATGCTACTAAGCGAGATATGTATACGCCATATGCAGGTCCCACTGGAATATTACTATCCAGAAAGGGATAGTTTACGATGTCGAAATTGTAGTCATCTCTTTTGTCATAAAGTCGACGAGAGAGAATGCCCGCTTCATTTTTATAGAGATATAGATCTAAATATGATGTGCCTGTAGGGCTGTCTGCAGTTTCCTTCAAATCCAGTGAAGGTGGATATATATCCTTCACTGCGTCATTTATATAGCGATTATCCACAGCGCGAAAAAACCTTTTCCTTCAAGAATCACGTGGACTTCGATTACAACGCACACAACGACAAGGCACAGATCATCCTCACCGCCAACGTGAGTGTCGTACTGAGTCCTATCCTACACCAAATACTGGGTCTCGCTCATCCGATCTACACGGGTCCATTCGAGGACCATGGCCAGATCTCGATGGATATGAAGTCGGGTATGTACGGACTCTACGTCTACTCAGACGTGGTCGACAACCACATCGTGGGCGATATCAACAAACCTCTGTTACGGGTGGTCCCCATTAAAAAGAAGTATGGAGATCAAGTCACCCACAGTTTCACTCACATGCTCTACCTACGACAAACCGACATCAACACTATCACGGTGAATATAAGAGATGACACGGGACGACCGGTGGCATTCCAACGAGGGAAAGTGGTGCTGACACTTCATTTCCGACAAGCACGTTCTCCCCACTTTGTATAATGAAGGTGCCTTACGAGTGCGATGCACGCAGCTATATGGACTATTATGCCCAACAGGCCGGGGGTGGCCTTCCGGTATTTGCAGGTGCACGCATGCAACGAGGACATGGGCTGGGGAACATACTCGGGAGCATCGTCAAAACGTTCCTGCCCTTGGTGACGCGTGGGGTGAAAGCGATCGGCAAACAAGTGGTACGCAGTGGACTGCAAGTCGCCGGTGATGTCTTGGGTGGTACGGCACCCAAGGAAGCCTTGAAACGCCGAGCTAAAGAAGCAGGAGGCGTCTTGGTCGCCAAAGCACAACGCACCGCAGGGAATAATAGACCTGCATCACCGAGACCACGCACCAGTCGACGACCGACTCAGCGACGACGCACATCGAAGACCCAGGATATCTTTTCTTAAACATGTCCTTAATCCACGCAGAGTCCTGCCCCTCCACCAACAGTGAATTTGATTTGTGGACCGTCCCGCCCACACAGACCAACAAGGATTATGGGTGGAGCATCTCCCGCCCTCCAGCATCAACGAAACAGGGCCCATCGAGTTCACCATCAGTAATGCGGATACGGCCTACGTAGATTTAGCCCATATGTGAAAGCCAAGGTCGTCAATGGGGATCGCTCCAGAATCGTCGACAAAGCAACGGTGGGCCCGACGAAACTCTGGAAGCACTCTATGTTTCAACAGGTGGATATTTTTCTCAGCGACAAACTCATCAGTGACTAGACCAACACGTACCCCTATCGAGCCTACATCGAGACGCTGTTGTCGTATGGACGAGAGGCTAAAGAATCTCAGCTGACAGCCGCTTTATTCTACCAGGACACAGCCGAGCACATGGGCGCAGAGAACGACAATGCGGGATATAACAAACGGAAGGCTTTCACCGCGAACGGGGTCTCGGTGGATCTCATGGGTCGACTGCACGCAGACATTTTCATGTAAGACCGGTACCTCTTTAACAAGATCCCCATCAAAATCCGACTGATACGGGCGCCTCCGACCTTCGCCTTGATGGCCACTAACGTAGAGGGGCATGCAGCCGACTATAAGATCGTCATCGAAGACGCAGTCCTGTATGTCTGAAAAGTGAAACCGAATCCAGCCGTTCAATTGGGACACCTCAAAGCCTTTGAAACAAAACCAGCCCAGTACCCTATCCGACGTGTGCAAACCAAAGTGTTCTCTGTGTCTGCTGGAAATATGAGCGCCAATAAAGAAAGCCTGTTCCTGGGGGAACTACCCAAACGATTGATCCTAGCCTGTGTGGAAAATACCAGTTTCAGCGGAGACTACCCAGAGAACCCGTTTGACTTCAAACATTTCGGCATCAATTTTGTGACCCTGCATGTGGATGGACAACAGGTCCCAGCCACGGCCTTAACACCGAACTTTGGGCGCGGGAATTTCATTCGAGCCTATCAGAGCCTGTTTACAGCCACCGGTCAAATCAACCAGGACGAAGGGAATATGATTAGTCGGGAGGACTACGCGAACGGATACACGTTGTTCTGTTTCGATCTGACCCCCACCTTAGAGAACGACCATCAGCTGGCCCTGGCCAAGCAAGGCAATTTACGGTTGGAAATCTACTTTGCACGAGCCCTTCGGAGCACCGTCAACGTGATCTGCTACGCCGAGTTTGACAACATCATTCAAGTGGACAAGGCGCGCAACGTCCTGTGTGACTTTGCCACCTAACATGGATACAGACCAGATAACCACCGTGCTGGAGAATGACCCAGGGACACGTATGGTCTTTCAAGGGGTGTTCGGCCGAGATGTGTTCCCATTAGACCGTGTGTATCCTGCTGCTTACGTTCTCAACACGGACCCGATGGATCGGCTCGGTGAACATTGGATGGCCGTGTACTTGACAAAACAGCAGGGCGAATACTTTGACCTGTACGACCTGGCACCCCTCCATCCCGATTTAACAGACTTCATGGATCAAGGCACAGGGACGTGGTGTTGGAACAGTCAAACGTTGCAAAGCCTGACCAGTAGCGTGTGCGGACAATATTGCTTGTTTTACCTGTACCATCGACGCCGGGGAAGAACCTTATCTACCATCGTACAGATGTTTGACGAGTACCCCAAGGCCGAGGACCGAGATGTACTCGTATATGACTGGGCCGCCCATTATTTCAGTGCACAAGCCCCGTTCTGGGCTTAAGTTCTTTCACGAAAAGCCCCCTGTTCTGGGCTTAAGTTCTATCGATTTCAATGTACAAGCCCCCTGTTCTGGGCTTAAGTTCTATCGATTTCAATGTACAAGCCCCCTGTCCTGGGCTTCAATTTTCACGTGGTTGTTCTCACGTTGTTGTTGTTATTTATTGTTGAATAAAAAACAAAATGAGATCTCACCAAAAGAACCCTGTCTTGTGTGTTTTCTATATGAGCATAAAACAAGCGGCCATGAAGGCTATAACAGACATGTGGAGATTCAGTCAACTGGCCTTGAACACCGTTGAGAAAGTAGCCAATCAGTGGCCTAGGATGGGGCCAAATGTAACCAATGAATGTCCAGAAAACAATGCAAGAGCACTGCAGTAAAATAGAGAGCCAATGAAATCAGCCCACAGACCAAGTACATGTTTTGGTCTAGGTTAAGAGTGGGCATTCCAGCACAAAAATTTTGACGAGGAGTTACAAGTTACAAGAGCAACAAGTGGAGTGAAAAAAACTATAGAGGTTGGAGGTGCGGGTAAAGACTATAAGTTCCATGGTTTCATGTATTTTGTCGTGCCAATACGGTTCTGGGGAAAACTGAGGGTTCCCCATTGGTCATTTAACATGGGTATAGTGCTGGCGATATTGTCGGAGACCCTGTGCATTCCATGGGTGCTTCGGGAGGGCGGATAAAGGCTATCTATTGGCCCGGAGGGGGCCGAACATTGCCGGAAGGGAGACCTTTGACCTTTTGACTTGGATGTGACCTTTAACCTTTTGACCCGAAATTCACCCGCGCACTTCCGGATAACCCGCGCGCGCGCGTGCGGCCGGATAACCCGCGCAGGCGACCGGGGAAAACCCGGATGGAAAATCCGGATCATACGTCTAAGGTCTAAAGAAAAATTGGAACTCTTCTGTGCTCGGAGGTGGGTTTTTTTTGGTCATTCTGAAAACCGGAAGTGACGTCACACACTTGCGCAGACCCACCAAACCACGTGACCTGCGCAGTAACCTACATGGAAAACCCCCGGATGTAAGATGAGTACCCTAATATTACATGCACCCACCCATGCACAGGCCCCGATAAACCCGGAGACCGATATTCGCCCTTTTCGATAGGGTTGATAGGAGTTTTCCTCTATTGTAGGGGTAAAGTCCGTGTTCCGCATTTTATATTTTTTTTATGGAGAAACTTTTACATACACCCACTCCCCCACCCTGCACCCAGGGCCCGATAAGCCCGGGGGACCGATATTAGCCCTTTGGGATAGGGTTGATAGGAGTTTTTCCCTATTGTGAGGGTGAAGTCCGTGTTCCTCTTTTTATATTTTCGGGGACAAATCCTAAATTTACATACACCCACTCCCTCACCCTACCTCTCTCAGCAGGCCCCGATAAGCCAGGGACCGATATTAGCCCTTTGGGATAGGGTTGATAGGCGTTTACCCTATTGTAGGGGTAAAGTCCGTGTTCCGCTTTTTTTATTTTCAGACAAATCCTAATTTTACATGCACCTACCCATGACTGGATAGCCCTGGAGGAGCGATTCACTTTGATACCTCACTCGACCCAATCAGTCCACTAGGGGCCCCTCTCGCCCCTGAAGATTGCCGAACATTCTCACGAAAACCCACGTATTTGGGACTACTTTCTGTCAGCGGAGGCAGACCGCATCACCGCCAGACCGCATCACCGCGGAGGAATACATCCCCAGGTCACGCCCGATTGACGCAGACCGGAAGTGACGTCATACACTTGCGCAGAACACTCCTGCGCACACCTCCCCATGACCTCCCCAAACCTGCGCAAAAACACCTGCGCACTCGTCCAAATGTGAGTCGAAATCAGTTCTGTATACTACTGATCTGGGTACGCATCAATAACTGACCTTGGTGGATGAAGTTGGATGAAGGTCACCTTTTCCTACTACTGTTGTCTATAAATGCTAATAGCATATGCAGGCTTTTCAGTATGGAGTATGTTAAAGGACCTGGTACGTTAAGATGGACAAACCGCCCCAGATGTGGTACGGTTGAAGTTAAAAAATGAAACATTAAATATGATATGAATGTTCCGATTAGCATGAACTATGTCATTTTGTTGGACTCTCTTTGAAATATTGAGAGCATGAGTGACAGGTTTGGTATAAAATTGACAGTTTTGGATTGGAATAGCCGCGTTTGCATCTCTGTAATCATATGAAGATAAACTATAACCACAAATATATTTACACGTAATAATGCACTTCTGAAAACTTCCTGCAAATCTCGTTTTGGTTATCGTTTTATCTTCATATAAAAAATTAAAACTTGATGAAATGTTGTTTTCGTGATATGGTCCTCATTTTCAAATACGATAATTGAAGCAACGTTACAAGGCAAAATACGATGTGGCCGAATGGATAGAGTCGAGAGGGTTGGATCTGTTTTGATTTTTATGGTCTGCTGGTTCGAATCCCAAAGTATCCTTTCTAAATTTTCAATAATTAATACATTTTTCGATTTCGTATCATGATTACAATATATTTGTGAATATTTGTTTGTGGAAAGAATGATCGAAAATATATTTTTTTGTGTCAAGATATAATATTAGGCGAATATTACGAATTGATGCAAGATAAGATAGATGCAGATGCATAGTAGGTTATAATTATTGTACACTCCAACGAAATGAAACCCTGGAAATCTACAGACACTCAATTCATTGATTGGCGAATAAAATTGTCATTTATATAAATAACATAATTAATGATCAGAGAAGACAGGCGAATTTCACTATAACATCAATTTAATTCGGCAGAAAATGGAGGTAAATCCACGAGTAAAAACTGCTTGGCCTTACACACCGTGGTACCGGCAGTAACTCGGGATTTATTCAATTCCATAGGAGTCACGCGGTCCGTTATGAATGGACTGTTGGCTGGGACGGTTTGTCCATCGTAACGTACAAGGTCCTTTATAATTCACAACTTTGAGACTGCAATCATTTCCCATTATAAACACCATTCTTATGGCAAGCCGTTTCGGTATTACATATGTGGAAAAGTTTTAGACATATGCGTAAAAAACTTTTTTCCACATATGTTGAAAACTTTTAGACATAAGTGTAAAGTTGTTTTTATGTTGAAACGTTTGACACATATGTTAAATAAATTAACTATTTTAAATATGTGAAAACTTTTACACAAATGTCAAAGTTTTCAACGTATGTATAAAACTTTTACACATGTGGAATAAATCCGCACTTTTAGACATATGTTGAGAAGTTTTATACATATGTTGAAAACTTTTTGACATATGTGCAAAAATGTTCAACATACTGGAATAACCGATTAAATACTGAGACGGCTTGCCATACATTCTAGTCAGAACTGTCACTTCCTTTTGGTATTAAAGCGTACGGTATGCAATGTCATTTGAAGGCACGAGAGCTTTTGATGGCTGAAATATATAGTCCCATTACCCCGAAAAGTATTAGGGCACTTCAAGTTCTTAAAACACATACTTCGATGGTGCAAAGAACCATCATGCAGTTGATAAGGATTTTACTGTCCAATACGTTTCTTAGGAAATGAAAACACGTCTGGTGGATTTGAAAAATAGAATAAAAATTTATATGCTATTTTTTCACCGCATTTTTACCCATCTTCCCCAGACGAGAGCAGTCCTTACTAGAAGCTGTAATAGTTGAGAAGTTGTCATACAAATCAAGTAATCGGTATTCCGTCCTGCATGGGCCGCCAGCTACTATAGTGACAGAGTATGCCATTTACAGTGAGTATGACATTCTGAGGCATCCAATAAGGAACTTCGGATAACTTTGAGTGGGGGCGGGGGTTGAAAAGTCATGGCCATGTGAAGTAAACAATTCCACTACAGGGGGCAGGGGTAGAACAATTCGATTTTGAGTCATCGGTGCTTTATGAATGCCCCCTTTTCTGATTAAGCCATGATCGAGGATGAAAACGAAATTGCACAGTGTTGCCAACATCTATTTTAATATTTTATTTCCATTAAACAACAAGTAAAATAACTTACACAATCATAATACTATCACGTTTGTATCTTTTCTGCATGTATATAACTGTTTTTATACATTTACCTTGCAATATATTATGTTATAATTTAACATTCCGAGATGATTACTACAATCATTTACAATATTTTCAACACAAGATTCCATAAATTATGCATGTTAAAAATGACATAAATTAACATTTATATGAACATTTAATTGAAACAAAGGTTATATCATAATGTGATAATGAAATCAATATTCATACATGATCTCAAATTATAACCTAGCCATGTTGAAAAATATTAAGGAGAAATAAGTTATAATTTGATTAACAAATGTGTGTCCAATATGCCAGTTCAGTCAATTGGTGGAAAATATTTAATATCAAGTTTTGTTATGAATTTAAAGCCTGTTCACTTGCCAATCCATCATGTGAACATTGAGTAGATGTACCTCAACATTGAAGAGGTAGTAGCGTCATTTAAAAAAATATTCAGCAAATAACATAATCCGATACAAGTTATTGAGTAGCTTAGATTTTTTAATATCACGGGCATTGAAATCACACTTCTGACATTCTCTGAAAAACGTGACAGCACCTGCACTTGGTTCCAGTGCCTGAGATCACGTCACAAAACGCGCATTGGCATTCCGGTGTGATGCTTTGCAATGTCATACTCAGTCTTAGAACTTTTATTACATTATGACGGCTTCTAACATGAGGTCATGGACACCTGGTCACGTTATCCGATGTCATCTCTGTCATTTCTCATTTTAATGTTGTTCACTAGACCGAATTGAAGAATCTGAAAACATTGATCCCTATAAAAAATACAAGACTTCACGATTTGCAAATCTTCTGGAAAATGTTGCAAGTGATCGTGCTGCTCAGTTTACCCGAACAATTAAAATCACGCTACTACCTCTTTAAAGATGTAACACCCGAAGACAATTCTTACCTTTCCAATAATCCCAAAATTTGAATACAAAAATTCACACTATTTCAACTTTGTAAAATATAACAGCATTATAATCCACATTATAATCTTTGTGATAATTAATCCCTAATAAAGTAAATATTTGGTGTATTACCACCTGCGCATCAAGAAAGTGAGTTGGGTGGATGGATATATTTAAAATGCTATATTAGGTGCCACAAGAAGATGTATGTGAAGTCATTTGTGTGATGCATCCTCAAAAACATGAAGGAACTTGAAATAATAACAGACACATGAAAGCTGAAGGTAAACTGCTGGAGAAAAACTGGTTCAGATGCAGACTTCTTCTTGTTAATCGAGCCTTTGTGAGTTCACACAAACACTGCATCTTTATAACTTCCAATTGCATTCTCAGAAAAAGGGGAAGACATTCCAGGATAAACGGAAGAATCCAGGCGAGCAGTGATGATACATGAAACCGATTCTGTGCCTTAATGTATGACTTCAAGATCTTTCTAATTAATTGATAGAAAAAGTTTACATCTATTTACATAACTAACTTCAATGATAACCAGAAGCATACATAAGTTAAAGAACAATTATTTTATAAATCAATAAAAAAAAAAATAGAATTTGCTTTTATTTACATTAAGATCATAAATGACAACTATTTGATAAACATAAATGATAAACAGTTGCTATAATATTGATCCACATACACTTAATGTATCACAAAAACTGAGAATATATCACAGATGATGCCTGGTCAGTACAGAGCATAATGCAAAGGTGTTAGCTTTGAAGTACTCTTCAAATACATGAACAATTAATAATTTAAAGTTGTATAACAATATAATACATTATATAACAATAATTAACATTTAATTCTTCAAATTGTTGATGTTTTGAAGTTAAATTTGTTATTTTACACCAAAAATAAGGTAAAGAAGTGGCACTGAAAGTATCAGGTAGATACTTGTCATGGAAAAATGAGAAATGATTAAACAAGTTGGACAATATTGAAAGAGAATCAATATACATTGAACTACTTCATATTTTTAAACAGCAGCATTGTAGACTGACCATCTCAACACATAAAATATTGCAGTGACATTTGACAGAAATAATTGTAGAGTACACATCATGGCATGGTCCTGAAATGATTTAATACTCATCAGATTATAACTATTAGATATACAGAACTATCAGGAGTGTATAGTTGTTCGACTTGTAATGAGTGTTTGCAATGGCTATATTGATCAACATTAGTCTAGTTTATGAGGAATTTATACATGCTGCTTGACAGGAATGAGAGCTGAAAATATTAAGACAATTCTTATAATGAATTATGCACAGGACTTTCAATTCTATTGTCTATGGATGTATTACCCCAAATAATATCTCGATGGCATTTAATGGGAATGTTTGTATCAAACTTTCAGAAAAGAGAGCTATTGTACATTCAGAATAATTTAGTTCAATGACAAAAGTATGTTTGTTACACGACATTAAATATGTTATGGAGAAAGTTATGGTTGGCCATCCCTGCCACAATTCGTAATTTACGGGACGCCTGTAAAAATATATAGCATGGTATAAAATGCCAAGTCTGCCATAATTCGTATTTACAGGATGCCTGTAATTATTTTGTACCGTTGTATAAAATGCCAAGCCTGCCAGAATTCGTATTTACATGATGCCTGTAATTATTTTGTACCATGATATAAAATCGCCAAGCCTGCCATAATTCGTATTTACAGGATGCCTGTAATTCATTTAGCCATAAATCACAAATTTACACCTTCTTATTATTTTCACCAATGATCTGCGCTTTTACAAATTTGGTGCCGGGCTTTACGCTACGTCTACGCTTGTTACAAGTTTACTCATTCAAATTTAATATTCTTGTTGTTTATGACTTATGGCTAAATGATTTTGTACCATGGTACAAAATAATTACAGGCATCCTGTAGATACAAATTATGGCAGGCTTGGCGATTTTATACATGGTACAAAATAATTACAGGCATTCTGTAAATTCGAATTACGGCAGGCTTGGCATTTTATACCTGGTATATATTATTTACAGGCATCCTGTAAATGACAAATTGTGGCAGGGATGGCCAACCATAGAAAGTTCTATCATCAACAACCTACAATGTAAATACAAATAATGACTTTGGTTGAAAAATGATGTTGCAGTGTCTTCAGTCACTCCTGAGTTCGCTGATGAGCAGAGATTCTAGTCACTCCTCAGGGAGAGGCCAAATGTCAGTGTCTTTTTGCAATGTGTGCTTCAACCCTGGATAAGTAGAAGAACAAATTAGGAGAATTTTAGCACAACCCAGTAAACTGAAGTTAATTAGAGAGTAATGTGCTTACGTACAATTTTGACATAGTTAATGAGTTACTGAGACATTCAACATGTTAATTTTGGCAGTGTGAACACTTCAGCACTTAGCAATGCTCAGAATTGATTCATTCCTCGTTGAATAAAGTTAACCTACAATGGGATATGCATTAGGTTTACTTTCTTATATGAGCAGTGTGTATTCAAGATATTAGAGTGTAAACAAGTTGACCAACAGCTTACATTATATTAGACCAAACAAAATCTGACATTAATAACCAACTCTCGTAGCAATCTTAACTGCTCTGGCAGATTTTGCATGGCCATGAATGGATAAAGTGCCCATGCAGCATACTTTGGAAGGAATGTCAGGAAAATTCATGTGAGCCATGTGATAAGCCTGGAATAACCATGGATCAAATATACAGTTAACTTCAAGTTAAAATACATGTATATATATATTAACATAAAAAAGAAATCAGTGTGTGAGATTTAGCCTTGTTCAAATTAATCATCAATGAGATAAATGGGCGACAATGTGGTACCTTGCATGTCGAAACTGGTTTCATGAGGGCTCGATGTTTCATCATTTTCACATCCCGAATCCACGTCTTCTTCTGAAGACACATACCAGGATGTACTTCCAGGACTTGCCGAGTCGTACTGACTCTCTTTCTCACACAGTTTACATATGCGAGGAGAAGCCTCTGGTCCTCTTGGGTAGCCATCATCTTCTGGGTCCTTTGCATATGTCCTGACAGCTCCAGCATGATGATCTGATCGGTCACGTTGCCAGATATCATGCTCAGGGTCAATCATCATTATCTAAAGAAACAATCAGTTGAGTTCAAAACTTCTCCAGTTGGAAATGGAGGATAACTTGACTCACAATGACGTAAACGGAATTCCTTTCCCCTCCCCCCCCCACCCACCTTCACACCATATATCCACAAACCAAGTGGATAATAAATTCTCACTGTAGAACTGAATCATAGCTACAGTACAGGGCAGAAATAACTTTAACACGATTAGAGAAGAATCAAAACACGAGCGAATACTTGTGGCCACAAAAGTGTGTGCGTTTTGATTACAACTGAAGAAAGACACCTTCGTTGCTACAGATACATGATCGCCATTGCAATCACGATCTGCACACAAGGGAATCGCATTCAAAGTTCAGTTATTTTTGCCCGGTACTGTATGGAAAAGTGATTACTGCGCTGTAAAAATTCATTATACATTTAAGTGGATTAGTACCTTTCTAGTCATCTGTTTCAAGGAGGATGGATTGCAACCACCTCGCTAGGAGTCTAATAATATCCCAGCCACCATTCAGATTTTTGGACAGGATTTCCGGCCACGCGCACATCACCGGAAGTGACATCATATATAGTAAAATAGATGTTTGCCGAACATTTTGATTACTTTTCAAGTCTGCATAATACCTCTGTTGACCTAGCGTTAAAAAGAATTATCTGGAGATTATTTTTCCTGTTTATCTGGACAGAGATGAAAATATGAAAAGTAGTTCGCTCATGTGCAAAACTGAAGGAGTTGTTTGGCCAGATTCAAACTGAACCGTGCGTACGTGGGTTTTCCCCTATACGTCATCACCGTAGTGAAGGTCAACTTCCGCTATTGGTGGCAGGGATGTTAATGAGCCTGTGAAATGGAGCATGCGCTGTGGGGAGGATGGATGCATTGATCTGATAACAAACAGCTGGATACGCAGATTGATCTATACATGAAATTTTAAATCAAGAGTTTATGGTACAAATTACAATTAACAAACAAGGTCTGCCTCTCCCATTCTCATGGCATCAGATTGTATATCCCCTATTGTCATATACTCTCTGATTGCAAACTGGGGCTAATTGCGGTGCGCAGGTTTTCTGCGCATGGCTCTCGCCCAATTAACAGCCTCCGTTACTAAATGAAACGAAGTTGTTGAGATTAACGAAGGAGGCCAATGATTTCTGAAAAGCTCACTGTAACTTCGGCGAGCAAATCAAAACAGGCATTGTATATCGACGAGAACTGGACTGGTATCTGTGATCTGTCCGCTAACTTCCATCATGAACGAGCAAGTAAATATACTCCGAGCCCTGGGATTTACTGCCACATATCTTGGATCTGGCGATTGCGACAGAGAAAAATTACAGGAGGGACATTTATATTCATTTGTATTCTCAAGCCCCGGATTACTGTTAGACCAGCAAGAGAACCGTGATTTGCTAATTAAACGCTATCATCGTTGACAAGGCTCATGTGGTGATTCGATGGTAAGTTTATAAACAGATAAATTATAATAATAAAATAATAATAAATTATAATATATATTATAAATATAATACTGAAAATTGTGATAATACTGTTATTGTCATTTTTTTTTAATTCAAAGCCAATTTATTTGATAAACGTTTTTGAGTTTGAGCAAATTTAAATAATTTAGTTTGATAAAAAATTGGCATTCGAAAAAAAATGAATTATTAAATTAAATCACAGTTGCACAGTTGCTAAACTGAAATCTGTTATTTCCAGGAAAAATCTTAATATTTTTTGGGAGATGTAAAATAGGCTACTCGTGACTTATTTATGGTTATAACCAGGCAAACACATTTAACTGTAGATATCTTATTATTTAATATTTGGTATTATGAAGAAATTAGGCCAATGATGTGTTTCGATGCATATTTCTCTTCCACCCCCTTCATTGATTGTTTTTAGTACCTGTTGTACATAAATACATAATAATATATACCTCGCTGAAGTTCAGATGAGTAATTTTGACTGAGTAATTTTTCAATATTATGTTCTGTTTTGACTTTGATTTGCGTTGTGTTATCCCCCCCCCCCATCCCCCTTGAGTTCAAAGACCGGCGAAATATAACACAGATATATACAAATGGCCATAATATACATTTCTGTAGGACAATTGTTGATTTCCAGGTCTCATATACCACATGCTGGATCCATTTTCCAGGGTAATCATTATCAATTAATGCTTACAATAGTTCTCAGTGTGAATCAGTTTGCTCGCCCATCTCCACACGGCGATCAGCTGTGATTACGTAGTCAGCCGGATATATAACACGTTCTTTCATTGGCTTACCGGAAAGGATGCAATGCGCCTGCATGCCTTGCATTTGTATAGGGGTGCAGTCAGAGGTTGTTTACTGACGGTTTGGAGGTTACAAACTCTGACGTTGGGAGAATGGTCTCTCCTAGGTGGACTCATATAAATTGTTAATTTTGTACTTCTTAATCTACATGTAACAAACCTCTTCACAGCATCTTCTGCTCACAACAGCCCTAAAACCCATCTTCTTCCATAACTTGTCACGTTTTCGAAGGAATGCAGGGTATCTTTGTCGCCAGGCCTGGCCAAGGACCCAAGGGAATACTTCGTATTTTAATTCTTCCTCGTCTTCCTCCATATCATTGGCAAGGTAACTGTAAATACAAAACCCTTAACTAATTCTCATGAAACAGTGCTCTAATTGAATCAAGAAATTAAAGGTGAAATGCAAAGGTTTTTAGATTCTCCTTTTCACATTTTATATAGGTTGAATAATGATAGAAACACCAGTCTATCTACTTTACTTGGTTTAATTTGAATTATCTTGTTTGCCAGAATCTTTTTAATAATTGATACCCCTAGCACAGCTGAATTCAGATTTGCAAAACGTCATCGCTTATCTTCCCTTGATTGTGACGTCACGTCAGACCAGCCGCCCGGAGACTGAACGTTACAAGTATTGACGCCCGGCCAGATGGTCTGATGTGACGTCACAAACGAACGTCAAACAAGGGCAGATAAGCGATGCGGATTTCATTTCTGAAATCGGCCGGGCTTGAGATGCCAATTTTGAAGCACTTTTCAAAAGCTACCAGGAGACAAAATACTTCAAATAAAACCAAACAGAGTATTTGGGCTGATATTTCCATCATTAACTAGCCCGCGAAGAATATAAATAGGGAAATATGAAAACCTTTGCATTTCACCTTTAAGTAATATCCTTCTCATAAAGCAGTTTTATCATAACTTTATAAACTTACCCATATTAGCTGATTTAGCAGATCTCCTTAGAGCCAGCCTATCATGGATGGATAATACATTGGGATTGAATACTCAGTGGTTGACTGAGAATAAAAAAAATTTGGTCACCCAAATCTGCAAATATTTTGGACTTCAGAAATCTATTTCTATACTGAATAAAATATCTTTAAATCCTACAAAATATGATCACAATTTTATCATTTTGTTCCCAGAGTATGATCAGAAAAATAAAACAAAAATGACCATCCAACTGTCTCTGAAGTGATGTAGGACACTGTGTTGATCTATCCACTCACTCACTCATAATAAACTTACAGTGCAACAAAGAAATTCATCCTGCTGTACTCTCTCAGGTTATATCCTGCTCTTTTGAAATAGGCAAACACCATGGCAAGGATATACTGAAAAGAAAAATATACAGTGATTTTAGTCAATGTCACTAATTATAGCTCTTCTGGTGAATTTCAAAATGCAAGAAATTCCTCCATGTATTGCTAAAAGTTTGTTTATTTTGGTAAACAGATTAATTGAATAGTATTTTCGTTATTTTGAGATTACACTAATATCTTAGTATTGTACAGATTCTAGCACTGAAAATTGGTTGGGTCATGTGCCCAGCGAAAACCAGATAAATATAGTTTATCTTTGGATAAATGAATCCATAGAACTTCTGTCAGGAAGAGAATAATTCATTCCATTACAATATTACCTTGTCTGACATCTTCATGCAGCTATCCATGAGTAAGAAGTCATGGATTATTGGGTCTTCTTCTGAAACAGAAAGAAAGAAAAACATCCATTTAAGAATTTAACGTAGCGTAAAGCCACACGGCACACAGACAGACACACAGATCAGTATGGCAAGCCGTTTCGGTATTTAATCGGTTATTCTACATATGGAACTTGAAAACTTTTGCACATATGTCAAAAAGTTTTCAACATATGTATAAAACTTTTCAACACATGTCTAAAAGTGCGGATTTATTCCACATATGTGTAAAAGTTTTATACATATGTTGAAAGCTTTTTGACATATGTGCAAAAGTTTTCAACATATGTGAAATAGTTAATTTATTTTACATGTCTAAAACTTTTCAACATATGTATAAAACTTTTCAACATATGTCTAAAACTTTTGCACATATGTCTAAAAACTTTTTTTTAATTCTTTTGTACATACTTGCAAAAAATTTCAACATGTGGAATAAACCGGCTTGCCATAGTCAGGACCTGGAGTCTGACATTGATTTTGTTTTTGAAAAAAGAAAATTGTACCATGCAGATTGAGAACTCAATATTTCAAGATTGGTGAAGATCAGTGCAACAGGAGAAAAATATCTGAAAACAGCTGAAAATACTTCAACCGACACATCACAATGTAATATTTTTAACTTTCAGACAAAAGTCAGAAGGTTTTAGAAATAAAACTTGCAATGTGTCAAAATTTTCAACATATTGCCATTTTTTTTTCACTTTCTTTTCCTATCCTGATCGCAGAAGATCCAAGGTGCCACTATATGTTTTAGACTATTTAAACAATTTTTGACCAGTTTACTTACTTTAGTATTTTCTATGGATTTACTTACCAAGGAGAGCGAAGAAATTTCGCATCTCTCTTGTTCGGACAATGAAGGAGTTTTTTCTGGGAATCTTCGCTGGACTTACGATAGGAATCTCATTATCGAGGCCAGGAGCAACTCTTCGTCGAGGTATCCACACATTGGCCCTTCTCTTCATTGTTTGGTCGGGATGTGATCTCTGGAACTGGAAAACGGGAGCTGGTTTCTCCACAGCTGTTGCGCCATAGAAGTTCTCGATGTCACAGTTTTTAGTCTGCGATCCAGTCTTTCCCATGCGTTCACATATATTATCAACTTTTACTTGTAATTTAAGCAGTCTATGTTGTCCCCCCAAATTACCGTTTTGAACGTAGGACTTCCGTGTTTGTTGTGGCCATGATGTAAAATTTCCACTTACATCGTCATCGATGATATTTATCGCATCCCGACTTTCGACGATCTCGTTTTTCATGACACTTGGGATAAAGTCCTTACTAGGAATTTCTGCGTTGGGCATTTGGATGTTTAACAACAAAGAAACACGATGAAACTTATGCGGCTGTTTCTTGTTGACCGGTCTGACACCGCACAGCTGATTGAGCGTTGTGTCAGCAAGACAAGACTGTCGTCTGCTTCAGTTCAGTAGCTATGACATGCGCGCGCGCGAGTTCCATGATTCGGAACACCTCAGAATTTCTTCGAGCGCGGTACCAACCTCCCCACAGCGCATGCTCCATTTCGCAGGCTCCAATAACATCCCTGCCTCCAATAGCGGAAGTTGACCTTTACTACGCTGCTATGACGTATAGGGGAAACCA
The DNA here is from genome assembly GCA_036873755.1 of Hanleya hanleyi. NCBI lineage: Eukaryota > Metazoa > Mollusca > Polyplacophora > Lepidopleurida > Hanleyidae > Hanleya > Hanleya hanleyi. Next base: position 307,711 of record JAVTVY010005484.1, on the reverse strand, counting down.
ATTGAATTGAATTGAAGTTTATTCTCTTAATCTTGTACAAGACATAGAGATACAAAAATAGCAAACCACATATCCGGCAGCAATACAGTACTGCGCTTCAATCAGAACAATAGAAGGGAGATAAACCCCAACAATCAAACAGAAGGGAGATGAAACATCAAATCTGATCAACCCCTAAAATATATATAGCTATGTGTAAATCAAACTATATTCAGCCAAAACGAAATATTGTTAGGAAATACGAATGGTTTTGAAACCTTGTAAAATGAAAGAAGAAATCTTACATTGCAAGCCAATCTTTTCGGAACTCATTAAATTGTAAAAATTAAGTTTGGAGGGTCTTACCCAATATTTCCTGGGTAAATGCTTTTCACGAATGGTTGACAATGAAGGGCATTCTAAGATAAAGTGATACTCATCACCTACTTTAGACAAAGAACATTTCTGGCACAGCCGGTCAGCGACTTCAACATTATTAAAACGACCAGTCACAATAGGTAACTTATGATTTCCTGTACGGAATCGACATAAAGATACAGCTTTGTTATAAGGCAATTTAACTAGATAATTTTCTAAACATGGTTTAGGTTTGAACTCCTTATATAATACAAACATGGAGCTTTCAGAAAGCTTAGAGTTCCATTCCTGATAGTGTTGATCTAATAAACGTTGTTTAACAGTATTGTATAACCAAGTAAGGTTTGGGAAATTCTGGTTCAGCCAAATATTGGTAAGACCACATGAATCAAGAATACTTTTGATAGATAGAAGCCACTTAGAAGAGAATATATTTGACGTATGAAAATGCAGTAATGCTCCATAAATACAACTGGAGTATTTACCTTGGGTGTCTATCAATAATTTGCCCCAAAACTTTATCATTCTAAGCTTAATTTTAACACTTAGAGGGCTGCACCCAAACTCACCAAATATATATGTATTTGACGTTCGCTTCCCTAATTTTACGGAGAATTTATAAAACATTAATTGTAGTTTCTCAATGATATCACAGTTTTCAAAACCCCACACTTCACTACCATAGAGTAATACAGGCAGGACCATATGTTCAAATAAATCGATTTGAACATCAAGTGGTAAATCAAGACATCTACTCTTTTGGATAACAGCAAACATGGCTTTACGAGCTTGTTCAAAGAGATACTTTCTACATCTGAAGAAGTTGCCATTATAAAAGAATAAAACACCCAGATATTTATAACTGTCAACAATGTCGATCTTTACTCCATTGAGATAAAACAAAAATTTACTGTAGTTAGCTTTTCTAACACTAAAGATGACAATTTTAGTTTTTGATGCATTAATGTCAAATTTCCAAATTTTACAATAATTTGCAAAGACATCCAAGGAGTGCTGTAGCTCTTCTGCTGAGGTTGCGAGTAGCAAAGTGTCATCAGCATATAAGATTAACAGTAGTTTTAAATATGTATCCAACTCTTCCTGTGTCTTATCATCTGCAAAAATTCGTAAACAATTCACATCTGTTTTTCGCATAAATTCCTCGAGGTCGTTAAGATAAATAGCAAAAAGAAATGGCGACAGATTCTCGCCTTGTCTAACACCTTTGTAACTCTGGAAGTACTCAGACTTTACTCCATCTTTTACCACACAAGATCTTATATTATTATACATGTTAAATATAACCTGAACAACTTTTCCATTAATACCACTTTTAACTAACTTCAACCATAATCCAGTACGCCATACAGAATCAAATGCTTTATGATAATCTATAAATGCACAAAACAGTTTCTGTTTCTGACTAAGACAAAGATCCACAATAGATTTCAATAAAAATATATGATCAGAAGTACTATGGTGTCTTCTAAACCCTGCCTGGTATTCAGGTATCAGTTGCATAGAGTCTGCATAGTTATTTAACCTGGTATTAAGAACACTTGTGAAAATCTTACCGATGCTACTTAGTAAAGAAATGCCTCTATAATTATCAGAATCATGCTTATTTCCTTTGTTCTTATAAATAGGAGTGATCAAACCAGTGATCCAAGAAGTAGGAACAACCCCTGAATCTAACACATGATTGAAGAGTTTTGTGTATAATTGAATAAATGAATTATTACTTGAAGACTTGATATATTCGTTGCATACAAGATCCACACCAGGAGATTTGCCATTCTTAAGCTTTTTGATTGCATATTCAACTTCATCTTCAGAGATGGGACTGTTAAGTATACTATCATCATTTAAATCAAACTCAGGTGGGAGATCACTGTTTGAATGGTTTATATCAGTGTTTAATGACTCAAAGTGTTCAGTGAGGTCAACTAGTGGAACAGGACAGGGATCTCTTCGTTTAAAAGAAAGGAGATTCCAGTACTCTCTTGGATCACTGCTTTTCAAAGTACTCATCTTATGTTTAAATTTCTTCTTATATTCTCGTAAAGATTTATCAAGTGTCCTCTTATATACACGTCTCTTAACACACATGATGTCTCTAGTGATAGGTGTCTTAGATATATTAAACAAGTTGTTTGCTCTTCTATATTCTTTTCTCTTTTGTGCACACTCCTTATTAAACCAAGGCTTGGTAGCTTTCTTAAGACTATAACCGGACCTGTTTGGTTTCTTAACACCAAATGTTTGTATAGCACTGCTGATAAGAATATCTGTTAACTTGTTATTAGCATCTGCGATATCACAAGTTGGAGAATCTAAAGATAGGATCAAATCATTTACCTCAGTCAGATTAATATTCTGAGCAAACTCTTTCACTTTACTGTGATCCCATTGTCGTGGTAAAACTGGTGTATGTGCATCTTCATGAGCAGGGTTAACAGATTCTTCGTCAGTATTAATCATGTCCGACTCTGCATTAGATTTAACATTACTGCGGAGGGAAAATGTAATACATGAGTGGACATCAGATAAAAATGGGTCAAAGGGCATTACTTCAAATGTGTGTACATAATGAAATAAATCTAAATGGCTTATACAATAGTCAACTACTGTTGAGTCCTTACAAGTAAGTGCACCTTCATACTGATCTTTACCACATCTACCATTCATAATCAGCACATTTTGATTCTTACATAATTCTAGTAATCTATAACCATAATTGTTAGGTCTATGATTATCTCCAGATTTTCGCTTAAAATTAAATCCTGCTGCAGGTAGGTCAACACTATCATTCAAATCAAATTTCATCTGTTCATCAATTTCAACAAAACTAAGAATATCCTCGTCCAGAATAACAAAGTCATCCGAGTCACTAGTATATGCATTAAAATCACCCAATAAGCTAATAACATACTGGTTGTCATAATTTTTATCCATGATATCATTTTCTAACTTATCAAATAAATCAATACTCGAATATTCTGATTTTTCAGGAGGGATATAAATTGCACCAATAAGTAGGTCTTTCTCAAGATTTACAATATTTTTATTAAGCGAGAACCACTGAACAATATCACTGTCTGGCTTGTAAATATGAGCATATTTCATAAGTGATAGCTTTATAGCCACCCCGATACCACCAGATCTATAGTTAGATACCATTTTCCTGTTGTTAAGAAACAGTTTATAACCAAGACTAGAGAATTTCTCAACACAGTCATTATCCAAATCATCTGTTTTGGTTTCACAAAAAATAATAATATCATGTTTAACAATTTCTGACTCAAACTCATCATACAATACTCGCTTATTTAAGCTACATACATTCAACAGGGCAAATCTTACCACTGTCTGTGACTGAGACAAAGAATATAAGTGGTCAAAGGGGAGATAACTCCTCTCGTCACATTTAGAGACAGTTGTAGAGGGACTAGATGTATTTGATGTTAGCGTATCAGAATTAGCACTAGACATGCTTGATTCATGCATACTTGCAGTAGGCATAGTCATAAAATTGGTGTTGTAATTATCAGAAAATGTTTTGACAAGTTCATCCATAATTCGATTGGCAACCAACGTACGGTTCAGTTTGAATCCGACCAAACGACTCCTTTAGTGTTGCACATGAGCGAACTACTTTTCATATGCTCTGTCCAGATAAACAGGGAAAATTATCTCCAGATAATTCTTTTTAACGTTAGGTCAACGGAGGTATTATGCAGACTTGAAAAGTAATCAAAATTTTCGTTAAACATGTATTTTACTATATATGATGTCACTTCCGGCGATGTGCGCGAAGGCCCCGAATCCGGTCCAAAAATCTGACTGGTGGCTGGGGTGTTATTAGACCCCCAGCGAGGTGGTTGGCGCGGTACTCGGGATCAAAGACGTCACCACAAAACATTCGAAAATACCTCGGAAGTATAGAATTTGGTCAATCAGTTCCTGACGGCTTTAAAAATGGCACACGAAAAATTGTCGCTAGCGGACAAAGTCAATATGAATACCATTAATACTCAATTCAATTCAATTTCAATTCAATTCATGACGATAGCCAAGTTTTCATACCTTCGTTCGTTAGTAGTAATAAAAGAGGATTTCGAGAACCCCTCTGGGCCGAAGGTCATGGCCCATTCGGAACTCCCGAGCGGAAATCTACGAAGGGGACTGATTCTACGCTCGGGGGACGACAACATGAATTTCCTATGAATCTCCAGATGTGACGCTGCTCCGAAGCCCAATCACTCTCGCGGAAGCCTTAATCCCCGACCAGCAAATATTTCCCTGCGAGTCTCTGATTTACGTCAGATATTCTAAAAACTGTTTATTCTTTTCATTCGAAGCACGTTTCAATAGAAAACCATCAGTTTAAATGGTACACACGCCACGTATTGGCAAGATATAATTCCCGTGACGTCACTGACAGTTCCCTGACAGACCGAAACACACGTGACCACGCTCTAGTCCAATATGGCGTCAATGGCCTTCGAGGGACATCTCAAACCGGAGATCCCCGAGAAGTTGCGAATGGGTCATGGCCGTTATAGTGCCGGAAATGGTCACGTGACCCGAAGTGACCCGGTGGTATATTTCTCCGCGGTGTAGACTGTATTACTGTCAGTTAATTTAGGTATTAACCGAAGCAGGGCCCAATGCTATAGGCAACTCCGCGGTGATGCGGAGACTTCCGGTACAGGGGACACTGGTGGGATTCGAACCAGCAGGCTGACACGTTGTTATCGCGGCTACGAGTCCGCACATAATAGGAAAGACTGAAAATATCATGATATAAGTTTTTGTGTATATCTTGGTCAATAAATTTTATCTTATCTTATTCCTCAAGTACTAGAGGGCGGGTCTCTGATATATACTTCAGTACTATGTCCAGCCTAATAGGGCCAATGGGTGACCCACTCACGGATATTTTTCTTGCGATGTACAGTATGGAGCGTGGCACCTTATTCTCTTCTGTCTCACGCTACAGAGTACGATGGGAGATGTCTCGAGGTCACTGGTTCACTTTCGACTTTTTGTTGAAGTTCGGACTGCGCATACGTGGTGCACAGGCGGATCTGTGATGGTCGTGTGGCATGTTATATTGAATCACTCGTAAGTGAGAGTCCAACTGGACTGATGAGTAGTGGAAATGCCCTCAACCTGCTCATACACAGTCAGGGAATAGTGGAAAAGGGGCATTTGAATCGATGTTTTGAGATAGAGATGGACCATCCGTGGTCCGAATGGATCATGTGGGGTGTCATATTGAAGCACTCGTAGGGGAGAGTCCGACTGGACTGGTGTGTAGTGGAAATGCCGTCAATCCGCACATGCGCAGTCTGGGAATAGTGGTAAGAAGGACATTTGAATGGACGTTTTGGAGTAGAGATGGACCATCCCTGGTCTGAATGGGTCACTCGGGGTATTATATTGAAACACTCGTAGGGAAGGGTTCGGCTGGACTGGTGTGTAACGCAAATTCCGCCAATCTGCGAATGTGCAGTCGGGGAATTGTGGAAAAAGAGCATTGGATGTACGTTTTGGTGTAGAGATCAACCATCCGTGGTTCTAATGGGCCGTGTAGGGTACGTGTAATTTTGAAGCACTCGTAGGAGAGAGGCTGCCTGGACATCACATCATACCCACGCTGGGAAGCCACGTTGGGTATGTTTACAATTCAATTATGCTATTGTTCAATCAGAAGCCGCCATTTGATTACAACACATATAAGGGAAGTGGGAAGTGCCGACATACTGACAGAGCCACATGACTTCACAGTATAGTCTTCTGGTTAACCTATTCTAAAGCACATACCAAGAATCGAACGATTCGTGATATGTGTTGTATCTGAGGTACGCTTTTATTGTACCTGTTCATGTGGCAACTTGGATGACATGACCACACGGCCCCTAGCACATGCATAAGCCGTATCAGACACAAATCTAGAGCGCTATGATGGAAATGCTCTGACAACTCGTATACTGGTAATTGGTGAGCTGTGTCGCTGTGACAACTCGTACACTGTATGTTACATCTGCCATATTCCTTTTTGCGCATTAGAGGTTTTTTCGGCTGCTCTTGTCCAATCAGAAGCTGCCATTTGGTGTTGCGTCAACCATCGGCCATGTTCGCTCTTGTCCGTTAGACGTATCCCCAATAGTAGTAGGGGAAGGGGACTAAGGCATGCGTTTTCCAGGGAGGTAACTCTTGGTCCCTTTTTTCCAGGTTAAAGATATAGGGGACGCCACATCGCCTTTCACCTCTGGGGCGCCACCAGCTCAAGGTCACGTGAAGGTCAAAAGTAGTTCCGGCAACCTTTAACCTTTGTATTCTTCCGCGGTCTGGTGGTGATGCCGTCACTTCCGCGGACAGAAAGTAGTCCCATTTCAACCAAGTGACTTCCAATGTTAATGTATACGGGGAATGCCTAAAACAGTATGGGAATAGACGTTTTGTGACTGGGGTGGGTCCCTAGTGGACCGAATGGGTCGAGTGAGGTATCAAAGTGAAGCGCTCCTCGAGGGCCATTCAGTCATGGGTGGGTGCATGTAAAATTAGGATTTTTTCTCGAAACTATAAAAAGCGAAACACGGACTTTACCCCTAAAATAGGGGAAAACCCCTATCAACTCTAGCCAAAAGGGCTAATATCGGTCCCCGGGCTTATCGGGGCCTGCCTATCAAGTCAATGGGGTGGGTGCATGTCAAATTAGGATTTTTTTCCGAAAATATAAAAAGCGGAACACGGACTTTACCCCTAAACTAGAGGAAAACCTCTATCAACTCTAGCCAAAAAGGCTAATATCGGTCTCCGGGCATATCGGGGCCTGCCTATCAAGTCAATGGGGTGGGTGCATGTAAAATTAGGATTTTCCCCCGAAAATATAAAAAGCGGAACACGGACTTTACCCCTAAACTAGGGGAAAACACCTATCAACCCTAGCCAAAAGGGCTAATATCGGTCCCCGGGCTTATCGGGGCCTGCCTATCAAGTCAATGGGGTGAGTGCATGTAAAATTAGGATTTTTTCCCGAAACTATAAAAAGCGGAACACGGACTTTACCCCTAAAATAGGGGAAAACCCCTATCAACCCTAGCCAAAAGGGCTAATATCGGTCCCTGGGCTTATCGGGGCCTGTCTATCAAGTCAATAGGGTGGGTGCATGTAAAATTAGGATTTATTCCCGAAACTATAAAAAGCTGAACACGGACTTTACCCCTACAATAGGGGTCTGTATTATACAATATAAGGGGAAATGCCTGTATGGGGTATGGGGATGGCAATTTTTTCCGTGGGCTTTACTATGGCTTGTGGGGTCTCGTTTTTCTCGTTTCGCCAAGAAAATGACAATGGGAAGGGTCCCGGAGCGAATCGGTGAAATTTTTGGGAAAAGTCACCGAGGTCTGTATATAGGCCTATAGGCTGGCTGTGAGGGGTATAGGTCCAACCTGGGAAATTCACACACGTTCATTGTGATATGGGTTGCTTGGATTTGTTTTTCACGTCTCGTCATTTAGAACACGATGGGAAGGGTCCCGGAGCGAAACGGTGAAATTTTTGGAAAAGTACCATATAGCCCATATAGCTCCATACTGGCTATGGGGATATAGGTCCATCCTGGGAAATTCACACACGTTCATTGTGATATGGGTTGTTTGGTCTTGTTTTTCACGTCTCGTCATTTAGAACACGATGGGAGGGGTCCCGGAGCGAAGCGGTGAAATTTTTGGAAAAAGTTCACCGAGGCCTGGGTAGGCCCATAGGCCTATACTGCATGGCTATGGAGGTATAGGTCCATACGGGGTGAACGTTTTGGGGTCTAGGTGAGCCCCTTATGATCCTATGGTGTCGTATGAGGTCTTATTTTGAAGCTCCCGTGGAGTTTGTAATGTATCGACTAATGGTTCGTCCGTGTGCAATAGTCTGCGCATGCGCAGTCTGGCCGTAGTATAGAAAGCAGGCATGTTGGGGGGTGTGTTTGGGGTAGAGATGGACAACTATGGGTCCAAATGGGTTGTGGGAGATGTCAAAGTGAAGCTTGTGTGGGGTAGAGTCAGAATGGCGTGTTTTTAAGTGCAAGTCGCGTCAATCTGCGCATGCGCAGTTGGGTGTAGTAAGTAAAGTGGCCATTTTGGGGGTGCGTGGAGGTGTGTTTGGGGAAGAGAGGGACCATCCTTGGTCCGATTGTGTCGTGGGAGGTGTTATCTTGTAGCTCTCGGGGTGTACATTCCGATTTGAGGGATGTTCACGTCATCTGTGACGTCATCGGTGACGTCATCAGTAGGAGTAGTAGCGAAAGTGGGCATTTTGGGGCAGTGAAGGAAGGTATTTGGTGTAGAGATGGACCATCCATATCTGTCACACATTATACCACATCTTTGTTGTGTTATACCACATCTGTCCTGCATTATACCATATATGTCCTGTATTATACCATACCTGTCCTATGTTATACAATATCTGTCCTGTATTATACCAAATCTGTCCTGTATTGTACCATATTTGTTCTCTATTATACCATATATGTCCTGTATTATACCAAATCTGCCCTGTATTATACAGTATCTGTCCTGTATTATACCAAATCTGTGCTGTATTATACCAAATCTGTGCTGTATTATACAATATCTGTCCTGTGTTATATCATATCTGTGCTGTATTATACAATATCTGTCCTGTATTATACAATATCTGTCCAGTATTCTGCAATATATGTTCTGTATTATAACAAATCTGTCCTGTATTATACAGTATCTGTCCTGTATTGTACCATATATGTCCTGTATTATACCATATCTGCTCTGTATTATACAATATTTCTCCTCTATTATACCATATCTGTGCTGCATTATACCATATCTGTCCTGTATTGTACCATATATGTCCTGTATTATACCAAATCTGTGCTGTATTATACAATATTTGCCCTCTATTATACCATATCTGTGCTGTATTATACCATATCTGTCCTGAATTATACCATATCTGTGCTGTATTATGCAATATCTGTCCTGTGTTATACCATATCTGTGCTGTATTATGCCAAATCTGTCCTGTTTTGTACCATATTTGTCCTGTATTATACCAAATCTGTCCTGTTTTGTACCATATTTGTCCTGTATTATACAGTATATGTTCTGTATTATACCAAATCTGTGCTGTATTATACAGTATCTGTCCTGTATTATACCAAATCTGTGCTGTATTATACAATATATGTTCTGTATTATACCAAATCTGTCCTGTATTATACGGTATATGTCCTGTATTATACCAAATCTGTGCTGTATTATACCATATCTGTTCTGTATTGTACCATATATGTCCTGTACTATACAATATATGTTCTGTATTGTACAATCGGATAGCCGTTGTCGTGAATAACAACAAGTTCAGCAATGTTCATACAGTTTATTATCCCCAATATTACATCATACCCAGGCTGGGGGAGCCGCCCTGGGCATGTTTGGTATGTTCACAGCAAAACAAATTGAAATATCAAACACCATATTTTATTATTTAACGCACCGTCACATTAGGTACAAGTGTTTACTGAGCTCAAGTCAACGATCAGCATGTAGACATATAGAGTATGTACGGCATGTTATGATATTCATCAGTGCATGGGTGAAGCATTCAGCCGATGGGGTGGTCTGTCAGCTTGGTAACGAAAAACGTAACATTGGTCACCTTCTCCACTGTCCACTTGGTGTTGGGGCGTTGTTGTTGGGCCCATTCCAAGGGATCCACGGTGTCCAGTTTCTCCAGCATCGTCTCTAGCGACACTCGGTTAATGATGGTAAACGGTTGGTCAAATACCTCGATGTTCCTGCTCGGGTAAAAGTATCGGACTTGGACTGTCTCCTTATGCTGCAGCACATAACCAAACGCCAGATTCAATCTGAAGGCCGTAGTTTGGTCGTTGAAGATGGCTTCCACGTAGCTACGTAGACGGGCGAGGTCGGTCAGTCGGAAATTGTAGATATCTTGAATAGGGCGATGACGGTTGAAACATTGCCGTATCATGGACCAATGGCGCCGATAGATGTCACTCACTGGATGGGCGTCCTGTAAGAGATCGCTAGGAACATTTATGGGCTCATCCAGAAAATGTTCGATGTTGTCAGGCGTATGACTCGAAACCGTAACGGTGGGATCCGGCTGGATATCCAGGCTCTTCTGAACTGTGGGTATAGGCGGGCTCTCCGTCATCGCATCACCAGTGGGGTTCGTCTCCCCGGGTTCATCTTCACTGGGTCTAACCTTCCGCGGCTCCTCTTCAGTGGAAAGTTGTCGCCCAAACCGTAGAGACGGGGCATGAATCAAACGCTGATGCCGTCTTAACTGACTGCGTCGTTTGAAGAGTTGACCACAATCCTTACATTGTTCCGTCGCGCCCTTGTGGAATGAGCGTTCGTGGCGCAGTAAAGGATCCTTCCGATTAAATGACCGTGCGCAGGTTATACAAGTATACCGTGCATCGTTGTGGGTGGAGGCCTTGTGGCGGTGCAAGTCGTGCAGACGAGTAAACTGCTTCTGGCAAGTTGTGCAAGTGAACATCTTGGTGGTTGACAGAGTGTCTGATGAAACGGCCAGGCCGCTTCCCTTTTATAGCACGCTAGCTGGTGATCTATTTTTAGCACACTCAGTTCAACTATCCTCCGTGTCTCTTCGGTCACCTCCGTGTCTTTTCGGTGACGTCCGTGACTCTTCGGGCACCTCCGTGTCTCTTCGGTAACCTCCGTGACATCTTCGGTCACCTCCGTGTCTCTTCGGTGACCTCCGTGACATCTTCGGTAACCTCCGTGTCTCTCCGGGCACCTCCGTGACATCTTCGGTCATCTCCGTGTCTCTTCGGTCACCTCCGTAACTACCCGGCTGTTCCCGTGTAAACCCGGATGGATCTCCGTGTCTCTTCGGTGACCTCCGTGACATCTTCGGTCACCTCCGTGTCTCTTCGGTTACCTCCGTACCGTCAACGATCAGCATGTAGACATATAGAGTATGTACGGCATGTTATGGTATTCATCAGTGCATGAGTGAGGCATTCAGTTGATGGGGGTGGTCGGTCAGCTTGGTAACGAAAAACGTAACATTGGTCACCCTCTCTACGACCCATTGTGTGTTGGGGCGTTGTTGTTGGGCCCATTCCAAGGGATCCACGGTGTCCAGTTTCTCCAGCATCGCCTCTAGCGACTCTCGGTTAATGATGGTAAACGGTTGGTCAAATACCCGGATGTTACTGCTCGGGTAAAAATATCGGGCTTGGTCTGTGTCCTTGTGCTGTAGCACATGACTAAACGCCAGATTCAACTTGAAGGCCGTAGTTTGGTCGTTGAAGATGGCTTCCACGTAGCTGCGTAGACGGGCGAGGTCGGTCAGTCGGAAATTGTAGATATCTTGAATAGGGCGATGACGGTAGAAACAGTGCCGGATCATGGGCCAATGGCGCCGATAGATGTCACTCATTGGATGGTCTCCGTGTAACAGATCGCTAGGAACATTTATGGGTTCGTCCACGAAGTGTACTTTGCCCTCCACGTCGTACAAAATCTGGCCCACGGTATTGTCGTCGGAATTTGACTGTTGAATTAGGGCGACATCATGATCGGCCCTGATTGCGATGGGTGGGAGTTCCCCCTGTCTCGATATTGGTGCCTCCGGGCTCTTCTACCTGTAAACGTGGCTGTGGAACAGGGTGTCGTGTGCGTTGGTGTCGCAGCAACTGACTGGTCAGTTTGAAAAGCCGACCACATTATTCGCATGGACGCTTGGGTACTTCATGGCGTGCACGTGTGTGGCGCTGTAAATGATCCGGGCGCTGAAACGACAGTGTACATATCGTACAGCTATACCGGGCGGTTCCTTCGTGCTTGGTAGCCTCATGGCGGCGCAAGTCGTGCAGACGAGTGAATGATTTCGAGCACGTAGTATAAGTGAACATCTTGGTAGTTGACAGAGTGTCTGATGAAACGGCCAGGCCGCTTCCCTTTTATAGCACGCTAGCTGGTATCATGTTCGGGCACCTCCGTGTCTCTTCGGTGATCTCCAAGACATCTTCGGTGACCTCCGTGTCTCTTCGGGCACCTCCGTGACATCTTCGGTGACCTCCGTGACATCTCCGGGCACCTCCGTGTCTCTTCGGCCACCTCCGTGTCTTTTCGGGAAGTGACCGAAGGAACTCGGAAGTGAACGACATTGTGGGAAAAATCCCACAGACAGGTCAGTACATGTGCTAACATGTTCACACTCCGTCACCGAAAAGACACGGACTGAAGATGGCGGACCTCGCCCGGTGGTGGTGGTGGTGGTGGTGGGAGCTCCCGTGTGGCAGAGCTCTTGGATCGGAGCTCTTGGAGCTCAAAGCGTGTGGAGCTCAGAGCTCGGATGGCCAAAGGTCATGACATTTGCATATGACCTCTGTGAGGTCACTTCCGCTTCCGTTCACGTGACCGGAACTGACCTTTGACCCCGGCGCGCGCTAACAATACCGGATAAAATTGCGCGCCGGGGTCAAAGGTCAGTTCCGGTCAAGTGAACGGAAGCGGAAGTGACCCCACAGAGGTCATATGCAAATGTCACTTCCGAGCTCTGAGCTCCACACGTTTTGAGCTCCAAGAGCTCCGATCCAAGAGCTCTGCCACACGGGAGCTCGCACTACCACCACCACCACCGGCCGAGGTCCGCCATCTTCAGTCCGTGTCTTTTCGGTGACGGAGTGTGAACATGATAGCACATGTACTGACCTGTCTGTTGGGTTTTCCCCACAATGTCGTTCACTTCCGAGTTCCTTCGGTCACTTCCCGAAAAGACACGGAGGTGGCCGAAGAGACACGGAGGTGCCCGGAGATGTCACGCAGGTCACCGAAGATGTCACGGAGGTGCCCGAAGAGACACGGAGGTCACCGAAGATGTCACGGAGATCGCCGAAGAGACACGGAAGTGCCCGAACATGATACCAGCTAGCGTGCTATAAAAGGGAAGCGGCCTGGCCGTTTCATCAGACACTCTGTCAACCACCAAGATGTTCACTTGTACTACGTGCTCGAAATCATTCACTCGTCTGCACGACTTGCGCCGCCATGAGGCTACCAAGCACGAAGGAACCGCCCGGTATAGCTGTACGATATGTACACTGTCGTTTCAGCGCCCGGATCATTTACAGCGCCACACACGTGCACGCCATGAAGTACCCAAGCGTCCATGCGAATAATGTGGTCGGCTTTTCAAACTGACCAGTCAGTTGCTGCGACACCAACGCACACGACACGACTACGGCCTTCAAGTTGAATCTGGCGTTTGGTCATGTGCTACAGCACAAGGACACAGACCAAGCCCGATATTTTTACCCGAGCAGTAACATCCGGGTATTTGACCAACCGTTTACCATCATTAACCGAGAGTCGCTAGAGGCGATGCTGGAGAAACTGGACACCGTGGATCCCTTGGAATGGGCCCAACAACAACGCCCCAACACACAATGGGTCGTAGAGAGGGTGACCAATGTTACGTTTTTCGTTACCAAGCTGACCGACCACCCCCATCAACTGAATGCGTCACTCATGCACTGATGAATACCATAACATGCCGTACATACTCTATATGTCTACATGCTGATCGTTGACGGTACGGAGGTAACCGAAGAGACACGGAGATGACCGAAGATGTCACGGAGGTCACCGAAGAGACACGGAGGTGACCGAAGATGTCACGGAGGTCACTGAAGAGACACGGAGATCCATCCGGGTTTACACGGGAACAGCCGGGTAGTTACGGAGGTGACCGAAGAGACACGGAGGTGACCGAAGATGTCACGGAGGTGCCCGAAGAGACACGGAGGTTGCCGAAGATGTCACGGAGGTGACCGAAGAGACACGGAGGTGACCGAAGATGTCACGGAGGTTACCGAAGAGACACGGAGGTGCCCGAAGAGTCACGGACGTCACCGAAAAGACACGGAGGTGACCGAAGAGACACGGAGGATAGTTGAACTGAGTGTGCTAAAAATAGATCACCAGCTAGCGTGCTATAAAAGGGAAGCGGCCTGGCCGTTTCATCAGACACTCTGTCAACCACCAAGATGTTCACTTGCACTACTTGCCAGAAGCAGTTTACTCGTCTGCACGACTTGCACCGCCACAAGGCCTCCACCCACAACGATGCACGGTATACTTGTATAACCTGCGCACGGTCATTTAATCGGAAGGATCCTTTACTGCGCCACGGACGCTCATTCCACGAGGGCGCGACGGAACAATGTAAGGATTGTGGTCAACTCTTCAAACGACGCAGTCAGTTAAGACAGCATCAGCGTTTGATTCATGCCCCGTCTCTACGGTTTGGGCGACAACTTTCCACTGACGAGGAGCCGCGGAAGGTTAGACCCAGTGAAGATGAGCCCGGGGAGACGAACGCCACTGGTGATGCGATGACGGAGAGCCCGCCTATACCCACAGTTCAGAAGAGCCTGGATATCCAGCTGGACCCCACTGTTACGGTTTCGATTACAACACATATAAGGGAAGTGGGAAGAGGTGCCGACATACTGACTGCGTCACATGACTTCACAGAATAGTCTTCTGGTTAACCTATTCTAAAGCACACACCAAGAATCTAACGATTCGTGGTATGTGTTGTATCTCAGGTACGCTTTTATTGTACCTGTCCATGTGGCAACTTGGATGATATGACCACACGGCCCCTAGCACCGGCATAAGCGGTATTAGATACAAATCTAGAGAGCTATGATGGAAATGCTCCGACAACTCGTATACTGGTAATTGGTGAGCTGTTTCGCTGTGACAACTCGTACATTGGAGATTGTTGAGCTGTATCGTCGTCAGATGTAACTGACGGCATTTAACACAAAAGACTAGTCTGTAAGGCCCGATGTCGACCCAGCATCAACTTCCCACAAATGCCAACATATATCAAAGACCAAACGGTCTGTACAGGGGGCGGGCCTCGGGGACGAAACGTCCACCAGCAGAATCTCGCTATATACAGGAAAAAATTACAACACATATAAGGGAAGTGGGAAGAGGTGCCGACATACTGACTGCGTCACATGACTTCACAGAATAGTCTTCTGGTTAACCTATTCTAAAGCACACACCAAGACATGACAACATCGAACATTTTCTGGATGAGCCCATAAATGTTCCTAGCGATCTCTTACAGGACGCCCATCCAGTGAGTGACATCTATCGGCGCCATTGGTCCATGATACGGCAATGTTTCAACCGTCATCGCCCTATTCAAGATATCTACAATTTCCGACTGACCGACCTCGCCCGTCTACGTAGCTACGTGGAAGCCATCTTCAACGACCAAACTACGGCCTTCAGATTGAATCTGGCGTTTGGTTATGTGCTGCAGCATAAGGAGACAGTCCAAGTCCGATACTTTTACCCGAGCAGGAACATCCAGGTATTTGACCAACCGTTTACCATCATTAACCGAGTGTCGCTAGAGACGATGCTGGAGAAACTGGACACCGTGGATCCCTTGGAATGGGCCCAACAACAACGCCCCAACACCAAGTGGACAGTGGAGAAGGTGACCAATGTTACGTTTTTCGTTACCAAGCTGACAGACCACCCCATCGGCTGAATGCTTCACCCATGCACTGATGAATATCATAACATGCCGTACATACTCTATATGTCTACATGCTGATCGTTGACTTGAGCTCAGTAAACACTTGTACCTAATGTGACGGTGCGTTAAATAATAAAATATGGTGTTTGATATTTCAATTTGTTTTGCTGTGAACATACCAAACATGCCCAGGGCGGCTCCCCCAGCCTGGGTATGATGTAATATTGGGGATAATAAACTGTATGAACATTGCTGAACTTGTTGTTATTCACGACAACGGCTATCCGATTGTACAATACAGAACATATATTGTATAGTACAGGACATATATGGTACAATACAGAACAGATATGGTATAATACAGCACAGATTTGGTATAATACAGGACATATACCGTATAATACAGGACAGATTTGGTATAATACAGAACATATATTGTATAATACAGCACAGCTTTGGTATAATACAGGACAGATACTGTATAATACAGCACAGGTTTGGTATAATACAGAACATATATTGTATAATACAGGACAAATATGGTACAAAACAGGACAGATTTGGTATAATACAGGACAGATATTGTATAACACAGGACAGATATTGCATAATACAGCACAGATATGGTATAATAGAGGGCAAATATGGTATAATACAGCACAGATTTGGTATAATACAGGACATATATGGTACAATACAGGACAGATATGGGATAATGCAGCACAGATATGGTACAATACAGGACAGATATGGTATAATGCAGCACAGATATGGTATAATACAGGACATATATGGTATAATACAGGACAGATACTGTATAATACAGGACATATATGGTAGAATACATGACAGATACTGTATAATACAGGACAGATTTGGTACAATACAGAACATATATTGCGGAATACTGGACAGATATTGTATAACACAGGACAGATATTGTATAACACAGGACAGATATTGCATAATACAGCACAGATATGGTATAATAGAGGGCAAATATGGTATAATACAGCACAGATTTGGTATAATACAGTACATATATGGTACAATACAGGACAGATATGGGATAATGCAGCACAGATATGGTACAATACAGGACAGATATGGTATAATGCAGCACAGATATGGTATAATACAGGGCATATATGGTATAATACAGGACAGATACTGTATAATACAGGACATATATGGTACAATACAGGACAGATACTGTATAATACAGGACAGATTTGTTACAATACAGAACATATATTGCAGAATACTGGACAGATATTGTATAACACAGGACAGATATTGTATAATACAGCACAGATATGGTATAACACAGGACAGATATTGTACAATACAGCCCAGATTTGGTATAATACAGCACAGATTTGGTATAATACAGGACAGATACTGTATAATACAGGACAGATATTGTATAACATAGGACAGGTATGGTATAATAGAGGACATATATGGTATAATGCAGGACAGATGTGGTATAACGCAACAAAGATGTGGTATAATGTGTGACAGATATGGATGGTCCATCTCTACACCAAATACCTTGCTTCACTGCCCCAAAATGCCCACTTTCGCTACTACTCCTACTGATGACGTCACCGATGACGTCACAGATGACGTGAACATCCCTCAAATCGGGATGTACACCCCGAGAGCTACAAGATAACACCTCTCTCGACACAATCGGACCAAGGATGGTCCCTCTCTACCCCAAACACACCTCCACGCACCCCCAAAATGGCCACTTTACTTACTACACCCAACTGCGCATGCGCAGATTGACGCGACTTGCACTTAAAAACACGCCATTCTGACTCTACCCCACACAAGCTTCACTTTGACATCTCCCACAACCCATTTGGACCCATAGTTGTCCATCTCTACCCAAACACACCCCCCAACATGCCTGCTTTCTATACTACGGCCAGACTGCGCATGCGCAGACTATTGCACACGGACGAACCATTAGTCGATACATTACAAACTCCACGGGAGCTTCAAAATAAGACCTCATACGACACCATAGGATCATAAGGGGCTCACCTAGACCCCAAAACGTTCACCCCGTATGGACCTATACCTCCATAGCCATGCAGTATAGGCCTATGGGCCTACCCAGGCTTCGGTGAACTTTTTCCAAAAATTTCACCGCTTCGCTCCGGGACCCCTCCCATCGTGTTCTAAATCACGAGACGTGAAAAACAAGACCAAACAACTCATATCACAATGAACGTGTGTGAATTTCCCAGGTTGGACCTATACCCCATAGCCAGCCTATGGGCCTATACACAGACCTCGGTGAACTTTTTCCAAAAAATTCACCGTTTCGCTCCGGGATCCTTCCCATCGTGTTCTAAATGACGAGACGAGAAAAACAAGACCCCACAACCCATATCACAATGAACGTGTGTGAATTTCCCAGGATGGACCTATATCCCCATAGCCAGTATGGAGCTATATGGGCTATATGGTACTTTTCCAAAAATTTCACCGTTTCGCTCCGGGACCCTTCCCATCGTGTTCTAAATGACGAGATCGTGTTCTAAATGACGAGACGTGAAAAACAAGACCAAACAACCCATATCACAATGAACGTGTGTGAATTTCCCAGGTTGGACCTATACCCCTCACAGCCAGCCTATAGGCCTATATACAGACCTCGGTGACTTTTCCCAAAAATTTCACCGATTCGCTCCGGGACCCTTCCCATTGTCATTTTCTTGGCGAAACGAGAAAAACTAAGGATTGGCCCACCTCGATCCCGAAACGTTCACCCGAATGCCTTCTTTCTACTATTCCCCGACTGCGCACGCGTAGATTGACACCGGAAGTTACGTGACCTTTGACCCGGAAGTGACCTTTGAACTTGACTCGAATGTGCCTTTTTCACCCGGATGTGGGTTGACCCAGACGTGATATCACTGGATGTGCCGTCATTCCTTTACCCTCAAAAATCAGACGAGGTTTGCTCTTTTTATGCTACTGCTCTACATACAGCCTTTTGTGCTATGAAAAGAGCAATATCATTTTGATGAAAGCTCCCACTACAAAAAAAAATCCTGATTGCAGGTATATATGTACAATTTAAATGACTGGGAGGTGAAATTAAACTGTAATAAATAATTGATCGATCTTGTCCGTGATTTAATATGTCAGATTGATAATTGGATGATAGAAACATCAATAAAAGTATATGAAAATTAATAAAATATATTTGATTTGCTAACCATAGCGCCAAGGGCATGAGAATCACAGCTATACACAGCGATTTTTTCGTATACTTCATTTGGAAGATGGTCCACATCGACCCCAGAACTTCCATTGCCCTTTTTCTACTACTATTATCCGACTGTCGGACGCTACTCCTCGAGTGTTTCAATAGGACACACCATACGACCCGTTTGGACCAAGGATGATCTACCTCTAGCTCAAAACGTCTATTGAATTACTTTTTTCAATATTCTCTGTCCGCACATGCGCAGATTGACCGTATTTCCGCTACACATCAATCCAGTTAAACTCTAATCCACATGTGCTTCAAACTCTAATCCACATGCTATACAAGACCCATTCGAACTAAGGATTGGCCCACCTCTACCCGGAAAAGTTCACCCGAATGCCTTCTTTCTACTATTCCCCGACTGCGCACGCGCAGATTGACACCAGAAGTCACGTGACCTTTGACCCGGAAGTGTCCTTTGACCGTGACTCGGATGTGCCTATTTGACCCGGATGTGGGGTTGACCCAGACGTGATGTCACCGGATGTGACGTCACGCCGTCACCCTCACGCCGTCACCCTAAAAAAACGACGAGGTTTGCTCTTTTTATACTACTGCTCTACAACCTTTTGTGCTAAGAAAAGAGTCATATTCTTAAGAGAACAGATATAGGTCAGCCAACAGGGGTGCACAATTAGTACCCATTGGAATACCTAGATGCTGCTGATATATTGTGCTGCCAAATTTCACATAGATATTATTAATGAGATTCTAGCAACTCTATAAACAAAGAAACATCCCATGAATGATATATCTTGTATGTAGTAGATCTAAGAATACTTTATGGCATCCGACATTAATATATCTACGACCTGTTTTCTTGAACACAGATACTATTAATGAACTTAGACGGTCAATAAGGTCCTGATGCGAAGTCTATTAGTATGTTATGAAGGAAAAAGTCGTTTAAACTACTTGTGGACGTCATCGGTCTTTCGAGTGTAACCCAGAAACTAATGGAGGTTTAGACAAACCCACCCCTAATCCGTGAAGTAACATCACGGCAAACTCCAGCTGGAGTAACTTATATGTAAAATTTGCCTTTTTCAACTTCCAAGATTAACTATGTTTTGCTCGGTGTATGGTATTTACCAATTCGTTTGTCGGGTGTTGGGGTTAAAAATTTCTGTTTAAACTGCACGTAGAAAAAGGGGCAGCCTTCTGCTCCTCAACTTTCTTAAATATTCTTAGATATCATTAATGAGAGATTCTAGCAAATCTATAAACAAAGAAACATCCCATGAATGATATCTCTTGTATGTAGTAGAGCTAAGAATGCTTTATGGCATCCGACATTAATATATCTACAATCTGTTTTCTTGAACACAGATACCATTAATGAACTTAGACGGTCAATAAGGTCCTGATGCGAAGTCCATAATTATGTTATGACGGAAAAAAGTCGTGTAAGCTATTTGTGGACGTCATCGGTCTTTCGAGTGTAACCCAGAAACTAATGGAGGCTTAGACAAACCCACCCCTAATCCGTGAAGTAACATCACGGCAAACTCCAGCTGGAGCAACTTATATGTAAAATTTGCCTTTTTCAACTTCCAAGATTAACTATGTTTTGCTCGGTGTATGGTATTTACCAATTCGTTTGTCGGATGTTCGAGTTAAAAATTGCTATTTAAACTGCACGCAGAAAAAGGGACAGCCTGCTGCTCCTCAACTTTCTTAAATATCAAAAAGTATAGTTATATTATCTGGAATGACATATCCTGGCTATATTGTGGCAGTGAACCAGCACCATGGTGCTTAATCTCGTAAGAATGATTTTAGAGTCATCAATGACATATCCTCGCTATACTCCGGCCGTGTACTAGCAAAATTGTGCTTAATCTCATAACTATGGTTATATAATCTGGAATGACGTATCCTAGCTATGTTGTGACAGTGTACTAGCACCATGGTGCTTAATCTCAAAAGTATAGCTATATAATCTGGAATGACGTATCCTAGCTATATTGTGACAGTGTACTAGCACCATGGTGCTTAATCTCATAAATGTGATTGTGAAGTTTTCTATGACATATCCTGGCTATATTGTGGCAGTGTACTAGCACCATGGTGCTTAATATCATAAATGTGATTGTGAAGTTTTCAATGACATATCCTGGCTATATTGTGGCAGTGTACTAGCACCATGGTGCTTAATCTCATAAATGTGATTGTGAAGTTTTCAATGACATATCCTGGCTATATTGTGGCAGTGTACTAGCACCATGGTGCTTAATCTTATAAATATGTTTGTAAAGTTTTCAATGACATATTCTCGCTATACTCTGGCATTGTACTAGCACCATGGTGCTTAATCTCAAATATGATTGTGGAGTTTTCAATGACATATCCTCGCTATATTGTGGCAGTGTAATCACCATGGTGCTTAATCTCATAAATATGATTGTGAAGTTTTCAATGACATATCCTCACTATAGTCTGGCAGTGTACTAGCACCATGGTGCTTAATCTCATAAATGTGATTGTGAAGTTTTCAATGACATATCCTGGCTATATTGTGGCAGTGTACTAGCACCATGGTGCTTAATCTTATAAATATGTTTGTAAAGTTTTCAATGACATATTCTCGCTATACTCTGGCATTGTACTAGCACCATGGTGCTTAATCTCATAAATATGTTTACAAAGTTTTCAATGATATATCCTCATAATACTCTGGCATTGTACTAGCACCATGGTGCTTAATCTCAAATATGATTGTGGAGTTTTCAAGGACATATCCTCGCTATGTTGTGGCAGTGTACAAGCACCATGGTGCTTAATATCATAAATATGATTGTGAAGTTTTCAATGACGTATCCTCGCTATAGTCTGGCAGTGTACTAGCGCCATGGTGCTTAATCTCAAAAATATGATTGTGAAGATTTCAATGACATATCCTCGCTATATTGTGGCAGTGTACTAGCACCATGGTGCTTAATCTCATAAATATGATTGTGAAGTTTTCAATGACATATCCTCGCTATATTGTGCCAGTGTACTAGCACCATGGTGCTTAATCTCATAAATATGATTGTGAAGTTTTCAATGACATATCCTCGCTATATTGTGGCAGTGTACTAGCACCATGGTGCTTAAGCTCATAGATATGATTGTGAAGTTTTCAATGACATATCCTCGCTATATTGTGGCAGTGTACAAGCACCATGGTGCTTAATCTCATAAATATGATTGCGAAGTTTTCAATGACATATCTTCGCTATACTCTGGCATTGTACTAGCACCATGGTGCTTAATCTCATCAATATGATTGTGAAGTTTTCAGTGACATATCCTCGCTATGTTGTGCCCGTGTACTAGCACCATGGTGCTTAACCTCATAAATATGATTGTGGAGTTTTCAATGACATATCCTCGCTATATTGTGGCAGTGTACTAGCACCATGGTGCTTAATCTCATAAATATGATTGTGAAGTTTTCAATGACATATCCTCGCTATATTGTGGCAGTGTACTAGCACCATGGTGCTTAGTCTAAAAAATATGATTGTGAAGATTTCAATGACATATCCTCGCTATATTGTGGCAGTGTACTAGCACCATGGTGCTTAATCTCATAAATATGATCGTGAATTTTATAATGACATATCCTGGCTATATTGTGGCAGTGTACTAGCACCATGGTGCTTAATCTCATAAATATTATCGTGAATTTTATAATGACATATCCTCGCTATATTGTGGCAGTGTACTAGCACCATGGTGCTTAATCTCATAAATATGATTGTGAAGTTTTCAATGACATATCCTGGCTATATTGTGGCAGTGTACTAGCACCATGGTGCTTAATCTCATAAATATAATTGTGAAGTTTTCAATGACATATCCTGGCTATCTTGTGGCAGTGTACTAGCACCATGGTGCTTAATCTCATAAATATGATCGTGAATTTTATAATGACATATCCTCGCTATATTGTGGCAGTGTACTAGCACCATGGTGCTTAATCTCATAAATATGATTGTGAAGTTTTCAATGACATATCCTCGCTATATTGTGGCAGTGTACTAGCACCATGGGGCGTAATCTCATAAATATGATTGTGGAGTTTTCAATGACATATCCTCACTATAGTCTGGCAGTGTACTAGCACCATGGTGCTTACTCTTATAAATATGATTGTGAAGTTTTCAACGACATTTTCTCACTATATTGTGGTAGTGTACTAGCACCATGGTGCTTAATGTCATAAATATGATTGTGGAGTTTTCAATGACATATCCTGGATATACTCTAGCAGTGTACTAGCACCATGGTGCTTAATCTCAAAAATATGATTGTGAAGATTTCAATGACATATCCTCGCTATATTGTGGCAGTGTACTAGCACCATGGTGCTTAATCTTATAAATATGACTGTGAAGTTTTCAGTGACATCCTCGCTATGTTGTGGCAGTGTACTAGCACCATGATGCTTAATCTCATAAATATGATTGTGAAGTTTTCAATGACATATCCTCGCTATATTGTGGCAGTGTACTAGCACCATGGTGCTTAATCTCATAAATATGATTGAGAAGTTTTCAATGACATATCCTCGCTATACTCTGGCGTTGTACTAGCACCATGGTGCTTAATCTCATAAATATGATTGTGAAGTTTTCAATGACATATCCTCGCTATATTGTGGCAGTGTACAAGCACCATGGTGCTTAATCTCAAAAGCATAGTTATATAATCTGGTATGACATATCCTCGCGCTCTATATTGTGGCAGTGTATCTCAAAAGTATAGTTTTTTTAATCTGAAACGCTCTCACTAAAAGTGTATTGGCACCATGGTGCTTATTTGGAACGAGCTTCAAACATCTCTCGAGTCAGAGTAACGTCCGTCGAGCTCGCAGAACTGGAATTTATTATCCCAACTAACTGGGGTATAATGCTTGTGCGAACGGTTTGATTTTGCTGAATTAGACGGATAATGGCCAAAACTTGTCTAGATTTTCTGCGTCTCTCCACTCACGCTACGGGGCAAGGCTGCCTCCGCAAGCTAGCCAGCATGTGGTTTCTGGTATATGGGCGCAGGGGTGTCAGGACATTTCGGCAGGCGACATTTCGGCCAACGACATTTCGGCAGAAAGTGAAAAAGCGACATTTCGGCAGGTTGTCATTTTTGCTGTTAATTGTCCAAATACAATGTACAAACTTACTGGGGATAGATACATGTGGTAGAAGCTCCCCCTCACCCGGATACACCCCCCCTCCCACCCTCTCTATAGTACTAGACTATGTTCAATGTGATTTTGTGCAGATCTGTAGATGTGTAGGGACATGACTGAAGTAATTGAAAGAAACACAAAAGTTGAATTCAGTAACAGTGTGTATATTGCATAGCACAAAAGCATATCAGTCAACAAAACATATAGCACCATAAGTCGTGTTTCTTGTGCACACACTATTCTTCAGTCAAATTCTTTTTCTCCCTGTCTGTTTTAAGCACAGTTTGCAACAGTGTTTATTAGTGGACTGGCTTCCACCTGATGACATGGCCAGCCCCTTGAAGAAATTCTTCTATTGTCTTTCTGTTCCCTGCTCGGTCTTGGCAGAGGGTCTGCAGGCGACGTTGCAGATCTCGGTAGACTCGTCGTACACGGATTGCTGGAGGATTTCCTCTAGTAGCCTCGCTGATCTGAGTTGCCACTACACTCTCATCCTTCTTGATGCACTCAATCAGTTTCCAGATGTGAGGGTGGCTGTAGCCAACCAGGTGGAAAAACTTGTTATTCCACGCCTCACACAAATTGTTCGTACGTGGTTCCATGTTCAAAGTTGCCTCGTGGACATTCCATAACTCCGGGGAAAACAGTGGAGGGATGCGATGAATGCGGACTGCAACGCCAGGTCGACGAACTGCTATAAAGAATAACATACAAGACTTTCCAACAAATATAAAATTGTAAAAATATTTTTGTTCCAATAAATTAAAGTATGACACAACATGTAATTGTTTGTGCTCCTTGCAATCAAACTGCTTTTTGAGCGCAAGTTTTTAATGTAATCAATCACTATAACCTCTGTGATATTTTATTTAATAAATGGTCATGCTTTTGGGAAAAACTAAAACATACATAAAATCACATTTAGCATAGTCTAGTACTATAGAGAGGGGGGTGGGGGTATCCGGGTGAGGGGGTGCTTCTACATGTATCTACTTGTGTAGTATCCCCAGTAAGTTTGTACATTGTATTTGGACAGTTTACAGCAATAATGACAAAACCTGCCGAAATGTCGGTTTTTCACTTTCTGCCGAAATGTCGTTGGCCGAAATGTCGCCTGCCGAAATGTCGCGGATTCGGGCGCAGGCGCTGGTTGAGCGGAAGCCTTGAAATCCATCCAATAGCTGGATGGTGCTTATAATGGTGCGTACCCCTACGCTAGAGAAATATTATACCCTGCTTAACTCGATGGGTATTTTTCACTGATGCTACAAGAAAAAATCACATGGTGCTATATTCTCAAAATGCTGTTTGTTCTCTTATGCTTATGCTATCAATTAGGGTTCTAGATACTGTTTTCGTGTTTCAAATCAATTATCGGACTACTCGTATTTATATATGCCAATCCTCCGTCTATATCAACCAGACCCGCCAACCATTAAAAGGACATCCACCATACCGTAATCAAAGTCATAACTTGAAATAAACAAGTAGAATAATAATTCAACCAAAAATGTGGGGGAAAAAATACAGCACAAAATGTTAACAACAAAAAAGAAGAAATAAAGGATATAGTATTCATGAGGGATAAATTATTTGAAGTTGTATTCAAATGAAATACATTGTATATTTAAAAGTATGATGTTGGAGGATCATGCTCAATCGGGATTCTTGGGCTGTATTACTGGAGTGCTGCCAATCAACATCTGCCACGGAACAGTTTCAGGAATCGTGACCCAGTTTCGCAATGCCACCTGGGAAATCCGCCATGTTGCAGTCGTAAACAGTGGGATAAGTCATTGATGGATGTGCAAATGTCCGCCAAGATGAGGTTACTGTTGATAACTTCCTTCAGCTTTGTGCTGACAGGACTTGTCCTCGGCAATGCATACTACCAGAAGAAACAGTTCTACCCATCTGTTGTGTATATAACGAAATCAAACCCGAGCATGGCGGTAAGTCATCGCCAACACCGGCGACCTTCTCAGCAGCACAGCTGACAACAACAACAACATGCACTTCACCGGCTCATTTTGCTTGACGTGGCCAATAGATTTTCACGACTTTACGTGTGATCGTCTAGTTGGGGCAGTGGCAACATAAAAAAACCCAGTGATCATGCGTGGAAGTTTCTTTTGGGGCAGCAGTGATGATCACTCGGGCCATATAATTTTGTCGTTGATCTTTACTTTAGCCTACTGTTAGCTCTGGTATAGCCTTGTTCGTGAGAACAACGCTATGGCTGCAAACCAATCAGCAGATTGAGTTGTTGGGAAAGTGCCGTACGGGCAATATTTGCCGAACCAATTGACCATAACCAAAAAAATAATTCGATTCTATGTCAACTTACCTTTCATAAAACACCTTGTTTATGAGTGAATGTCCGTTTTTAGCTTGGCAAGAGATCTAAACTCGGACGAGGGGGGTAAAACTGTCCACATCGCCGCCATCTTTACATCAATCAGAACGCTGATTACGCGCCACAACAACTCGCGATAAACACTACACGCACAACGGCGATGTGGACAGTTTTACCCCCCTCGTCCGAGTTTAGACGTCTTGCAAAACTAAAAATGGACAGTCGCTGATGAACAAGGTGTTTTGTGAAAGGTAAGTGGACCTAGAATCAAATTATTTTATTAGTTAGGGTCAGTTGGTTCGGCAAATATTGCCTGTACGGCACTTTCCCAACAACTCGATCTGGTGATTGGTTTGCAGCCATAGTGTTGTTCTCACGTAGTATAGAACAAGGCTATACCAGAGCTAGCCTACTGTCTGTCCCAGATAATATATTCCAAGACGTTTTTCGTCGTTTTTTCGGAGACTATTCATCATACAACATTGAAACTTCACACAGTATATAAACTGCACAATACAAATTTTCGACCCAAATTTCATCAAAATCTGTTGAGAATTGACGAAAATCACCAATACCTACCATACTATTTTGGGACCACAATGACGTTGATCTGCCCATGTTATAACATGCAGGCTTGACGTCATGACGTCAAAAATTAACCCACAAATCTCCCATCTAATTTTTGTTTTCGCGAGGAGGATACTGGGAGGATTTTATTGATACTTTGGAATAAAATTAGTACTTTTTAGTTTATCCACTATGTGAAGTTTCAATGTCGTCTGATAAATTGTCTCTGAAATATCGCCGAAAACATCTCGGATATAATTATGTGGGACAGACAGTAGGCTAGTTCAGGCAAATGGCATCGCTTCATTCATTTTATCCATACAGTAAGCCATGCTGTGTAGACCTAGTAGTTCTCTCCTCACTAACATGACTAAAGGAGGAGAGACCTAGCCCTATATCATTTAGGAGGACTGGTTCGACCACAAAATGTAGCGCACAATCTTTCTCGCCTGACAAATCGGTCAACCAAGTGTCAAAGCACATACCTTAAATACTTGGGAAGGAGAACGTTATGCTTACAACCACGATCATCTCAAAGGTACTCTTTTCTGGAGTCTTTTCTGTCGCACCTGTTCTAATCCCCCCTCGATTGCTTTTCAAACTTTTGATTGTTGTTGTGGTACGCAGACACAAACCCACGTGACTAACTTTGACATTACACTGATATAAGGCAAGGTAGAATACTAGTAGTATGAGTAATGTCCATGCGCCGCAACATCGGTGAATTCATGCATTTGCGTTCACTCAACTTCAAAAAGGAATCGAGGAGAAAAAGAACAGGTGCCGTAAAACAGGGTGACTTTGGCCTTGCAGTGTGACTTTGGCCCAAAAATTCAATTTTGTTTCAACAACATAGAAATTTCAAAATATTTTCTTTAATGTGGATTTTGCTGCATATATTAGAAATTGGATAATTATGGTACTTAAATTTTATCAGTAATGATTCTTGTCACAAACTTTTAGATTTATTTTTTGAACTTTCTCTTTTGAGGCAAGGCTCACCAAGTATGCTGAAAATTATTCTCACGTCAACTTTTGATCCAGGAAGCACGTTGCTTGCTCTAGCAATCAGCTTGTTCATTGTTTTGCATGTTTATGGTCTGCTCAATAAGTTACATATGTAAATTAGTGGATTTACTGGTAACCACTTAAAATTTACATGCTACATGACAAGATGTTGATTCTTACAGGTGCCAAGTGGTGACTTTGTCCCATCAGTTAAACAGTTGTGTATTTCAGAAATTAAATGTTTATATATATACACAGCTGTAATATCATTTCTTCGATGCCAACTGACAAGATTCTAACAAATAAGCCAAAATTTTCTCTTGCTTCATGACACTGAGAGTTCATTCACGATAAACACACACAAAATATGAAAAGTGGACCAAAGTTCCCCACACTTTAGTGCAAGTCCACATAATTTCCTTTTTTCTGGGTAATTTTTTTTTTAAACCCACTTGTGGGCCAAACTCACTCCTATAGGGGGTTGACTTTGTCTAAGTCTTGGCTGTGAATGCTATGAGCCATGGTAAGGAGTCCCTGGGTGGGGGTCACTTTGACCCACCATAAAACAGGGAAAAAATCTGACAACTTAAGGATCAGGAACTATTACATTGGTCATAAATAACAGTCACAATATGGTGCACCTCTTTGAGTTTTTACCTGGGGAAAATAACTTTTTATTTGAGAAATACACACATCGCAACATAAAAAATGGGCCAAAGTCACTCCGGTTTACGGTGCGACAGAAAAGACTCCAGAAAAGAGTACTTTTTGAGATGATCATGGTTGTAAGCATAACGTTTTTCTTCGCAAGTATAAATGTATGTGTTTGACACTTGGTTGACCGATTGGTCAGCCGAGAAAGATTGTGCCCTACATTTATGGTCCTAAACGACATAGGGCTAGGTCTCTCCTCCTTTAGTGGAGAGAGAACTAAACTAGTATGTCTACATGCTGCCTAAATGTACAGCCTGAACTATGCTGCATGGGCTGTATGGCTCTACCAGGCAATTGAAGAACACCTTCCCACTCATAATCATATGCCAATGAAATATACAGTATATGAATAATTAGTTCATGACTTATCTGATCTATTATATAATACCATTTGATTCTGAAGTGTCCAAAATACCTCTCTCATTGGTACTGCTGACAGGCTAATTCTGTTGATCTCTGAATGCGAAGAATGTGTCAAAGATCTGTTCTGAGTAGGTCCATTATCTTGGAAATTACATGAAAATAGCCTTTAAAAATGTTTAAAATGGCACCGTGACACGTACTGTAGTTGCAATACACATTTACTACTTATTTTCAGGTTTTGTATGTACAGGCATTCGTCTTTGTTATTCTGATGGGCAAATTCATGCGGAAGCTGTTTTTCGGGCAGTTGAGGGCAGCAGAAATGGAGGTATGAGAAATGGTTCTACCACTTGTAATAAATATACACATTGTCATGTTAATTTAAAGATTCTACAAAATACTGCCTGCATACTTTTGCATAAAACCTACAGATGTGACAGAAACTTTGTAAACAAGAAAGAGGACTGTATGTAAGAGGACTGTGAGCAAAAGGTCTTAGTAAGAGGACTAAGGAAAATGACTGTAAGGAAAGAAGACTAAGTAAGAGAATTAAGTAAGAGGACTGTAAGGAAAATAACTAAGTGAGATGACTGTAACTAAGAGGACTAATAAGAAGGACTAACTATCAGGACTAAATAAGAAGACTGTGAGTAAGAGAATGAAGAACAGGACTGTTAGTAAGAGGACTAAGTATGAGGACTGTAAGGAAAATGACTAAATAAGAGGACTGTAAGAAGAACTAATTAAAAGGACTAATTAAAAGGACTAAGTAAGAGGACCCAACTAAGAGAATGGAGGAAAAGGAAGAGGACCGTAAGTAAGGACTGTAAGTAAGAGACTGTAAGAGGACTAAGTTAGAGGACTGTAAGTGAGAGGACTGGAAATACAAGCGTCTGGTCCGTCATTCATAATTCAGCCATCATCCATTAAAGAATATCCGCGTCCATAATCCAAAGACCTATTCCATATTCCATATAACGGCATTAGCACCAATTTCAAGAAGACATAGTATACATAAACATAGGCTAGTTTCCTGCTGTAGAGAAGCGGTCAACAGTCTTCCATGATGCCATCAAGACGTCATGATGTTCCAAAAATATCAAATCCGTATCGCTGATTAGTAAGAGAGTAAGAGCACTAAGTAAGAGGACTAAGTAAGTGGACTAAGTAAGAGGACTAAGTAGGAGGAATAAGTAGGACTAAGTGAGAGGACTAAGTAAGTGAATTAAGAAAGAGGACTAAGAAAGAGGACTAAGTAAGAGGACTAAGTGAGAGGACTAAGTAAGAAGACTGTTAGTAAGAGGACTAAGTAGGACTAAGTGAGAGGACTAAGTAAGTGATTAAGTAAGAGGACTAAGAAAGAGGACTAAGTAAGAGGTCTAAGTAGGAGGACTAGGTAAGAGGACTGAGTAAGAGGACTGTAAGTAAGAAGACTAAGTAAGAGGACTAAATTAAGTGGACTAAGTAAGAGGACTTAGTAAGAGAACTAAGTGAGAGGACTGAGTAAGAGAACTGTTAGAGGAATAAGTGAGAGGACTAAGTAAGAGGACTAAGTAAGAGGACTAAGTAGGAGGACTAAGTGGGATGACTGGAAGTAAGAGGACTAAGTCGTAGGACTAAGTGAGAGGACGGAGAGGACTAAAAGGACTAAGTAAGAGGACTAGACTAAGTAAGAGGACTAAGTAAGTGGACTAAGTAGGAGGACTAAGTAGGACTAAGTGAAAGGACTAAGTAAATGAATTAAGTAAGAGGACTAAGAAAGAGGACTAAGTAAGAGGTCTTAAGTAGGAGTACTAAGTATGAGGACTAAGTAAGTGGACTAAGTAAGAGGACAAAGTATGAAGACTAAGTAGGAGGACTAAGTGAGAGGACTAAGTAAGAGGACTAAGTAGGAGGACTAAGTAAGTTGACTAAGTAAGAGGACTGTAAGCAAATGGACTGTAGGTGAGAGGACTAATTGGGAGGACTAAATGAGAGAACTAAGTAAGAGGACTAAGTAAGAGTACCGTATGTATTATGTTTAAGTAAGAGGACTGTTAGTAAGAGGACTAAACAAGACTAGAACTAAGTAAGAGGACTAGGTACGAGGACTAAGTGAGAGGATTGTAAGTAAGGGGACTAAGTAAGAGGATTGTAAGTAAGGGGACTAAGTAAGAGGATTGTAAGTAAGGGGACTAAGTAAGAGGATTGTAAGTAAGGGGACTAAGTAAGAGGATTGTAAGTAAGGGGACTAAGTAAGAGGATTGTAAGTAAGGGGACTAAGTAAGGGGACTAAGTAAGAGGATTGTAAGTAAGGGGACTAAGTAAGAGGATTGTAAGTAAGGGGACTAAGTAAGAGGATTGTAAGTAAGGGGACTAAGTAAGAGGATTGTAAGTAAGGGGACTAAGTAAGAGGATTGTAAGTAAGGGGACTAAGTAAGAGGATTGTAAGTAAGGGGACTAAGTAAGAGGATTGTAAGTAAGGGGACTAAGTAAGAGGATTGTAAGTAAGGGGACTAAGTAAGAGGATTGTAAGTAAGGGGACTAAGTAGAGGACTGTAAGTAAGAAGTTAAGTAGGAGGACTAAATAAGAGGACTAAGTGAGAGGACTAGGAGTAAGAGCACTGTAAATAAGATGATTAAGTGAGAGACTAAATACGAGAAGGAGTATAAAGTAAGAGGACTGAGTAACAGGACTGTAAATAAGAGACTGTAAGCTGATGATAATTGAATTTTAACTCTGCTCAAAGTTGTATATTCATATACGAATTAGTTAGTGTGTGCTAACAGGCTTTGATTTTGTGTTCACTTTCTAAAAGAAGCTTTAAAATTATTTATCTGCAACATTGATATTACATTTGGAAGCTGGCTCTCCACAAATTAAACAAACTACTGGTAACTTTGTAAGCATGTCAGTGAACATTTCTCCTGGCATACTCACTTTAGAAAGCTTTCATCAAGTCCTTCAAGGCTGTGTACATAGTTGGTTTGTTGCCTCATGAAATCCTGTAATTATTTGTCTTTGTAGCATCTAATCGAGCGTTCATGGTATGCTGTTACAGAGACCTGTCTGGCATTCACAGTATTTCGTGATGACTTCAGTCCACGTTTTGTGGCCCTCTTCACATTGTTACTCTTTTTAAAATGTTTCCATTGGTTAGCCGAGGATCGTGTGGACTATGTAAGTATATGATTACATCTAGAAATGAGTTCAGGACTAGCCAAAACGTTTCCTTAAACACCAGGGACAAATACAGCTTTCCATTTTGGAGAACGGTCCTTGTGCCAAATCACATAGTCTCAGACACTTTCCACAAAAGGCTGAAAATGACAACTACTGTAGTCTGGTTGCAACTGTGAACTATAAGACTAATACCTATCATTGTGAATTGTTTTGCTGTATTTTTGTCTCAGTCAGGCTGTGATTTGAGCACTTGTTACGGGTTGATAATCATACCTGAATTTGCCACTGTACATCTCTATAACCCCAACCTTTTTGGCCACATCCGTGACCTATTTACTGCTTGTATCCAGTGACGTATTAGAGTGGTACACATAGCTTGTCAGCCATCTTCCATTTTTTTTGTAGAAGAGTTATTTCCCTTGTCACTGTTTCATAACATAGTTATCTCCCTTATATCTCTGATTTGTTTTCCAGAGATTGAAATATTTGGTTTGGGTTGTGTTTGTGGAAACTTAATGATAATGGGATTTGGATTCCGACAGTAAAAGAAAAAGGAATAACTAACCTTAATTTGCAGAAGACTAGAAGACAAATCTAAAAAAATTGTTGTTGTAATACTCAATTGGCATAATTCTTTCTCTACTAAATTAACTAAATATCTTAAAAACTACCACATTCTGTTTATACATCAATTCCCTGGACATGTATTATCTCCCTTCATCAGGCTCAGTTTGAATTTGGTTGCCACTCTGTTCTGCTGTGTAATTTACCTCCTAATTCAATAAATTTACAGATGGAGAGAAGCCCAGTAATTTCAATAATTTTTCACACCAGAGTTATTGGTAAGTGTTGATTCATATTATTCCAGTTTTGGCCAAACAGATATTGTCCTAGTTGTCAATCTGTCTGTCTGTCCATTCATTCATCTGTCCATCATCATTATTATCATGATATTTCTTAAAGGATTATAGACAGGCTTTTACATCCTTACAACAAATGTTGCTGGTGATGAACCAAAAGCCTATTGAATATTACCAATCTTGACCTATTATTTCTAGGTAATTTACATGTTGAAGATAAAGTCCATACTATTAGTACAATTCCATTTAAAGGATTATATAGCTAACATTTCTTAATTTATACAATGTATTATCATGGTTTACACTGCATGGGCTTCATATCATTTTCTATGATGATTTCAATACATTGTGAATCAATATTTTGATTGATTAATGTTTATCAAGCCTAACTATTTTGTCCCATATATATTCCAACAAAAAGTCTTTTGGAATGGTTGAATTTCGTGGATTTTTGTTGACT
Source organism: Hanleya hanleyi (assembly GCA_036873755.1). Lineage (NCBI taxonomy): Eukaryota > Metazoa > Mollusca > Polyplacophora > Lepidopleurida > Hanleyidae > Hanleya > Hanleya hanleyi. Next base: position 273,777 of record JAVTVY010005484.1, on the reverse strand, counting down.
AAAGTAGTTTTTAAGGTACGATTATAACACTTGTTCATATTTTGCAGGTTTATTATCAGCATTAGGTATAGTAGATCTGTATTTTGTTAATCATGCCTACTACAGCACATTATTGAAGGGAGCTTCTGTACAGCTTGTATTTGGATTTGAGGTAAGATCATCATTGCCTACTGCTTTCAACTGGTTATGAATTAGAGAGCACCACTCCTTCAACAACATCATGTGACCATTTCACCCGAGCAGTATAATGATAAATGGTTTGGAAAATCCAATAATATATTCATTATCTCGCATGAATTAGCAAGTTTGGCACAATATTGCCAACCTCAACCCCTGTGCATACATGTCATGCTATTAAACCTCTCTGGATCATAGATCTGAAAAATGTTGATTTTCTGTTTTCAGTACGCTATATTATTGACAGTGGTATTCATGACATTTATGAAGTATATTCTGCACACGGTAGACCTACAGAGCGAGAACCCATGGGAGAGCAAGGCTGTATATCTACTGTACACAGAACTAACCATGGGTAAGTCTCTCCAGTAGACCATATCATTCTCTACTACAGAGCTACTAGTGACAGACCATATTATATGCTCAGTGGCAGGCTATACGCCATACCAAATATCATTTCTTCATTATAAAGCCAGTTGCGCACATTGCAACACCGAGAGAGAAGGTTGGTCATGACAGGGACAATCCACGGCTGTAATACCTATGGGCCGTCATAGCTCAGTCGGTAGAGCATCGGCGCAATAAGCTAGGGTCGTGGGTTCAAATCTCGCTGACGACCAATTATTCTTTCTCTCTCAAAATTCATTTCATATGTATATATGCTCAGTGGCGGGCTATATGCCATGCCAAATATCATTTCTTCATTATAGAGCCAGTTGCGCACATTGCAACACCGAGAGAGAAGGCTGCTTACTGTTAAAATACATCAGTGATAAGCAATCTTATACCACTTGGCCCATTGTCTTATCTATGTGTGTCAGTCCATGGTGATGGTAAATTTCTCATATTGCACAATATCTGATCTTAGAAAGGCATTTTGTGGCAGGGACTTGTGATAAATTATAGGTCCAAGAGTTTCATAGAAATACTGCAGTTTTGATTTCGTAGGATAGAGAAATTGACATCAGGTAAAAAATCGACCGTTTTTGTATCTCTGCTAAAATGCGTATTATGGGATGGCAATTTCCTTCTGTCCGTATTATGTCCGGTCTGTATCTTTTGAAGTTTTCTGTCCACAGCCTCAATTTAAGTGATTGGACACATTACCTGTGTTGTATACTGAGACTGAGGTCAATGGTCAGAAGTCAAGGTCATTGTGATCCAAAATACCAGAAAATCATTGAAAATTGCACAAAGAAAAAAAAAAATCTTGGTATATCAGATGTAGAAGATGTGTTGCGTACCAAAATTGAGGCCAAGGTCACTGTGATTCCATGCATTAAGTAGAGATCAAAAGGTCAAAGGCCAAGGTCCCTAAGCCTGAAGAGCAGGACATATATGTAGTTCAGAATCTTGAATCAGTGTTGTAACTCCAATTCAGGTCTGTGGAATGTGACCAAGTTTTATGTATTCCATCAAGTCATTTTGAGATGTGATCTCCCAGTTCAAGATTGTGGATTGTGTCTTCTCAGATATACAATGTACCTTAACATCAAGAGAGAAGAAACACTGTTGGTTTTGAAAGCAGTAGGTAAATGGTCACTAAATTCCCACATAAGGCAATGTTGTCAAGGATTCATAGAAGTCCAAATTTTTACTACCCAATACAAAATATTGAGTTTTTTTTATGCTCAAATTGAGTTTTTCCAAGTTTTTACGGCCCATCCACAAGCTGATATTGAGTTTTGGGATATTTTTACCCCCCTACCAATTAAGATATTAACAAATAATTTCTGTAATACTGAAGTCAAACACCACATAAACCCACAAACTGTCAACAGGTCTGGCACACTTCACCTCTGATACATTTCACTGTAAAATCCAAATATAATTAAACGTTAATAACGCATTCAGGTGAAGCTGGTAACGTGTTTTATTTAGTTCTTACATATCATAGATATTTATAATGAAATACTGAAATAAAATTTTAAGAAGTTTTCTGTTGGTTAATGTTTAACTTGAGAAATATAATGAAGACATTAAATTTGGACATAAATTAAAAACATTGTGTGATGGAAAAGAATCTAGTCCAATGGTACAGGCCATGACATTAGAGATCATTGCGTAACCCCCAAAAAGGTTACGGGTACTGTAGGTGCCAAACTTGACTGCGTTACCCAAAGGTTACGTGAAAAGGTTACGCAGAATTTAACAAAATGCTGGATGTCATCAATGTAAGCAACCGCCAGAACCTGGGTTAAATGGACTCTGTCGCCACTTTATTCAAGATTCCTGTTTTCGTCCTTACAACGATTAAAAAAGTTTTATAATTATAATAAAACAGTGTATTTTTTATTATTAAATCATTTTGGTCCAGGCATTTAGCAATATTTCGACCATAATCTGAATATAGTTTGTGTGATGGTGAATACTGACAGGTCAGTCTTTGGAGATTCACAAATTACGAAAGTATAAAACGAAAACTGGACTCCGCATAAGCTCCTTCTGTCATGTACGTCAATGAAATAAGTTTTCTTTTCAAATTTTAACTTTACAACACAGCCGGTAGTTTTATTTCAAAGTGTATCGCACTACTATCGGCGAAGAAAACCACATGGTAAATTTGTTCTCGTATTCCCGTCGTCCCGCCAACTGAAACAGAAAGCACGTGGAGTTTGTCGTGTCTATGTAGTCTCTTGCTCAAGTTCATGTTGGGCTGCAGAGTTGCTCTTCACAGGTTGTACAGATTTCCTGTCAATCAGCGACCAATGGGAGCGCTTGATTTGGTGTTAGCCAATCTTCTGTTGTAAAGCACGTGTCGCAGACTGTGTGCGCCCTATGACTGTAGTCGAGACCCTGTCGTTATATCGTCGTCATCGTGATCTGCGCATGTCTCACACCTGAGTTTACTTCCGCTTTCTGTATCAAGCGTGTTATTGGCAAAACTTTGGCAATTATTTCTAGAACTGAAAATCCCCAAACATTCGAAGCCAGATTGTCGAAGGATCGGCGATGGATTTCACATCATTGAAATAATTTGCACCATTTTGAGGATTGAGTTTTCGTCAAAAATATTGAGTATTTCTTGCCCAAAACGTACACTTTTGAGTTTTTACCCCTCGGCCAATTTTGGCCATGGGGTATTGTCGTCGTCTTGTACGTCCGTACGTGAGCGAGATAGCCGGAGAACGGTTCCACTGAAGAATTCCAAATTTGGTATGCTTATTTACCTAGTCAAGGACCAGAAGCCTATTGAATTGGGACCTGATTGGGTGAAAACTTTGGCGGCCATCTTTAATTTTATGCGAAATGGTTAATGATCCATATCTCGGAAACCATTCAACTGTTCAATACGAAAGTTGGTATACATCATCGATACATCAAGCAACTTTCAATGAATTACCAAACCGGCTTTTCTGATTAGCTGGACTTAGGACCTGATTGACCGAAAACCTTGGCGGCCATCTTTAATTTATGCAAAAACTTTAATGATATATATCTCTGATCCAATTTAAGTGTTCTATACCAAACTTGGTATACAGCCTTGATGTATCAACTGACTTGCAATGAATAACCACATCAGTTCCTCTGAGTGGGGGAAGAATGGGCGGCCATCTTTAATTTATGCAAAATCATTAATGATCTCGTCCTCTGATACCGTTCAAGTGCTCGATGTAATATTTGGTATACATCATCGATGCATCAAGAGACTTATGACAAATAACAGTTCTGGTTTCTCTGATTGAGCGGAAACCTTGGTGGCCATCTTTAATTTATGCAAAATCTTTAATGATTTATATCTCTGATACCATTTCAGTGTTCTATACGAAACTTGGTATACAGCATCAATGTATCAAGAGACTTTCAATGAATAACCACATCAGTTCCTCTGAGTGGCGGGAAGGATGGGCGACCATCTTTAAATTATGCGTAATCATTAATGATCTCTATCTCTGATACCGTTCAAATGCTCGATGTAAAATTTGGTATACATCATTGATGCATCAAGAAACTTATGTAATGAATACCGGTTTCTCTGATTGGACGGAAATCTTAGGGGTCATTTCTAATTGCAAATTTTTTGATAATCTGTATATTTGTGACTGCTTGGTGTTCCTGACATCTTGGTTCAAATTGAATACATTATGAATGTACCCAGAGCCGAGGGGTTTTTTGATGCGCAGCTTCGTATTTACTGTCTGTATTCAGTTTTTGACATTTTCTTACTACCGTTTAACGGTAGTAAGAAAGAATGGACGTCTATGAATCCCTGGTTGTTTTTGGCAAATTGTCACACTCCAAATATCAAAATTTGTTATGTGGGTTTATACTGGAGCCATGTTTGTCACTTGTTGAATTTAATTTGGAAGCAAATTAATAGGGAATTGTCCATAGTTACTTACTAGTCTGAAAGCTGCATTTTACTATGTACCTTCACCCCACAAATGCTGCTTTGTTTAATTAAGTTTCTTTTTATTGATCGTAATAAAAAGTCAGATTGTTTGAAACTTACAATTTCACCTGTGCTCTCACAATCTTTTTCTAACAAAGTATTTTCCCTGTTTTACAGGTTTCATCAAAGTGATATTGTACATAGCATTTATGACAATTATGATCAAAGTTCACACGTTCCCACTGTTTGCCATCAGACCCATGTATCTATCTATGAGGTAAGAACACTACTCTCACTATTGAAGCTCTCCACTCATCACGATCATGTACAATAAATTATATTACCACTTAGCTACATAATTTGAATGGAAACGACCAGGCCGCCAGATCAGGTGATTCATGATTTCTGGTGAAATGCAAAAAAGTTTAATGGTGCCAAATATTTCTGTATCCGTATTACCTCCCCTATATCATGAATATTTCACATCATGGAAGGGAGGTAACCAACCTAGACCTGATAGTAACTCTTTGTGTCATGAGGTAAATTTAAGCTGCTCATTTTTGCATTTAATATTTAACTAGAAGTCATGAAAAGTCAGATCATGTGGGCCAGTCATGTCTAAGGGCTGTCAAATTACATGGGATGGGGGAAGATTTTTCAGTTGTATGGTATATGTGTGGTTGGTGGTGTACAGTCATGTAACATTGGCGAAATAGGATAAATGGTATATTCGCCGAGCAGACGTTGCAAATCTTGTTGCGCTCTCGCTGGATAGGTTCCGGTTCTGGGGTTATCAAGATCCCAGTTTTCAACACTATCGCAGTCGCGTCCTTTCCCGTGAAGTCGGCGTTCATTACTATTTTAATGTGTACGCATACTGTATGGAATGTATTTTCAGACGAGATATGTGTCGAAGCAACAACAATAGTATTTACATTTTCCTTGTCTTGTGAACTTGACCGGATCCTGTCCAGTGCAATGTATTATGGGGGACTCCTGCTTCCCGAATGGGAGGTTTGAAGTCGGAAAATGTAGTCTTCCCACCATCCCATGCACCGTTTTCTTGAACAGCCCTAATCAAATCCAACCTGGACCTGTTGATTTGTCAATTAATTTGTGATATAATTGTGTATCCTGTTTGATAAAATCTGGGATTATCCTTCACAATCAGTGACAGATTTATCCTTCACAATCAGCGACAGATTTATCCTTCACAATCAGCGACAGATTTATCCTTCACAATCAGCGACAGATTTATCCTTCACAATCACAATCAGTGACAGATTTATCCTTCACAATCAGTGACAGATTTATACTTCACAATCATTGACAGATTTATCCTTCACAATCAGTGACAGATTTATCCTTCACAATCAGTGACAGATTTATCCTTCACAATCAGTGACAGATTTATCCTTCACAATCAGTAACAGATTTATCCTTCACAATCAGTGACAGATTTGGGTTATTTTTGAGTGATGCAATTTCATCTTGTTGAGTTAGGGTGTTTGAAGTCATAGTTTATGATCATGTGCAATTGTACCTCTGACAATAACATCGAAAAGAAAAAAAATCTGTTTTGTTACTTTGTTTTGGCAGGTCCTTCAAGAAGGCGCTTCATGATGTTATAATGTCTAGACGGGCAATCAGAAATATGAACCAGCTGTAAGTTAACACAGTACTAGTTGTTACCTTGTTGCAATTACAAGAACAAGACCAGCTTATTTTATTGCTCTGAAATGAGCCAGAAACTGAGTATGTAAATCCTCTATTAAATTGATCACAGAAGTGAAATTTTCCACCATAAAATCAGGGGGTGATCATATTTATTAGAGGAAAAAGTGAAAAAAAAAGGTTCAAAATCCAGTATTTCTTGGTATTTTGATGATCTAAGAGAGTGAGTACAACTATCAGAACAAATAATTGAATTTTGTCCGCAATATTTGGGGTGATTGACTTTCCATCATAGCTGGGGCAATATTTGGGGTGATTGACTTTCCATCATAGCTGGGGCAATATTTGGGGTGATTGACTTTCCATCATAGCTGGGGCAATATTTGGGGTGATTGACTTTCCATCATAGCTGGGGCAATATTTGGGGTGATTGACTTTCCATGATAGCTGGGGCATTGTAATTATTAGGGGAGTCACTGTAACTTTAGATAGCATACTTGTTAATGTGACATTATCATAGCAAACAATGCCTCTGCTCAATTATTTACTGTCAAAGATGGAGGAGTAAAATAAACAGAAAAATATATTTCCTTGAACTATGTCTTCACCTCATTCAGCTATCCTGATGCTACAGAGGAGGAGCTTCACTCGGGTGACAATGTGTGTATAATATGTAGAGAGGAGATGGTGACAGCCTGTAAGAAACTACCCTGTAATCACATCTTCCATGCCAGCTGTCTGCGATCTTGGTTCCAGCGCCAACAGACTTGCCCCACATGTCGTCTGGATGTTCTACGTATGCCTCGTCCTCAGCCCACACCCCCTCCACCTCCACAGCAAGCACAACCAGCACACCCGCCTCACATGCCCCACTGTAAGTTTATTCTCTTTCCTGCAGGATTTCCTCATTATAATGCTGACTACACCATCATGACCATGGGCAAATTGTGCTGCACAGAATCACCAAGTCTTTCACAGCAGACCCAGAAGACCTATATTGAAGCTTACTTTATAATAATGATGTTGCATAATGAGGGACATGTGTTTGTATTGATTGACCATTTCACAACTTAAATAAGATCACTCTTGACCTTTTAACTAATGGTGATGGAGGATCGTAAATCTGTAAATAAAGTTCATGTACTGAATATATTCAGAGTAAATATCCGGATTCATTTGTGGGATTATTTATGCCACATGAAACTATAATGGACAGCATCATCACTCTGACAGGCGATTTTAATATTCCCATTTGTGACAAGCATGTGATGCTATTTTATATCTCTGTGTTTACTTCAGTTAACAACATGTTTTTCGACATGAACATGTGGATGGCGGGTGGGATGGCCCAGCCCCCAGCAGTGCCCCCTGGTGGTGGTATCCCTCCTCAACAGGCCGCAGGACAGACGCCTCCCGCAGGTGAGATATACAGGGTTTGTTTCAGCTTTATTAGCCGAGTACTGAAGAAGTGAATGATTTAGGATCTTTCAAGCGGTGACTTTTTTTTAACTGAGAAAACTACTGCAGTATATGTATATAAAATTTGTAGAATCAGCCTGGAGAATATTTCACTCCTCACAGTTGTGAATCAGCCCATTGTGAGTCATCAGTTAATTGACTCAGGACCGTAAATCTATTTCTATTACTCGCATGTTCTGCTTGGTAAGGAATTCTGGAATTCTGCTGCTTCTCCAGGATAAAAATACAGCATTAAAAGTGTTAAAACCTAATGATAGTCGTTCATGTCAGATTTTATTGTAAGATTATTGCTTCTATTTACTGAATCTGAGAGAAATGTTGATACTTTTAACATGGAGAGAGAGAACATGTCGTACAGATATAATATCGGACAAGCAGAGTGTTGTCGGGTGGAATAATAGGTTAAATTTAACTGTGATTATAATGTTTACTGTTTTTGGGCCAAATTTGCCTGGTGTGCACAAACAATGAGACAGTGACAACGGTGTACCTTGTTTCTTTACGTAGCCCCACCAGCCTCGAGTGTGGCACCAACATCAGGTGCAGCTGCAGCAGCCCCCTTCACAGCCCCTCACTCTGCTCCTTCTGGCCTTGTACCTCCGTTTATGTCACCATTCAACATGCCATTCATGCCAACATCTGGTAAGTGAACTATTTCAAGGTCTGACTTGTCAACTCTATTGCTTATTTTTGATTACAAACATCTGTACATAATTATCTCCAGGCTCTTGCAGAAAATTATACATGGGGGGGGTGGAGGGACAGACTTATACTTATATATTTGGCGTATGGGTTTCCCCGTAATTACATGTTTTTAACATTGAGCATATGGTGGAAAATTATATTGGTGATGGGGGTAAGAAAATAGTTAATAGTTAATTGGAACTCAATGTTTTGATGTGCATTGCGCTCACTTGTTCTGCTGTCACCCACCACTACTCAGTCAGTAGTTTGATCCATTGATGTTAGACAAGTTGGGACAGATCACACACTAATGCACAAACTATATTCATGAGAAATGTAAGAAACAAATCACTAATATAATAATATCAGGTTAAACAAAAATTAATAGAATGGTTCTCCAGCAATTATTTTTTCCAAAAATTGACGGGCCTGTTTTTTTCTTTATACAGCCATCGTGAAATCTTTTCACTTACTAAAATTGTGAAGATTAAATGCACTCATGTTTTACCGTACCATAGTCAAGGAGGCTTTTCTGTTTCAGTGAAAATGTGTGAGTGGATGTGATATAGATTTATATGTTTATTGTCCAGGGTTCCCGCGCCCTCCAGCTGACCTCTCCCAGCTGAGTACAGAAGATCTCCAGGCCTTGGAGGGTCAGGAGAGAGCTAATATAGAGGCCAGACTTCAATGGTTACAGGATATTCAGGCCCTGCTGGACGGTGCTATGTTACTTATCAACCAGTATAACACAGTGGCCACTAATATGAAGTAAGTCTTTTATTTAGGTACTAATACATATTGTAAACAGTCGGAGGCATTCACGGGTACACACACTGATTGATCTGGACATGAGAATCAGAGGCAGTCACTTGGGTACACCCTTTGATTGATCTGGGCATGAGAATCAATCCGAGGCAGTCATACGGGTACACCCTTTGATTGATCTGGACATGAGAATCAGAGGCAGTCACTTGGGTACACCCTTTGATTGATCTGGGCATGAAAATCAATCAGAGGCAGTCACATGGGTACACCCTTTGATTGATCTGGACATCAGGCCTCAATTTAAGGTGGTAACCTGTTTTCAGGTTGCCTGGAGGTTGCCATATTAAAAATAGTGGTAACCTATTTTCAGGTCACCATAATTTTGACTAATAATATGACATTAGGTTAGTAATTATGCAGTAGGTTCCCACAGGTTACCAGTGTAGAATTCATTGTAACCTGTTGAGAGGTTACCATCAGCACTCCTTAAATTGAGGCCTGGACATGAGAATCAATCCGAGGTATTCACCCGGGTACACCCTTTGATTGATCTGAGCATGAGAATCAATCAGAGGCATTCACATGGGTACACCCTTTGATTGATCTGGGCATGAGAATCAATCAGAGGCAGTCACTCGGGTACACCCTTTGATTGATCTGAGCATGAGAATCAATCAGATGCAGTCACACGGGTACACCCTTTGATTGATCTGGGCATGAGAATCTGTCATAGGCATTCACATGCGTACACCCTTTGATTGATCTGAGCATGAGAATCAATCAGAGGCATTCACACGGGTACACCCTTTGATTGATCTGGGCATGAGAATCTGTCATAGGCATCCACATGGGTACACCCTATGATTGATCTGAGCATGAGAATCAATCAGAGGCATTCACATTCGTACACCCTTTGATTGATCTGGGCATGAGAATCAATCAGAGGCAGTCACACGGGTACACCCTTTGATTGATCTGAGCATGAGAATCAATCAGAGGCATTCACATGGGTACACCCTTTGATTGATCTGAGCATGAGAATCAATCAGAGGCAGTCACTCGGGTACACCCTTTCATTGATCTGGGCATGAGAATCAATCAGAGGCAGTCACACGGGTACACCCTTTGATTGATCTGAGCATGAGAATCTGTCATATGCATTCACATGGGTACACCCTTTGATTGATCTGAGCATGAGAATCAATCAGAGGCATTCACATGGGTACACCCTTTGATTGATCTGGGCATGAGAATCAATCAGAGGCAGTCACTCGGGTACACCCTTTGATTGATCTGAGCATGAGAATCAATCAGAGGCAGTCACACGGGTACACCCTTTGATTGATCTGAACATGAGAATCAATCAGAGGCATTCACATGGGTACATCCTTTGATTGATTTGAGCATGAGAATCAATCAGAGGCATGCACACGGGTACACCCTTTGATTGATCTGAGCATGAGAATCAATCAGAGGCAGTCACTCGGGTACACCCTTTGATTGATCTGAGCATGAGAATCAATCAGGGACAATCACTCAGGGTACACCCTTTGATTGATCTGAGCATGAGAATCAATCAGAGGCATGCACACGGGTATACCCTTTGATTGATCTGAGCATGAGAATCAATCAGGGACTGTCACTCGGGTACACCCTTTGATTGATCTGAGCATGAGAATCAATCAGAGGCATGCACACGGGTACACCCTTTGATTGATCTGAGCATGAGAATCAATCAGAGGCAGTCACTCGGGTACACCCTTTCATTGATCTGGGCATGAGAATCACTCAGAGGCAGTCATTCGGGTACACCCTTTGATTGATCTGAGCATGAGAATCAATCAGGGACTGCCACTCGGGTACACCCTTTGATTGATCTGAGCATGAGAATCAATCAGGGACAATCACTCAGGGTACACCCTTTGATTGATCTGAGCATGAGAATCAATCAGAGGCATGCACACGGGTATACCCTTTGATTGATCTGAGCATGAGAATCAATCAGGGACAATCACTCAGGGTACACCCTTTGATTGATCTGAGCATGAGAATCAATCAGAGGCAGTCACTCGGGTACACCCTTTCATTGATCTGGGCATGAGAATCAATCAGAGGCAGTCACACGGGTACACCCTTTGATTGATCTGAGCATGAGAATCTGTCATGCATTCACATGGGTACACCCTTTGATTGATCTGAGCATGAGAATCAATCAGAGGCATTCACATGGGTACACCCTTTGATTGATCTGGGCATGAGAATCAATCAGAGGCAGTCACTCGGGTACACCCTTTCATTGATCTGAGCATGAGAATCAATCAGAGGCAGTCACACGGGTACACCCTTTGATTGATCTGAACATGAGAATCAATCAGAGGCATTCACATGGGTACACCCTTTGATTGATCTGAGCATGAGAATCAATCAGAGGCATGCACACAGGTACACCCTTTGATGGATCTGAGCATGAGAATCAATCAGAGGCAGTCACTCGGGTACACCCTTTGATTGATCTGAGCATGAGAATCAATCAGGGACAATCACTCAGGGTACACCCTTTGATTGATCTGAGCATGAGAATCAATCAGAGGCATACACACGGGTATACCCTTTGATTGATCTGAGCATGAGAATCAATCAGGGACTGCCACTCGGGTACACCCTTTGATTGATCTGAGCATGAGAATCAATCAGAGGCATGCACACGGGTACACCCTTTGATTGATCTGAGCATGAGAATCAATCAGAGGCAGTCACTCGGGTACACCCTTTCATTGATCTGGGCATGAGAATCAATCAGAGGCAGTCATTCGGGTACACCCTTTGATTGATCTGAGCATGAGAATCAATCAGGGACTGCCACTCGGGTACACCCTTTGATTGATCTGAGCATGAGAATCAATCAGGGACAATCACTCAGGGTACACCCTTTGATTGATCTGAGCATGAGAATCAATCAGAGGCATGCACACGGGTATACCCTTTGATTGATCTGAGCATGAGAATCAATCAGGGACAATCACTCAGGGTACACCCTTTGATTGATCTGAGCATGAGAATCAATCAGAGGCAGTCACTCGGGTACACCCATTGATTGATCTGAGCATGAGAATCAATCAGGGACTGCCACTCGGGTACACCCTTTGATTGATCTGAGCATGAGAATCAATCAGAGGCAGTCACTCAGGTACACCCTTTGATTGATCTGAGCATGAGAATCAATCAGGGACAATCACTCAGGGTACACCCTTTGATTGATCTGAGCATGAGAATCAATCAGAGGCATGCACACGGGTATACCCTTTGATTGATCTGAGCATGAGAATCAATCAGAGGCAGTCACTCGGGTACACCCTTTGATTGATCTGAGCATGAGAATCAATCCGAGGCATGCACACGGGTATACCCTTTGATTGATCTGAGCATGAGAATCAATCAGAGACAGTCACTCTGGTACACCCTTTGATTGATCTGAGCATGAGAATCAATCAGAGGCAGTCACACGGGTACACCCTTTGATTGATCTGAGCATGAGAATCAATCCGAGGCATTCACATGGGTATACCCTTTGATTGATCTGGGCATGAGCATCAATCAGGGACTGCCACTCGGGTACACCCTTTGATTGATCTGAGCATGAGAATCAATTAGGGACTGCCACTCGGGTACACCCTTTGATTGATCTGAGCATGAGAATCAATCAGGGACTGCCACTCGGGGTACACCCTTTGATTGATCTGAGCATGAGAATCAATCAGAGGCATTCACATGGGTACACCCTTTGATTAACCTGAGCATGAGAATCAATCAGGGACTGCCACTCGGGTACACCCTTTGATTGATCTGAGCATGAGAATCAATTAGAGGCATTCACACGGGTACACCCTTTGATTGATCTGAGCATGAGAATCAATCAGAGGCATTCACACGGGTACACCCTTTGATTGATCTGAGCATGAGAATCAATCAGAGGCAGTCACACGGGTACACCCTTTGATTGATCTGAGCATGAGAATCAATCAGAGGCAGTCACACGGGTACACCCTTTGATTGATCTGAGCATGAGAATCAATCAGAGGCAGTCACTCGGGTACAGCCTTTGATTGACCTGAGCATGAGAATCAATCAGAGGCAGTCACACGGGTACACCCTTTGATTGATCTGAGCATGAGAATCAATCAGAGTTATTCACATGGATACATCCTTCGATTGATATGGGTATTAGAATCAATTTTCAACGTCACAAGACAATGGAGGTTGCTGATCTAGATTGTACCCTGCTGCAGTCCAGTGTAGAACACCCTAGTCTCATTCAAGTGCTATTCTGTTAATTGCATCTATTAATATTAATAACGATACAACTGTTAACTTGACTCAATGTGTGATACTCTTAACTCATTTTGATCTGTTGTATCCTGTTTGAAACAAAGGAATTGTTCAAATATAGAATCACTGTGAATTGACCGTCCTGAATCTTGAAGAAATCTTTATGTAGTGTTTAATCTGTGGAGCTAAATATCTAAAATGATATAACTTGGTAAATGATTATATTGTAGCATGAACATTTTCCATTTAATGCCATTAATGTCAATATTCCTTCTCTGCTCCAGTATGACTAATATAGGTCTGAGGTCATCTCCAACATCTACAGGCACTCCACCAGCCAGTATACCAGCAACATTAGCAACAACAACAACAACAACATCCTCGCCTCCTCTTGGAACTGGTGCTAGACCTAAAACTGCTACAGTATCTCCTGTCTCCTCATCTGTGAACTTACCTGATAGTACAAGTGCTAGTAAAGATGGAGAGGCAAAACCAACAGGTAATTATGTCGTGTACCGGTAGTTCATTCAAATGTATAACATTGCTGCACAACACTGAGGATTTAGAACTATAAATGTATTGGTCAAAGATTACAGAGTCTCAAAGAGATTTATAGTTCAAGATATCGCTATCCAATTGTCATACACAGCCCTGTTTTATTTCTATGCTTTGAAATATATTGAGAGCAATACAGACTTTCAGAGATCACTCCAGTCATGAAAGGCTCAAATTGATGTTATTGCCTATTTGTGACGTCTTGCCAAGGTTAGACACTTGGCAAAGCTTTAACATTGGCAATACTGAAAAATTCAGAAAATAGCTATCAGATTACTGAAAATCAAACGACTTTAAAAATGATAATTTACCTGAAGTTAAGTAGGCATTTGCAAACAAAAGGCATCACATGTGAAAGTATGTGAATAAAATATTGCATTGCTAATTTAAACAGATGACTCCTTGCCTAGCCTGATCGTACATGTCATATTGTCACATGGGTAATCATTTCGTTTCGCACTATTCGCTACTGACAAATTTGATTGTGGGACAGCCCTACTGCTGTGGTTATCGTGATATTTCCCTGACCAAATATATCCTCGTATATTCATACTTCAGAAGGTGCTTCCGGGTACACCGCCCCCAAGGAAGAAATCATACCAACCTGGGATGATCCAAGGGAGGAAACTGATGAAGATGAGCTTCATGAGGTCAGGAAACGGAGATTGCAGCGATTTTCTCAAGAGGAGTCAACAGCAGTAACAGATAGTAAATCTAAAGACAATTTAGAACTTGATTGAACTCGACAGATGGAGAAAGATTTTCAACTGCAATATACTGTTTGATGAGTGCATTCGTTACCGATTACCTGTACTGTTGTTAACACTTGCCAGAGAGATGCTGGCACTATGTAAACCACAAACTCTATGAGTGGAGAAACAAAGAGAATGCACAACCTGGTAGACGGAGAAACTTTGACTGGATTATTCAGTGTATATGCATTGCAACTAACTGATATTCATTCTATCATTGACCTAGGTAACATTGTGGTGATATCTATTGACTGGTGCTGTGAGATTAGTCGGTAGTGTGAGAGATCATGGCCTGATAGAGCTTCACATAAACCAGCAGTGG
Source organism: Hanleya hanleyi (assembly GCA_036873755.1). Classification (NCBI taxonomy): domain Eukaryota; kingdom Metazoa; phylum Mollusca; class Polyplacophora; order Lepidopleurida; family Hanleyidae; genus Hanleya; species Hanleya hanleyi. The sequence continues at coordinate 258,710 of JAVTVY010005484.1, read as the reverse complement.
AAGTATGATAGGTGTATGATGTTACAATAACCTGACCGCCTGCTTAATTCTGATAGTACCATATAGTTAATATGGAAGCCAAATCAATTAACTCCATTACCAGTTATCAGTTAACAATATTAACTCCAAATTAGTGAAAATACTTAAGCACAGTTTTATTTTGTTGGAGTAATTTACTCATAACCTTTTATAGCTGAGGAATAGCTCAGTGCTAATGGTTCTGTATTTTTATCATATTGACGCTAGATAATACTTGTTTCTGGTTGGATTTTGGCTGCAGCTAACAATTTAATTAAGGGGCAATCAAGTATAACATACCCCAAAACAAATTACAGATTTACTCAAAATTAACCTCGATTTTTTAAGCTCTTCCCCCTCATTACATACATAATATTTGTAGTTACCCAATTCATTCTGTGTTCTATTCTGGAGATATTTACATTGAGTTGAAGATTACCCTGTTTTGAGCCGGTATTAAGCGGGTATGAGGAGTGCAGCAGTTCAGGAGTACATGCAGCTCTAGTTGTAACTAGATACAGGTTTGTATGGCAACTCCTTTCTTTTCCATTCAAAACATGTGTTCCTAGATCAGGTAACTCACAACCACAGGCCTTTTGCAGTGGAAGGATATTATACATCAATAGGAAAGTTAAAAACTTGATATGATCTTGGGTAAATTACTATTCTTAGGTATGTGGTTCTTTGTGAAGGTTGTTCTAGTGAAGGAGAGTTGAACACCTGGGGAAGGCATACTTCAAAGGAACAGGTTAGGGAGTACTACCTATCTAATGTGGAGGTAAAATGAAGGTTGTTTACTCAATAACCTTTGATTGATCCATCATAACAGTTACACTCCAAAATCTTCAGGCAGTTTGGCTTATGTATTGTTACATGTCGTAACAGTGTTTTTCCAGTGATGGAATACGTTATCCAGTGATGGAATACGTTATCCAGTGATGGAATACGTTGTCTAATAAGGCATTTATAGGGATGTGTATGTCATTTTCTTTCCTCTTCTTCATTTTCCCACTTTTTTTTGTCTGATAGCTTATATTCAAATGCCTTTGACATTTGACTTCAAATTTATTGTGTGTAATGGTCTTGACCCCTATTGCTGTTCTGCTCTGTCCGAAACTGGGAACATTATTTTGTCTACAGTTTCCCTTATATCTAATTTGTCCTTTTGTTCAATGTTGTCTGTCAGATAACTTTTGAATGCCTTAGTCAATCATCTTCTAATTGGTCGTGCATATTGCTTGTGTCTAGAAGACCAGATTGAATTTCAGCTCTGCTGAGAACTTTAGTCCCATCATTTGACCCTATGGTGAAGTAGCTGTCCCTGTTGAGGATAAAAAATAGTGGCTGGTCATTGGTTCAATCTATGGCAGGTGGCATCACCTGGTGGTACAGGTGGCTAATCCGGTATAAGCTGCATCGAGTTTCTTAAATAGTTTCCTTATTACTTAGGCTTAGGGCGCTAAAACGTCTCACAATATATCTTGGGGTCAAGCTCTACCAGAAATTGTAAAAAAGAAAAATTCAAGACGGATGCTCTGATGACGTCACAGTGACATTTCCGGTCAGATATACTGATGTTTTTATTAATACTTTTTTGTCCTATAATAGTGCATAACAAATTGTGAAATAATTATTCAATGTGAAATTAATTAATTTTGGGCACTTTCATGAGAAAAAAGTTAAATATTTTGAAGAAAAACGATGAAAACAGGAAGTCATACCCTCATGGCCGCCATTTTGAATTTATCCATGATCCTTTGGTCAGAGGGTTATGAAAATAGGCTCTTAATAATCCGAACATGATAGGCTATAAAGTCATTGGGTGACAGATATGAATTGATTGTACTTACAGAAATAGTGTAGAAAGGGGTGAACTGGTAGGTTTGATTAATTTAAATACTTCAAATTTTACAGATGTAAAACAGCAATGAGAACAGGCGAGTTTGGGGGCATCCATAAAGTATGTATGCCATTGAATGGTGGGGCGGGGGGGAGTTGTCTCCCTAAAAATGAAAAATTCACAACGCAGGTTGAGGGTATAAGCTGTTCGCGTACATATGCAGGGAAACAATTAACCACATAGGCAGTGCGTACATTATTCCAATGATATCTTCGCATTAGTTCAAGTTTAACAATAATTAGATTTGGAACCAATTTAACAGTTTGCCCACATGTATCTCCCGTTTAATTGCACTTCACCAATATACATGGTATTATGACTTTGCCACATGTTTTATACAGTAACGTTTTTATTCTCAGTTGCACAATTTTGTGAGTAGTTGAAAAAGGGAGCTACAAAGAAAAAACTTTAATGCTATAAATCAAATGTGCTGATGGGAATGAAGGGGTGGATTACATATAATCAGATTACTATACCATAGACCTATTTTCATATCCTGGCTCGGTACATGCATGCGCGTACAGGAGGGGAGGGGGTTTTGGGGTCATCACTAATACACGAATCATATTTGAAGAAAAAAAAACATATTTGAAGCATTCGCAATGTATGGCTGCTCACTGTATATCGGTGAAAACAGGCCCAGGTACACATCTATCAACGTTTCATTGACTGGTTTAGAATAGATGGTTTATCTCACAGAATTGTATGAATCTGAAGTATTTTAGTTAGTTAACCCAATCAGGCCACCCCCGTCAAAGTTTCTACATCATCTCCCAAACGACAAAGAATCATTGTGTTATTGCCTATCAAACTCGTGTTACTCTGAGCCTTCTTGTATATTCCTCTGAGCAGAGGATCATGGGTAAATTCAAAATAGCTTCCATGAGAATGTCGCGTTTTCGTCGTTTTCCTTCAAAACATTTTACCTTTTTCTCATAAAAATGCCCAAAATTATTTTATTTCACATTGGATAATTATTTTCTAATTTGTTATGCAGTATTAATGGAGGAAAATCATGAATTAATAGAAAAATCTGACCATAAAATCAACCCATAAATGTTTGTTTTTTTCACTGTGACGTCGACAGAGCGGTGGAAGTAAACCCTTTGATGTTTGTTTAACATGCACACTGTCTGGAAATGATGCCCAGTAACCATGGTAACACAAATCTGATCACTGTTTGTCATGATGTGAGGACTCTATAAAAAACTGCTTTTTGCTCAAACAATCAGTTGTATGAAGACTTAATAAGAATAGAGGTGAGTTGTTAATATACAGTCCACATGGAGATGAAAATGGATTATTTTACATGTATCATGCCAGAGTAAATAGATAATTACTGTTTTCTTGGAATATTGGTGTTATTTGGTTTGTTACATTAGGATCACTAACCATGTCTCAATATTGTTCATGCTGTTTTATGATCTTGCATCAGTCTTGTCTTCTCAATATTTCTGTAAATACAGTCTATCCTCACTATAAGGTGCGTACATAGAGCGCTGATTCTGATATAAGGCAGATGCTATGGTGTCCCCAAATTAATAAATGCATTTCATTTGAACCCTTTTATAAGGTTGAAAATTTATAGGGTGGTTCAAATTTGATCCCCCAATAACAGCATTATAGTCAGGTTACACTGTAATTAAACAGAGAAAACTCATTGAACAGGTATAGCATTTCCGTCATAAATCAGAATTAAATTGCAATTCCTACGAAGTAGGCTACCATCTGCAAATTATCCGGTAGTCAGTGAGTGAGTGAGTGAGTTCATCCGAGTCCTTTTGTCGGCAAAATAAGAAGAACCGTTGACATTAGAACCTTGATTTATTGCATGAAGGTGCATTAGGGGACTGTTACCAGCAAGTTATGAGCTGACCTACTTTTCATGAAAATTCCTGGTGATTTTTTATGAAAATCACTGGTGATTCTGACTTGGGCAGTGCCCATCTTAATATAGGCAGGATTTCAACTGGGGGGTGGGGGGTTTCCAAGAATACAGTTAGAGTCGGTATCCTAATGCCTACCATTCTTCGTAGGTCCTGTGACGTTAGTCACACTGCTCATGTTAATATAGCACAGTTAAATTAATCTAGACTGAATTGTTGTTTCTGGTGCAAGCATCGATTTGTTAATTAACACAAACACGTTATCAGTATATCTCACCACATTACCATTGCATGGAAGACTTTCTCTTCTGATTCAAAAATCTGCATGCTAGCCTTCACAAGTGTTATATGCAGAAGCTTTGTATATAGCTGTATATATATAAATAAAAAGGACTATCATCAACAGGGTACAGTATCACAATCTGGAGTACTGTATTTATGCCTTACATGTTTCTCCCGTATGACATCTTCATTTTATCCAGACAATTTCTACGTTCCCACTTCGAACTTGCCTTGATAAATCTGAGGTGTAAATTTGACCTACGAACGAGAGAAGAACCAATCAGAATGTACACATCGATTGTGAGTAGAGTGACATCCTCAATTAGTGGCGTCATTCCTCCTAATATGGTGTTTGTATTAGCCCACTCTATAGGTCAGCCAATCAACAATGCTCATATACGACCCATTTCGGATTTCAAATGTTATCGAGGTCAGAGATGTCTCGTGTCTATTTATAAGTTCTTTGAACATTGAAGGGGGTCAGATATGTCAAGGGAAGTTCGAAGTGGGAACGCAGAAATTTGATTGATAAAATGAGGATGCCCATACGAGTTCTTCAGTGGCATGTAATTTACATAAGCGAGTTACAATTCCATCTTATAAAGGCATTAATTGTGAGTGGGAGAGAACAAATCTACCAGACCGAAACATTTCAGATGCAGAGTCCAAGTGGAGAATGAGGGACCATCTCAACTCCTCTTTCCCTCCACATCACTGTTGGCGCTGCCCTTCATATGTATATGTGTATATATGTATAAAATGTATTTAATATATGGCCAGGAAAAGCACTGTGTTATGCTGGGTTAAATTGAAGAGAAATCAAAGGACTCTAAATTGAACTGAAACTGCCTTGAAATGGCTGTATTAAACTATAAATAGCATCATCTATCATGGGTTATCAAAATTATCAGATCTATCCAAGCTTAAAACTGCCTGGATAGAGTTGATCCGAGGTTAAAGCTAGCCGGGTAGAGTTCATCTAATCTCAAGGCTGCCAGGGTAGAGGTGGTCCAAGCTCAAGGCTGTCTGGTAGAGTTACTCCAAGCTCAAGGCTGCCTGGGTAGAGTTGAATGTTTATCCCTGTAGTTTCACTATTTCTCATTGAATGGAATTTCCTGTATTTTTGAATATTAATATTCTCAATCATTAATGACAAATCTGAAATTAAACGTGAATTTTAAGGGTATTGTCATTCTTAAGTTTTTATTTTCTATTGCAGAATGGTTCTATAGAATTTCAAGTCCAGAGATGAGCTCCACAGCCAAAAAATCTCGGTGTTTTATAGTGTGGATGGAGGGTGTCTGGTTCCATGCTGCTTCAAAGATTTCTTCTTTGAAGTAGCAGGAACACAACTTGGCTGGGTGGTGCTTAGTTGGTTCGTCTCGATATAGCTGAAATATTGTTGAAAGCGACAAATTCTATTCACTCACTCACTATATAGTGTGAAAAAGAGTTCAGTGATACACAATATCGTATAACCAATGTGGAAATGAACACGAGTAAGACAACAATATTTGTGTCTGGGTTCAGAATTACACTGGATCACGTAACAATTGTACAAAGGAACATGGGTAAATGTTTGTGTCTGTGTGTTCACAATAGAATTGAAAGAAACGCGCTGCGAACTGCATGTGAATAGTGTTCACTGTAAACACCGTTTGGTGTATATTCAAAGGGAAAACAGTTTGATTGAACAATGGGGTTGAAAGTTACGATCATTGAAATCAGTTATAATGTTAATTGATTGCATTGATTCTTAAAACTGTATGACCACACACAATACTCTCCATTAATGCTGTAGGGTTGTATAGTCTGTGGGCTTATGTAAAAAAAGCTAAATTTTGGGTAGATTCTTGGCACCAATGTTTAAGCACACCTAGAAACATCACTGATTAAGAAAAAAATGGGTGCCAGTTTTTGCATTAACATTTAGGGCCTCCATTTTGAATTTCAAAATGGCCGCCTTTTTTTAGCCGATCTGTATGATTTTTTGTTATTCAACATTATTTTAAACATGTAATCGAAATGTGCGCAAATAGTTTGGGTTTGAAATGCATTACAGTTGAGACAACTGTTCATCTGAACTCGTTTGCATGGATATTAACCTGTCGTCGACGTTATTATCAAGAAATATTGGTATGAATGTGCAACTTCTTACTGTAGTCCGTGAGCTACTAGGGCTCACCTTGCACCCCCCACTACAGACCGAAACTATGTTTTTTATGTGCTTTAGCACATGTCAAATAAGAAACAATTTGTTAACAGTCGATAAACTGGGACTCGCTACCCTTTTAATCACTTCGAAATTACTCCTGTGTTAATAAGTACAATTTTTGTGACAATAGGGGGTAGGGTTACAAGAATAGTCTTATCTTCCATAATTATTATCCAATCTTTATAATGCTGGCCACATATTATTCAGCATTGATTGCTGCATCGAATATTTACAAGATAATATCACTATTTGTTGGGTATGACATCACACAGGGACCATACATACAAAAGTAGGAGTAGTAGCGAAAGCTGGCGTTTTGGGGTGCGTGAGGGTGTGCTTGAGCGATTGAGGGACCATTCTTGGTTCGAATGCGTCGGGTGAGGTGTCAAAGTGAAGCCCTCGTTATGTAGACCACGGCTTGAGGGATCTCCACATGATCTGTGATGTCATTGGTGACGTCATCAGTAGGAATAGTAGACAAAGTAGGCATTTTGAGGATGCGGAGGAAGGTTTTTGGGGTAGAGACGGACCATCCGTGGTCTAAATGGACCGTGTGGGGTGTCCCTCTGCATCTACATGCAGAGAGTTACAAGATGACACCCCACACGGTCCATTTATATCACGGATGGTCCATCTCTATCCCTTCCTCCGCATCCTCAAAATGCCTACTTTGTCTACTACTCCTACTGATGTCACCAATGACATCACAGATCATGTGGAGATCCCTCAAGCCGTGGTCTACATACCGAGGGCTTCACTTTGACACCTCACCCGACGCATTCGAACCAAGAATGGTTCCTCAATCGCTCAAGCACACCCTCACGCACCCAAAACGCCAGCTTTCGCTACTGCTCCTAAAGCACATAAAAAACATAGTTTCGGTCTGTAGTGGGGGGGGGGAGGGGGGTGCAAGGTGAGCCCCAGTAGCTCACGGACTACTGGTATATGACAAATATTTTCTGCTCACAGTATGTAATAATGCATATCCAATGTGAACCAAATAAATTCCATGAAAATCAGAGCTTCTGAGCTAGTTCACCAGCGCGTTGAAGCGTTAAGCTGGGCGTTGACGGGCGTTGAGATGGGCGTTAAGGCGTAACGACGGGCTTTGACGGGCGTCGCTGCATTTCCATGAATCGATGGTGTCAATTCCATGGAAATCAGAGCTTCTGAGCTAATTCACCAGGGCGTTGAAGCGTTAAGCTAAGCGTTGACGGGCGTTCCTGTCTATAAAAGCAGTATTTCCAAAAAACACGCAGTCGACGTTCAACCGTCAACATGACTTATACTTGCTCTGAGTGCGAACGCACGTTCACCAGACATTACGATATGATGCGACACCAGAAAAATATACATGGGATTGAAGACTCCGAGGAGTCCGTTGAGGGGGATGCTGATACAGAGACTGCTGAGAGTGTATCGACTGATACCGAAACAGAGATTGCTGAGAGTCTATCTAGTGATACGGAGAGCTTGACCTCAGATAGTCAGCATACGTCCGTGGAAAGTGAGGCAGAACCTACCTTCTGGGATCGTATTGTGACAGCAGCTATCAATACTTACGCTGCAGCGATCGAGGACGCCGGAAAGGATAATTTACAACAGACGTACACCCAAATGCGCCCCCGCATCAGGAAAACAGCCATGGCGATCTATGAACAGTATACCTTACTACCGCTTGAAATGAAAGGCGACCCCACGCACAGGTCCATCATGAAGGCCAAGCGTCACTTGGAAGAGGCTATGGGGCTACCACCCACCGTGGCCCTGGAAAATGCGATCAGAATGCGCAAACAACTGTTTCAGGACATGCTGCCCGAAGAATATCCAGGCCTGTCCGACGATGATTAGAATAAACGGTTCAGAGCGAACATGGCTGAAGATGGAACTTGCTGAAATGGCGACTTCTGATTGGACAAGACTACACCTAACGGACAGGAACGAATATGATAGATGCAAATTGTGGCCTCTGATTGGGCAAGAGTCGTTTTGAGTTGTAAACATACCCAACGCGGCTCCCCCAGCGTGGGTATGATGTAACATTGGGGAAAATAAACTATATGAAAAAATTTCTTGTTGTTGTTGTTCTCTCATGTGTCATCCTTGTTTTTGTTGTTGTTGTTCTCTCTCCGGTCTATATCATGGCGTCAAGGCGTTATGTTAGAGCGTTAAGACATAACTACAAGCGTTGACGGGCGTCAGTGCATTTCGAAGAATTAGTGACAATTACATGGAATATCTAGAAAATCAGAATTTCTGAGCTATTTCACGAGGGCGTTGAAGCGTTAAGCTTGGCGTTGGCGGGCGTTGCTACAATATGACACCTCATACAACGCATTTGGACCAAGGATGGTCCCTCTCTACATCAAATACCTTCCTTTCACTGCCCCAAAATGTCCACTTTGGCTACTACTCGTACTGATGACGTCACCAATGACGTCACAGATGACGTGAACATCCCTCAAATTGGGGTCTACACCCCAAGAACTACAAAATGACACCTCACACGACGCATTCGGACCAAGGATGGTCCCTCCCTACACCAAATACCTTCATTCACTGCCCCAAAATGGCCACTTTACTTATTACAACCAACTGAGCATGCGCAGATTGACGCGACTTGCATTTGAAAACACACCATTCTGATTCTAACCCACACAAGCTTCACTTTGACACCTTCCACGACCCATTCGGACCCATAGCGGTCATCTCTACCCCAAACACACACCCACATACCCCCCCAAAATGCCTGCTTTCTATACTACGGCCAGACTGCGCATGCGCAGAATGACCATATTTCTACCCCACATCCACGCCACCAGATGCTCCATTACATAGACTTCACATGGATATCTCACACGACCCATTCGAACCGTGAATAGCCCATCTCTAACTCAAACACACCCACACACACCCCCAAAAATGCCTGCTTTCTATACTACTGCCGGACTGCGCATGCGCCAATTATTGACAACGTACGAATTATTAGTGTAGTCAAGTGCTACTGCATGAGAGTTTCAAAATAAGACCTCATACGACACCATTGGTCCACCAGGGACTCACCTAGACTCCAACACGTCCACCCAGTATGGATTTATACATACATTCATTGGGCTTATACCCCAGTATATGGGTCTATATGGGGCTATAGACAGACCTCAAACTTTTTTCAAAAATTTCACCGTTTCGTGCCGGGACACTTCCTATCATGTTTGTCTTGACGAGACAAAACAAATCAAAACAACCATACCGCAAATGTCTAGAAGTACGTTTCCCAGTGGGACAAACATTGGTCCTATACCCCTAGTATGGGACTATATGGGGCTACGTAAACAAATCCTGAAATCTGGTGACCATCTTGGATTTTTGCTAATTTAGAGTATTTATAGTGTTCTTATTTTGTTTCCAATGAATGGTTGGCCCCTTTATAAGAGTTTAGATAAAATGAAACAAATATTGGATGACATTTGAATGAATAATTGGCATTATGTTTAAAAAATGATTTTCGATGATGGCCATTTTGAAATTCAAAATGGAGGTCCCAAATGTTAATGCAAAAACTGGCACCCATTCTTTTCTTAATCAGCGAACTTTCTAGATGTGTTTAGACATGAGTGCCAAGAATCTACCCGAAAAAATGACAAATCTGGAAAATGTTACATAAGCCCATAGACTAGTAGTTGACCGTGCTAGTATGTATGGTTGGCCATCCCTGCCAGAATTCGTCATTTAGAGGCTGCCTCTAAATAATATATACCATGGTATAAAATGCCAAGCCTGCCATAATTCGTATTTAGAGGCTGCCTCTAATTATTTTGTACCATGGTATAAAATGCAGAGCCTGCCATAATTCCTATTTAGAGGATGCCTCTAAATCGCCAAGCCTGCCACAATTCGTATTTAGAGGCTGCCTGTAAATAATATATACCATGGTATAAAATGCCGAGCCTGCCATAATTCGTATTTAGAGGCTGACTCTAATTATTTTGTACCATGGTATAAAATCGCCAAGCCTGCCATAATTCCTATTTAGAGGATGCCTCTAATTCATTTTAGCCGTAAGTCATAAACAACTCGATGTCATATCAAGAATATTAAATTTGACCAATGAGTAAACTTGTAACAAGCGTAGAGATATCGAACCAAATTTGTGAAAGCGCATATCATTGGTGGAAGTAATAAGAAGGCGAAAATTTACGACTTACGGCTAAAATGAATTAGAGGCATCCTCTAAATAGGAATTATGGCAGGCTTGGCGATTTTATACCATGGTACAAAATAATTAGAGGCAGCCTCTAAATACGAATTGTGGCAGGCTCGGCATTTTATACCATGGTATATATTATTTACAGGCAGCCTCTAAATACGAATTGTGGCAGGCTTGGCGATTTAGAGGCATCCTCTAAATAGGGATTATGGCAGGCTCGGCATTTTATACCATGGTACAAAATAATTAGAGGCAGCCTCTAAATACGAATTATGGCAGGCTTGGCATTTTATACCATGGTATATATTATTTAGAGGCAGCCTCTAAATGACGAATTCTGGCAGGGATGGCCAACCATAAGTATGACCACAAACAAAAGATTGAATTAATGCTGTAGGGTTGTAGTCACTGCCTGGATGAGACAGTGCTGGTATTATCTTGCACAAAACTCTTCATTAATGTGGAAGGTTTGTAGTCACTGCCTGAACGAGACCATGGCTTGTATGACCTTATACAATACTAACTCCATTAATCCTGTAGTGTTCTATTCACTGCCTGAATGAGACAGTGCTGGTATGATCTTACACAGTACTCTCCATTAATGCTGTAGGGTTGTAGTTACTGCCTGAATAAGACAGTGCTGTAGGGTTGTAGTCACTGCCTGAATGAGACAGCGCTGGTTCATATGACCTGATGTAATACACTGGGTTAATGTTGTAGTGACTGCCTGAATAAAACAGTGCTGGTATGACTATACAATACTCTCCATTAATGATGTAGGGTTGTAGTTACTGCCTGAATGAGACCGTGCTGGTATAATCTTACACAGTACTCTCCATTTACTGCCTGGATGAAACCGCGCTGGTATGATCTTACACAGTATTCTCCATTAATTCTGTAGGGTTGTAGTTACTGTGTGAATGAGACAGTTCTGGTATGACCTTACACAGTACTCTCCATGATGTAGGTTTGTACTTACTGTGTGAATAAAACAGTGCTGGTATGACCTTACACAGTACTCTCCATTTACTGCCTGGATGAGACCGCTGGTATTACCTTACATAGTACCCTCTATTAATGCTGTAGGGTTGTAGTTACTGCCTGGATGAGACCGCACTGGTATGGCCTTACACAATACTCTCCATTAATTCTGTAGGGTTGTAGTTACTGTGTGAATGAGACAGTTCTGGTATGACCTTACACAGTACTCTCCATGATGTAGGTTTGTACTTACTGTGTGAATAAAACAGTGCTGGTATGACCTTACACAGTACTCTCCATTTACTGCCTGGATGAGACCGCTGGTATTACCTTACATAGTACCCTCTATTAATGCTGTAGGGTTGTAGTTACTGCCTGGATGAGACCGCACTGGTATGGCCTTACACAATACTCTCCATTAATTCTGTAGGGTTGTAGTTACTGTGTGAATGAGACAGTTCTGGTATGACCTTACACAGTACTCTCCATGATGTAGGTTTGTACTTACTGTGTGAATAAAACAGTGCTGGTATGACCTTACACAGTACTCTCCATTTACTGCCTGGATGAGACCGCGCTGGTATGATCTTACACAGTATTCTCCATTAATGCTGTAGGTTTGTAGTTACTGCCCGACTCTCCATTAATGCTGTAGGTTTGTAGTTACGAGACAGTTCTAGTTTGACCTCACACAGTGCTCTCCATTAATGCGGTAGGGTTGTAGTTACTGTCTGAATAAGACCGTGCTGGTATGACCAAAAACAATACTCTCCATTAATGCTGTAGTTTGTAGTCACTGCCTGAATGAGACCATGTTTGTAGGACCCCACAGATTACTTTCAAAGCTGTAGGGTCGTAGTTAATGCTCTTCATACCATGTTTGTCACAGTTCAGCTCTCACAGCTGTTTTAGAAGTGCCGTTTGAATGCTCTCATAAGCATGTGAAGTAATGTATAATGCTGTAAAACTGATTTTGAAGTTATAATTGGAGAGCGAGTTAAGTATGTTATATTGGCTGACAACTACTTTCAGATACAGACGGGGGTCAATCATGAGACTAGGTCACTGGCGCGACATTTAACACATTGACAAAGTCAAGGGGTTAAGGTATACCTTGAATCATGGCAAAGAGAATCCCTATGCCATGTATGTCTGACTGCATGTTTGTCTGATGTCCGTGTAATATGTAAAGTTCTTGGTCAAATGTGTGTGGGGTGTGGTTGTGGCTGTAGGACTCCTCAAACCTGTTTTTCAAGACTGGTTGATTGGTCATATACCAACATTCCTGTTCATCAGTAAAAGAGAAGCCCAGTAGAGGCCAGGATGTCGGATATATCCGAGACATTGTGAAATGCCAACGATGGGTAGCAAACAAGAATGTCACACTAGAAAGGTAATCTGGCACATAGCTGCTGTATGGTATATTTGGTAAGACCCTGCTGATCTTATCTAACCATTTCAGCTGTAATATTGACATACTTCTTCCCTTGTGACCATTTAGTCCATCCAAGATAGCAGAATCTGATCCAAAATTCAAACGGATGAGATCTGCCAATTCGCAGTACAAATTTGAAGGCGGTAATCATGCGATTGGGTGATCCACACACAGCACAACTACATCAGTAGGGTAATACAGGACTTGAACAATGATCATTTAATGCTAGTAATCCGGTGCTGAATAATAGGCAAACTTTGGGTATATCATGGGTCAAGGTCACTGTTTGAAAATACAGTAAATCATTGAAAATTATTGTTTATGCTATACAGTTCAGACTCCATGTGGATTGTGATGGCAAAAGGTCAGCCTATTGAATTTTACCCCTCTGGCCGAAGGATATTGTTTGCTTGGTCCGTCCATCCATCTTGTTTGTTAACAGTATCACTTTAAGTATTATGAACAAGCTTTCTAAATTCATATAATATATGCAAATCACGATGGGCAAGAAGCCCGTCTATTTATCTAGTTCAAATATGAGTATCAGTGATCACCTTTGAAGGATTACATCTAGGCTCTCCAAATTCATATGTAACTGGTGATTGATAATATCTTCTAATTTGATTGACATCCAATTTGATTGACCTTGACCTAGTTTATCAAGGCCAAATTCTAGTTAATACAATGCTTCAAATGGCTATAGTCATTATAGGCGTATATTGAAGCTCTTGTCAGTTCAACACATTTTCCTCATATTTAGACAGGATGTATTTTGCAGCATCAAAAAATGAACAACAAATTACCATTTTAAGGTTCTTACAACCACTAACATTTATTTTGTCATCAACTTCCCTCAAACAGACTTGAGAACGATTTAACAAACAGCATTAAGAACAACGCCCAGTGTACAAAAGAACTGAAAAGGTGGAGGGATAGATTATCAGCACTCACAAGACCAATGCTTCTAAACACCATCTTCTCATTCTTTGTCTGATCTGGAAAACTTCAAATTGAAGGTGAAAAAAAACTGTCCAGAACATGCGAACTATCAAGAACAAGCACTAGAATTTTGTCAACAGATCACATAAGAGTTTCATGATTACCACAACAACGCCTCGAAAATGGGCATATCTCGAAATCACTTTCCTGCAATTCAGATGAAATTTGTCGTACACATGTTTATATCGAGTGTGCAGAGCAAGCTATCAGAGATCATATAATCAACGTGACTGAATATTGTTGATCGCTGTCATGCATTGGTCACCAGGAACTGTTTCAATGTTCCACAATCTAACTTTGAATCAACGAACATTAATAAACTTAAAATTCAATTCTCAACGAGTAACATTTTCATTTATACTATATCGGTATTCTGTCATAAAATCATATCAGTACTTCATCAGAGCGAAAATACGAAATTCAGATCAAGTTACCAACCATAACTCCAAACTGCTCAGTATCCCGAAACACGATCTTCAATAGAAAAGTTTTAAAATATTTTGAATTGATGAAGCCCACTTTTAACAGACTTTTTCTTCTGTCCAACCATGAACGCGTCAATAATGCCACTAATTTGTCATAATGATACAGATATGCGTACAAATATATTATCTTTTTGGCATGATCAACAAGAACATTTGGCCAGTGGTTTTCCTGTTCTCTCCAAGTTCATCTCGCTGAGTAACCAGATTAACCGTATGCAGTTACACAATGACATAAAGAGTTGGACAAAATTGGGCAATTATATATTACCACTAAAACACTTGGTATGAAAATTATCAGATGCACAATAATCTTGACTTCCACAATGAAAGTCATTTCGACTGGTTTGACAATATATCAACAGTAAATCAGCCAAGATCCTCTCGGAGGACTGCATACAAACTACAACTGGCTTCAGCTTCATTTATTCCCAGCACAGTATCTGAGTTCATTTTTACCAATACACAAAAATATCTCCTTGAAGCTCCAGATGAAATGACATAGAAAAATAGTTTCTTCAATTTATAATACAATATGCTAATTAAGATATTCCTGACCAGTAACTTCACAGTACTGGAAGCAGGAAATTGAGGAGGGGGTCCTCACAGTGGCTGGTTGTCAGTTTCATTTCGAGATATCCCCCAGTTATAGAGTTATTATACAACATGTATGGCCTATTTATCATGTAAGGAAAAACACAATAGGGACAAATTGTTAAACCTAGAAAAGCTACCCGGCAAGCAGTATTGCACAGGGTGTTCCCAGTTTGAAGATCCTTACACGAAGAACTTCCCACATATAGAGTCAACATGTACATTTATACAAATATATAAAAGGCGTTGGAAGAAGGCGAGATTGAGAGTAGTATTGGATATTGTATCCAGTAAGCACTCACCAAGATGGAGGGTTAGGACAGTCTCTGGATAATATACCCTTACATGTACGACCCCTAATTTAAGGTGTGATGGTCTGGACAGGCAGAGACTCACTGTGAACCCACAATGATGTCAACTCCACAAAATATACTCCAAGCAGTAAACCACTTATAATGTGATCATGTACATAATCAGTTAAGAGGAGAAGACGACGACGATGATCAATGTGAACCGGAGAGGAAAGAATGGAGAAGTGACCAGCTTTTCTCATCTCAGGGACTGCCATGTATGAAAGAACACCATCTATCATTGTATGAAGAGAACTCTCCACAGGAATATATCAATGCTGTTAGCCGGGTTACAAAAAAGTTTCAATACATCTGAACAATATTGACATGATACAGTTCTGCTATACCCAGCATCTTGTCACAAGGCACTGCAGCTTACATCTATTTCAAAAGAATATCATTAAATAGTCCTAGGTCAATTCCAGATTCTAGCCATCTAGAAAGTTTACAAAAGAAATGTTCTCAGAGAAGTCCAGTTATCAAGATATATCTTTCTAAAAAACTGTTTTCTGATGCAAAATTTTTCATGCGTACAAATGATGTCATCGGTTGAATTTCATGCAACATTTTTCTCATTTCATATTATCACCCGACTGGATTTGAATGAATTGATTAAATGTTGATCAAATGTTGATCAAATTAAGCACCAAATAAATGGAAATGGATCTCTCGCAGTAATCAAACCGACAAAGCTGTTCCACTTGAACTAAATATTCTGAATGCTTATTGTTCATGGCTGGTAATATTAAAAGGTAACGGAACAATATTCTATTGAAAAGTAGATCGTTCCAAAATCTGTCGTCATAAACACAGGCATAAACAACAACAGCATCATTATGAATGATTGCTATAGGAAAGGATTCAGGTACGGTACTAATTAAACAAACATAACTAGGTCTAAAAATTTGTTCAGTTACAGAAAAATCATTCTTAATCTAAAAATTCTCGGAACTGGCTATATCTTGATAACTTGAGTTCACTAGGTGTAGATTGCAAAAAACTGGATTTTAAGATATAACACATGAAAGTGTTCAACTGGATCAATAGCAAAATATTATCTAGTTAAACAGTTTAATACATCTGTTATATTTCAATCTTATCAGCCAAGATCACTGAAAATATCCCCCTCCAACTGGATTTTAGTTCCATTCCAGGAAACAGACTGTAGGAAACATTCTCGTTTAATTTTTACAAAGACCATCAATGTAAATAACATTTTCATATGAAAACCAGCTCACTGAGGATAGCAGGTTCTGAGAAAGTAAACCAGTCCATTGAAAGGTGAAATGCAAACTTTGAAGCTGGTAGTTAAAATGATGAATACACATTTTATTCTACTAGATACAGTTATTAACTATATTTACTTCGTGGTTGACCTTCTTTGAAATGTATGTCAAACTATCATCACAAAATCCTTAGCTATCCCTACCACATAACGCTGTGGCATGAATAGGATTGCTTTCCTTTATTCCATGGAAAGCTCAATCGCTGTGCTTGTCTAGTATGTGTGGCTCTGTAACACTTACATGTATCATTAACAGCTGTTAAGAATTTCATTACAGATGTGTATGGATGTTTTTATACAAGCTTCATGCCTTCCCATTTCACCCTCAATGATCAGAACATGCAAGTTCTATCTGGGATGAGAGATTGGTAACCTAGTGACTACACAGGTTGGGAGAGTGTGGGGTGGTTAATATCTGTATCTGTTTATGTATAGGTTATGGCGCATCAATAACACTGTGCCGGCAGTGTTCCCAATACACAGGGTACTGATGATAATAATATGGAGATGCTCTCAGTCGCTATATTATTCACATGCTTTAGAATACAAAAAATAATTCCATACAAATAGAGGCAAGACAACAAAAAATGTAATAAAATCAGTGTAATAATCCATACAATGGACAATGACTGACATACTCTATTGGAATGCAGGTATGATTATATACAGCTGAGTCCAGGACTATTGAGTTGTTAACAGGTGGGGTAGACAACATCTCTTGGATAACACAGTCACCCAGACCAACATCACATTGACATCCCCCCACCATCACACATTAACCAGCTCTGACAGGTGAGATTATCCCCTGGACAGGTCTAAATGAGCTTAAATAAATAAATAATACATTGTTTGAATTCATACATATACCATATACCCAAGTCAAATAAACAAACAGACAACAAATATGGAAGGGCTAGCTGTGAAAGCCTATAAATTAAATGAGAAAAAAAATTGACTGGGGCACATATGAGTATAATACATAAAACAAGAAATGGGAATATATTCACCAATGATAGATTAATTTAATCAAGATTATGTTCAAGTGATTTAAATAATTATTCTGATGATCTGAAAATACACTATTTCATAGCAGTGTCGTAGACAATTTGAATTCGATACAGAGTACAATCATTAAAAACTTCAGCGTAACTAAACAGTAATCAGAATGGACAATTGTGGATAACAAGGATCGACACAAAACCATCTACTCTCCCTAGATCTAGTCAGTGTGTGACATGGACACACCGTCACTCGAGACATACATGTTCACAAATTTTATTTACATATTATAATATACAGGGAGGCCCCAAGTCATGATGGATGAATTGTGAGAAAACATAAATAAAGGTCATGAAAACGATCACTTAACAAGCTTTGACAGACCACATGGCAGCTTTGTAAGATATGGCTGACAGAATTACTGTCAAATGGACAGCGAGTTTGTTACGTGAAATGTAGCTATAATAGAGAGCTGACTGGACCACACAGTGACTGGACCACACAGTAACCTATTGGAGTCTGCCTTGTACAGCAGCAGACAACGGTTATTGTCTTCTACACTGGCTAACATTAATAATATAAGGCACTGTCAGATCATTCAACTATGACATATCTTACATTCAACACAGTCCGATCACTGACCTCAGACATTCTATATTACATTCAACACTGTCAAATCATACAAAGAGGTTGTCATATCTTACATTCGGAAGCACTAATCAATTTACAATGTTTGTTCGGATGGGAATGAAGATATGAGAATACACTATCTCGAGGTGGTAATACATGATGTCTGTATATCCCAGAATGCACTAATATCAGAAGGTGGAATTACGATCAGTCGAATCTGGATAAATAAAGAAAAGCAAGACAATTATGAGGAATTATCCAGAAATCATTGAGTAGCTTCACATAGTTGTGAAGAATGTCAATAGATAGATAGAATATCACTGAAAATATGGAAACCACCAACACTAGAAACTCGAACGTTTGACTGTATTGAAAGGTATGGTAGGATAATAGTTTAATTTTTTTCATTTAATAACAATCTTGAGTGCCTAAAGCAGGTTTTGTCATACGGAGACATTTGAGTACAAATATGAACATATCTTGATGATAATGACCCCACTTGAATGCCTAAATGCATGCTCTATCAATACCAACACATACGAGTTAGAATATACACCCACCCGGACACATGCTACTCTATGTTGAGATATGCGAGTTAGAATTTAGACCTACCGTGAATGCCTAATGCATGCTCCATTATACTGAGACATGCGAGTTAAAATTTAGACCTGCCTTGAAATCCTGATGCAGGCTCCATTATGCTGAGTTAGGATATAGACCTAAACCTTAATGCCTAATGAATGCTCCATTATGCGGAGATATGCAGTTAGAATATTGATCTGTCACCTACCTCGAATACCTAATACGTGCTCCCTTATATATACTGAAACATGCAGTTAGCATATTGACTTGCCTCAATTTGCTAATGCAGGCTTCATTATACCGAGACATAATTAGAATATTAACTTACCTCGAATGCCTAATACATACTCCACTATACTGAGACATGCGAGTTAGAATATTGACTTACCTCGAATGCCTAATGCATGTTCTGTCATACTGAGACATAAGGAGTCGAGTCTGGCATTGATCTCTGTATCTGAAGGACTCGGTTCTGCAAAACAACATTATAAACTGTACATTCAACAGGATACAGGTCATTTCAGGCTAATTTCCCCATAATTAACATGCGCAGAATGCAACAATTCTGTATTCTATAACACACCTATTACACATTGATAACCATGCAATTACTAGATGATTTAGCACGATTAAGAACTTTGTGAGGTATGAAATCTACACCCGTGATCTTGACACGCACAGGTGTTCACTCGGGAGAATCCATTTTACAGAGTGGGTGATAAATGGCAGGACAAATTCTCGTCTGCCTATACTATCCAATAAACAAATAGAATGGATACCCTGCAAGTATAGGAATTTTAGTTTATTTTAAAGGCAGAAAATGTATAATCGCTGATATTTACAAACCATTTGGGACATACGAGTGTTACACAATAAGAAACAGAACAACAGGAGAAACAAGTCGTGCTGTCAGATACGGATCATCCAGAGAAGCGGCGATCGAAGAGTTCATGAGAGACTCAGATGATGAATCTCTTCTTGCTGTTTTAAATGCAGACACAACACGAGTGTGATCAGCTGAACAAGGGTAGATTTTCCTCCGCTGACGATGAGAAATTAAGAGATCTGGCTAACAAATGAAATGAACCAGGGATTGAAAGGCAAACGAAATGAGGAATACGGATATTTAAAGGTATTAAATTCATTTTATATTATTAATAAAGACGTAAATTTCTGTCTCAAGTTTAACTGTTGTTTCCATCATGAAATTGATTAGGAATGACACACAGATAGATTTGTATGCATGGATGTTTCACAGCCTCAGGCGGCAGAAAGACTGCGCCCCCTTCTGAGAGCGCACATAAACCCGTCCATTGATATTGGCATGCTGCCAACTGAGGCAGAAGGCACATTTCAACAAAGGGAAGAAAGGTTGTGAACGTTTACCATATTTTCCTAATCTTTCATGGGAATCTTTGTTGATAATCGATTTGAGTAGTGCCTTGCCCTAAAATATAAACTTTCCCACACTATCCGTGCGTAAAATAACGATTTAGCACGCCTATGAAAACATTATTTTAATTATCTCCCTCGGGTTATGCTGAAAACCACATACACCAAATTTGGGAGGAATCCGGGCATTACCTCCAGAGAAATCAGCCTTAACATAATGTACTGGACACCACCGACAACAACACAATGACTCGAGCTAATACAAAGTCAGTTGTCAACCAAAGAAGCTGATCAAGACTAGGTTAACAAAAATCTGATCTAGTAAGACTGACTGTTGTTCTCTCCTTTTAGAAATATATAGGAAGTTAATTGATGGGAAATTCTTAGGCTTAGTTTCTGGTAGAGTATGACCAAATTTGTAGCTCTAAATATACTCTTCTGTATAGCTCATAATCAAATTAAGAAATTTGATCTTGGGAATATAGATCAAGGTCAGTCATGTTCAACAATTTTCTGATCTACTCTAACTTAATTGCATATGGAACATGAATTCAGAGATCTTAGACTTAATATGTACAATTTGACCTTTAGAAAATAAATCAAGTTCAGTGATATTCAATAAACTTAAGGTCCAGGCATAAATAGTATAAATTTGAACAATGTAGATATAATCTTTTATAAAATATTGTACTAAATAGAATCTGACCTGGATAAAATAGGTCAAAGTCAGTCATCTTCAGCACACCTCTGGACCATCACAAGATGTATACGGAGTATTAATTTGGAAAGCCTAGCTATATTTTTTTATGTTATATCATAGAAAAGAGTATATGACCTTGAAAAATAGGTCAAGGTCAGTCATCTTCAGTAAACCTCTGAACCATCGCCAGATGTATACATAGGATTAATTTGGAAAGCCTAACTATATTTCTTCATGTTGTATCATAATAACCAGTATATGACCTTGAAAAAAAGGTCAAGGTCAATCATCTTCAGACAGATAACGCTGACGTCGACAATACCCTTCGGGCGAGGGATAAAAACTGGCATAAGAATGCATTGTCCAAGCCTTTGTGTACTCGAAAATCCCTGAGACTGGACCCATTGCTGTCCTCATGTTCTCACATGAAGTATAGACCCACGAAACAAAGGAGAAGTGGCTTTTCAGTGAGGCCTGAACAATGGAAACTTACATGAAAGACTGACCAAAATTTCATACAGAGAACAATGTTCTCCCAGAGTAGTCGCCCTTTGTCTGAGGTACTGACCTGTCCTTTGAGGAACACCCAGTCCCATGATCTGACTGGAGTGGAGTGGGGCGGACTGGGTCCTTGTTACTGCCTGTTTACTCTGAAATCATAAACCATCACAGCAATGAGGCTTAGATATTGGCTACAAGTCAGTCAGACTCACAATGCCAGGTGTCACTCACAAATAACAATCACCAATACCCTTGAATTTTTTTCTTAATTTTCAATTTTAACTGTAAACCCCAGGCTTTACTGTAAATAACAGAAATCCATTTCTCCCTATCTCTCTACAGCGAAAGAATACGAAGCTGCGCATCTGAAAACCCCTCGGCTCTGGGCGCCAGCCATTCATAATGTATTCAATTTGAAGCAAGACTTCAGGAACACCAAGCAGTCAAGTGACAAATATACAGATTATGAAAAATTTTGCCATTAGAAATGGCCTCGAACATTTC
This sequence comes from Hanleya hanleyi, assembly GCA_036873755.1. Taxonomy (NCBI): domain Eukaryota; kingdom Metazoa; phylum Mollusca; class Polyplacophora; order Lepidopleurida; family Hanleyidae; genus Hanleya; species Hanleya hanleyi. The sequence goes on along the minus strand of JAVTVY010005484.1, from coordinate 236,768 downwards.
CGTCCAATCAGAGAAACCGGTATTCATTACATAATTCTGTTGATGCATCGATGATGTATACCAAATTTTACATGGAGCATTTGAAAATTATCAGAGATAGAGATCATTAATGATTTCGCATAAATTAAAGATGGCCGCCCATCTTTCCCACCACTCAGAGAAACTGATGTGGTTATTCATTGCAAGTCTCTTGATACATGGATGCTGTATACCAAGTTTCATATAGAACACTGAAATGGTATCAAAGATATACATCATTAAAGATTTTGCATAAATTAAAGATGGCCACCAAGGTTTCCGCCCAATCAGAAATGCCAGAACTGTCTATTGATACATCGATGATGTATACCAAATTTTACATCGAGCACTCGAACGGTATCAGAGATAGAGATCATTAATGATTTCGCATAAATTAAAGATGGCCGCCCATCCTTCCCGCCACTCAGAGGAACTGATGTGGTTATTCATTGCAAGTCTCTTGATACATCGATGCTGTATACCAAGTTTCATATAGAACACTGAAATGGTATCAAAGATATACATCATTAAAGGTTTTACATAAATTAAAGATGGCCACCAAGGTTTCCGCCCAATCAGAAATGCCAGAACTGTCATTTATCGTAAGTCTATTGATGCATCGATGATATATACCAAATTTTACATCGAGCACTCGAACGGTATCAGAGATAGAGATCATTCATGATTTTGCATAAATTAAAGATGGCCGCCCATCCTTCCGGCCACTCAGAGGAACTGATGTGGTTATACATTGCAGGTCTCTTGATACATCGATGCTGTATACCAAGTTTCGTATAGAACACTTGAATGGTATCAGAGATATATATCATTAAAGATTTTGCATAAATTAAAGATGGCCGCTAAGGTTTTCACCGAATCAGGGAAACTGGTTTGGTCATTCCTTTGAAGTTTCTTGATGCATCGATGATCTATACCAAGTTTCACACTGAACAGAGAAATGGTACCTAAGATACACAAGATTAATGATTTCGCATAAATTAAATATGGCCGCCAAAGTTTCCAACCAATCAGGTCCAGATTCAATAGGGTTCTGGGTCATGAGCATATGGATGTGCAGTGCAAGTTTGGTGTTCCTAGGGTAAGTCGTTCTGAAGATATCTTGGTAACAAGCAAGCTGTGATGGTTTCGCATAAATTAAATATGGCCGCCAAAGTTTCCAACCAATCAGGTCCAGATTCAATAGGGTTCTGGGTCATGAGCATATGGATGTGCAGTGCAAGTTTGGGGTGCCTAGGGTAAGTCGTTCTAAAGATATCTTGGTAACAAGAAAGCTGTGATGGTTTCGCATAAATTAAAGATGGCCGCCAAAGTTTCCAACCAATCAGGTCCAGATTCAATAGGGTTCTGGGTCACGAGCATACGGATGTGCACTGCAAGTTTGGTGTGCCTAGGGTAAGTCGTTCTAAAGATATCTTGGTAACGAGAAAGGTGTGACGGACAGACGGACGGACGGACAGACGGACAGACGGCCAGACGGACAGACGTACATGACGACGACAATACCCTTCGGCCAAATTTTGGCCGAGGGGTAAAAAGCATATCTTAGAAAGAAGATTTCATCCTTCAGTTTAATACTTTCCTTTTCTTCTTGTGAGTGTATATTAATTGACAATCTTTTGAAGAATTCTATATATATATGTTTGTTTAGGATTTGGATAGATATACACTTGAGAAAGCAAAGCTGAAGTTTATCATGAGAGTAAGTTACACACCTCGAATAGTCCTGGGCGTGAGAACATGGCTGGATTGAGAGAATGATTCCGAGAAAGTGGACTGTGACCACTCGTGGTACCACCAACAATGGAACGCTTCGAACCAAAACTCCACTGTGTCAAACTCGCCTTGGGTGGCCTCCCTTGTCTTGGGCAGCCTCTGTTTGCCATGCCAATAGGAAACGTGTTTCCCCAGCTGAAAAAGAAACAGTAGATTTGAAGGTGAAATGCAAAGGTGATTAGATGCTCCTTTTCATATTTAATACAGGTTGAATAGTGATAGGAACATCAGTCTATCTACTTTGCTTGTTTCAATTTGGCAGTCTGGATAATTTAATCATGTGATGGTGTAAGTCGCTTCAGAGGAAAAGAGCTCATCATCTGCTAATGCCGACTGTAATAAAGTGTAAAATTCACATACGATTAATCTTGAGAGAGAGAGTGAAGGTTTAACATGGCCTTCAGCAATATTTCAACTATTTAGCGACGATCAAATGAAATTCTAAGTATTCAAGTTAATAACTTAGTAATCCAACACATTAAAACATACACACATTAAAACTTATGCAACAAACTGATTTCTCTCAAATAACCTAAGATACAGTCTTCTTTCACCAAATAAAAAGATCTTCTAAAGTAGCTGCTCGATAAAAGAATCTCTTACAATCTTAAAATCTATACAGTCGATAAGATTATGTTTCACTATATCTTCGTGGCATGGCGTAAATCTTGGGACTGGCTCTTTTTTCAGTAAATGTTTGTGAGTTAATCGTGTAAGGCCAATTCTACATCGCCTGATCATGGCTTGATTGGAAAGTTTCTGGCTGTTCAGATGAATATAGCCTACAGTTTTTTTGCACTCATGAAGTTTATTATTCATAGCATCCCATAAAGATTGAAACAGCTTTCTCACATCAGTACAGATAGAGGGTCTGAAATCGCTATAAGGAATTCCAACAGGATCAACCTCATTATCTAGGGCTGCAAAGCCATTTTATCAGCCTCAGTATTACCTTTGATGCCAACGTGACTAGGCAACCAACAAAACACAATATCGATCTGTTGATCAAATCTACAGCCATATAATTGTAGAATACTCAAGATGGTTAATCTTGAAATTTCTTTACAGAAAAACTAGGACTTTTTTACAAACAGTCTGTAGCGATAAAGTTCGGAAAGCATGAAATTATTCCACCACCTTGTGTATTACTGGACTGAGTCACATGCCCAGAAAATGGCATCTGTCCACGTGGTCGGCCGAATAAGTAATATCTCCGGCACTTTTTTGTGAAGCAACAACAGTCGTAAAATGTCTAATTCACTCTGACAATACATCTCCTGGTATTTTAGAAATGAATCCAGTGATTGGTTGGTGTTTTTTTTACCAATTGCGAGAGAAATACTCTTTAGAACATCATTGATTGTGCATAAACTGCCCACAAATAATTCCACCTTGAAAATTATTTCCACGTTGGCTTGTCCAATCAGCGGAGAGGTAACACATGCCTTTCGGCCACATAGCAAATCAAGGAGCTCAGAGTCAGGCGCTCCAATACTATAGGCTACTCATCTAGCAAATCAACGCACTCAGCGTCAGGTGCTCCAATATTGTAGGCTACTCATCTAGCAAATCAACGCACTCAGCATCAGGTGCTCCAATATTGTAGGCTACTCGTCTCTCATCTCTCAGCTTTGAGAATCATAATGCAGAAAAGATTTTTTACGATCTTTATCAAATCCAACAATTCGTGAAGCTATCCAACAATTCCTAAAGTTCTACCGTATTCTAAAATAGCCTTCAAAATTGTAACCAAACACAATACAACAACAACATTCATTCATGAAGAAATCGGCACTCAAAGAAGCGGTGATTTTGGTGTACTGAGGTTAATTAATGCCAGGGGCAAACCGATGAAAGGGATAAAGTATTTTGTCTGCTAGAATCATTAAACAGTTGGTACCCCAAGTCCAGCTGAAATCAGATTTGCAAACTGCCATCACTTATCTTTCCTTGATTGTGACATCAAGTCAGACCAGCCACTCGAAGTATTGACATCCGTCTGGTGTGACTTCACAAACTAACTTTAAACAAGAGCAGATAACTGATGTGGAATTCATTTTTGACCTCGGTCGAGCTTGAGACACCAATTTTGGAGCAATTTGTTTAAGTTACTAGGAGACAAAATACTTCAAACAAAAACAAACTAAGTAGATAGCCGGATATTTCCATCGATAACTCGCTCGTTAAGAATTTAAAACGGAAAATATGAAAACCTTTGCATTTCACTTTTAAATGGTCCATTTATCAATATTTCCATATAACACATATATCTATCTATCTAACACACAGAGGAGCATCAATCCAATTGTACTGGGGAAGAAATGCGCTGATATCCCAACAACCAATTCTGTCAGTCATCATTTGAGATAGAATCATTATTGTACAGAGCCTTACAATCATGATCCACAAACCTTTTTCTTTTGCTGGGATCCAAGCTGTATTTTAGTTGGGAAGGATGCCAAATTTTCTGAGCCTGTTGTTTCCATGTGGACAGTAACTTCTTCTGTTTCTGGCTGAAAGCCTGGAATATGAAACAATCAAGGGAAATTACCAGAATAGGACGAGTAAGACTTGTATACCAAATAAAAACAGAAGTCTCAAACAAAACATAATGACAACCTCAAACTATCACGATGAACAATTTTTTTTATAAATATTGAAAAAAATAAGGATCACAAGACACCCAGGGTTTCATACACGTCGTGTTTTGACACCGGTATTCGGTGTCAAAACTCCCGTAAAAACTCAATTTTGCCACCAAAAAACTGAAGTCTGAGTGTTTTAGAAGGGAAAAACTGAAATTTTGGAAAAAAACTGAAGTCTCCGAAGGCCAATACTTCGTAATTTCGTAATTTATAATCGAAAGATATTGCGGACAAACAATCGAGAAATGGGGAATACCAGAAAAATAGGTCGACATCTTCGGTCATTTCCGTGTGATTCGGTAGGGCCGCTCAGTTAAACTTCGGTTGGCCGACCGCTAATTATTTATGTCCGTTTCCCGAACTTTATCGGGGTCATGCCGTCGGTAACCCTAAAGCCTGTATTCATACTAAATGTATGTGGAGGTTTCCGAATTGCGTTGTGTGGCGGAAAAAAAATTGCTGGGAAAGTTTGACACGTGGGAATGAATAAGCCCCCAAAGACGTCTAACTCTCCTTGGAATGGACTGGTAAATATCTGACCATCGCTGAATAGTATTTATCATAAAGGAGACGATGTAATCTTCGCATAGGGCATTTGTTTTCACTCAAAGCTGAACGATCTTGTCGTGTTGTTGTTGTAAAGAAACTGGCATGTCGTTCGCATGTACGCATTGTACGATGTTGAAACTGAAACCAAAGTTTGATTGTACCGTAGTTAATAACGTTTGAATGGATAATTCAAAGACAGCGAACTGATTTAGCCACAATATAAACCTGACTAGATCATTCTGTGATTTGAAGATACATAAAGAAGACTTGAATTTTTTTTATACTGTCAAAACTTTTTTAAAATTTAATGAGATGGTGCAAACATGGAGGTAAAATCGGATCCGATTATTACCTCCATGGTGCAAACAAACCAAAACAACTGAAGTTGATTTTTAAAATTACTAGACTAGGCATCCATTTTCTGGCATTGAATTTAACTGATCTGTCTATTATCCTGAAACAAGTGTCCCACATTAGGGCAGCACAGAAACATTTCAAATGCCTGCCCCATCAACAAAAGTCTGGCGTACTGCATTTACATGATTTAGGTCAAACGTTATTGGCAAATTCATTCTTCCAATAAGGGTGGTCAAGTCAAACTGTTTGGCACTTAATTGCAGCCTTCAATAACCAAACATGGTAAACTTATGTATCTCTCTAGAGTCCGCATGATCCTATCGAAAGTGAGCCAGCTGCCTTCGCGCAATAGTTTACAAAATTGTGTGCCTTTTCAAACAGAATTCTATCTTCATTTCATTTTTATGAGTTTATGGTCGCCAAGGACTAGCTGCAGTTGCTTGTCTTCAATCGTGTAATTTTTTTTTGCATTGTCTTTTCATCTCTCTTTTTTTAATTTCTCTTTTGAATTTAACCCTGGAGTTGTACTGGACTTTTAATTTTAGTCCGAATATTTGCCAAATTTCACATCAAATCTTTTGAAAAAGTTGAAATTTCCACGCAAAAATTATAATGTAAGATTTTGAAAAGGAAGTCTGGTCCAGATCCAAGTGGTTTTTAATCAGCGTAGCTGGAACGTTTGCAAGCCAGGAACTGATACATCGATTTCATTCAAAATTACTAAATTTGTAATTTTAAAAATTAATTTGAATTGCCTTGTGTAATCTTGTCTTGTTGACATCCACAATGTGACATAATGTGCTGAAAATAGATGGTATCTTAGACCTTGGTAAATTAAGAACATAAAACTGAAGATGTTAAATTATCTGTTTGTTGCTTTATTTTCACAATTCAAATACATAGCGGTATTGACAGGCTCCATTGATGGTCGTATGAAAATTTGTTATATACATTACTCATGGCGGTTGCAAAATTAGAAATAAACTCAATAGAAGTCTGTCGGCCGGCGACAAAAACGTAAAAATACTCAATTCAGGTGAAAAAAATATTGAATTTTCAGTATCCGGTGGCAAAAATTTGGACTTCTATGAAACCCTGGACACTATGACTGCATGCTTTTACTTTAAGAATCCTGTAAATATTGGAATAAGATTGTATATTTACCTCATGGTTAATACACTTGTCAATCAAGTTGAGATATGCACTGAAACATTCGTCGTCTGTTCGAATGGACGTCAACATTTGGGTACAGACTGAAATAAAAATGAGACAATCAGAAGAATGGAACACACAACATTTGAAAGAAATTTTCAACATCACAGCTTTTAAAAGTAATATGGAGTGTACTTAACTTTCTAAGAAATGAATTAGTCTGTGAAGAAAAACCGAAAAGAAAACGTTTTTGCAATTCATTCCACACCAGACTGCCGTATTCACATAGGGAAATAAAGTTCCTTTTCCCAATTTTCTTTCCCTTGGTTGGAAGGAGTTGTCTCCCTTGATTAGGAATCAGTTTGAGATGAAAGAATACCCCAGCCACTTGTCAGCATTTCAGATAAAATTCCCACATCAGTGGCACACCACCAGAAGTGACATCTAAAATATTAAAAGAGCTGTCTGTCCAACATTCCGATCATATTTCAATTCTGTATTATACATAAGTTGACCGAGCCACACAAAGAATGGTCTGGAGATTTATTTTATTTATTTATTTTATTTATTAGACTTCGAAATCGAATCAGGATGAGTGCAACAGGTGACCAGCACCTATAGTAAAGCACTCTCCACATACATCAATACATTCATACACACAAGTAACACATATATAAATATAAGAAGGAAAAACAATTATATAAAAATTAAAGACGAATTGATAAAAATTCAAGGATATATACACACAATTAAATTTAGGCATGCCGTTCTGCTGTAAAATATGAGATTTATCACAAGATTGATGTATAAATATTTGATCACGGCTTGGTGTTCCAACGTAAAAATGATGAAAACAATTAACAATAGGCATGGCTTGAAGATATGTAGTGTAACAGTCTACCCCATGCACCCAGTGTATCTCACTAGTGCTGCAATTATACTCTTCGGAGGCGGTATAATTCGGGTGAGGTAGAATATCACATCAGAGTTAGGTACTCTGTAAACCATCAACCGGGTTCGTACCAGACAGTGATAAACATGCAAAACACAGACTCATAGAAAACAGAGATTGTATTCAGGTTAAAATACAACAGGAACGATTTTATTCTCCATACAGATGAATAGATATACAGTAAAACGGATGTATGACTTTGTTAATATTGTCACTTTGCGTCTTCTCACTGTATCAATGGTCCAGGGTAGTCCCTTCATCTCATCCCAGAATTGTCAGTTATAGCACCACCGGATCTGGTGTAATGATGAGTTATGCCTGAGAGTGTGGGAATTACCACCGAATCTGGTGGTGATAGGTCAACTGGTCAAAGTAAAGTTCTCAACCACCGTACTCGGTGGGGAAAATACTAGCCAGATGTGTTCTACCACCGGATCTGGTGTAAAGGTGAGTTTTCCTTGTATGTGTGTGAATTACCACCGAATCTGGTGGTGATAGGTCAACTGGTCGAAGTAAAGTTCTCAACCACCGTACTCGGTGGGGAAAATACTAGCCAGATGTGTTCTACCACCGGATCTGGTGTAAAGGTGAGTTTTCCTTGTATGTGTGTGAATTACCACCGAATCTGGTGGTGATAGGTCAACTGGTCGAAGTAAAGTTCTCAACCACTGTACTCGGTGGGGAAAATACTAGCCAGATGTATTCTACCACCGGATCTGGTGTAAAGGTGAGTTTTCCTTGTATGTGTGTGTATTACCACCGAATCTGGTGGTGATAGATCAACTGGTCGAAGTAAAGTTCTCAACCACCGTACTCGGTGGGGAAAATACTAGCCAGATGTAACCTACCACCGGATCTGGTGTAGTCCAAGCCTTGTGTGGTGAAATCCCTCTTAGAGTCCTCTAATTTCCAGGTTCCAAAATAAAAGTAATTCAATTATATGTTCTTCTCCATCTGAGGTCGTCCCGTCATCAGAAATCGGCATCTGAACAACAGCCTTGACCGGACGATGTTGTGTAAACAATGAACACGTGTTGGTATCGGCTCGGTGGCGGATAGTACAACTACTGTTCAGTTACATCAATCATCGCCGGTGGCATTTATTATTCAATAAGATCGGTCATCTCCCCCATCTCTCATCGAAGAGGAAAATATCGGGAACAACTTCGTCCATGGGCATCATTTTAGGAAATGAGCCCGCGACCCTTGGTTTGACTCGCTATTTATAGCTTGCTGGCGTGACCTTCGACCGCCGAGCATCAGCCAATCAAATGCATATTCGTCGTCGCGCCTCCAAAAACGCACGTGCTAGCTTGACAACTCGCTTTCAGCTGGGCGAGATGGCGAAATCTTCGACGGAAAGTTATGCAACTTTCGAGCAATAAAATAGATAATTTCCATGGCGGTATGAACGATCCGTCATCAAGGCATTTCCTTCAACCTCCAGAGAGGTTTACTGCGTAAGATTTATACAAAATTGCAGGCTCGGGAGGTAAATATTCACCACCACGTAACAAACCAATTTACAACAACAACAACAAGTGTCAACTCAACGACGAAAACCTTCAATCAAACAAATCGATGTACAATGGCAGTCTCCAATCCAATTATAATAATCTGCTTATTGTTTAATGAATGTCAAAAAAATACGGGTGTAGCCCGTTACATTGCCCCCACCTCCATAAAATTTGGTTTCCAAATTCAGCTTTGGCAAAAACATTCATTAAATCGATGACAATCAATTACTCAATTTCTCCGCAGGATTCTCCATCCTATAGTATAGCATGTGGCTAAATGTGGATTCCATTACCAAATTTAGTTCATGTATGCAGAGATCATAGCGTTATACCTCATTGTATAAGCAGTACTGAATTCACGGACTTGACAATACATTGGACCAGAGTAATGCACTGTGTGTCATTTTCTGTTCTTCTTCATCTGCTAAGTTCTGGTATGCATACATAGCTGTCATCAAACTCATGACCATCTTCCTGTTCAAGTCAACTTCTCTTCTAGAAGTAGTCAAATTCTCTGTTCTCCTAAGTACTGAGTTGGTTTACGTTGCCCTTTTGGGAGCCGTCATCAGTAGTTTGATATATGGGTGAATACCAAGTTAAGATTTTCCCTTTCACCACCTTTCCTGCTCTCTCCAATTGACTGGTCCTATGACTATGTTTGCTGACAGTTTCATAATCAGTCTCCATATAAAGCCACTGTGATTTTGCATTATCCATCGGTCCTCAACTCCTGTTCACTCTTCTCTGGATACAATATCACCAGGAGTGGGTACACCTCGCAGTAATTGCCACCATGATTTGGTAGATACCACTGTAAACCAAGACTAGGGCCGTTTGCTCCTGCATTATGGTTTCGGTCCATGTACCACACAGTGTGAAGGTTTAGGTATTAGCTGAACACAGTATATGTTACTAACTTTGTGCCATCACATAGTTTCCTTCCAGTGTCATTGCAGTTCTTGGCTTAACACTTCTCTGCCAGCAGATATGTGTTGCCATACTACATGTGTATATCTCCAACCTTTCTTCTTGTCACTTGCTAGTTTCATGTGTTCTCAACATGTAGCAATCCATGCACCCTTTCCATCATCTGTGAAAGTTCATGCATAATTTGAAACTTTTGTTTCAGTCCTTTCAGGTACCATACATCAAACATCAAGTCATCTGGTAATTCTATCACCCTGCCATGGCCAAGGCTCTTGGGTGTGACACCAGGAGTGCTCTCTGTGCTGCATCTAGTGTTATCTTTCTTGTAACATCTAGTGATCAGCATTACAAGAGATATGCAGTTTCCTCAAAGTATTGCAGTGCCTAATACATCTCATCAACCTGAATCAGATTACCACTAATACTGGGATCTGACAGATGCACGTTGTGCAGTCTTACCAGGAGTGATTATAGGCTAACAAATTCAACCAAATTGTTCTGCAACTTCCACGTCCACTATTCTCAGCTGAGCAATATTATATATATTCAGGAACTGCTTCATTATCTCAGAGGATTTCATCATCTCTGGAATTAAAATTTGTACCTTCAAATTCAATACCTCAGTATTTTCCTCAAAAATATCCATTCCATTCATCTTCCATTTACATTTCTCAGAGCATCATCAGCTGAATACCAATGTCGTTTCCTACGCTCAGGTGGAAAACAAGGTAATTCACCCATCTTTAGCCAACGGTATACAGTACTCAAGATTTCAAATATGTCCAGGTGACAGGAGGAAATCTTCAATGCAGGCTCATTTTACATCATAGTAGGTTCATACAAGTAACAAGTCTTCAGTAATATCTCCATGTACAGTTTTCAACAAGTAATACGAAGGAAAAGTCTAACATAATCATGAAAGGGTATAAAATCATCTGTTGTGGTGACTAAACAATATTCACATCTGTCACACAATGGAGATACCTGAAATTCGTCCAATGCAATCAGCAACTGCAAACTTCATTGTTCTCTACCCTTGATTTCACATCCATCCCAAGTTGTTGGTCCACGACCAGTAGAGATATGTCCAATTCTGTCCTCCCCAGATGCCTCCGGAATTGTTCCTATAAAGTCATTTCCCAACTGTTGTTCTCCTTTATTTTTATCTTCAAGTTCCAGCCATGGTGAATTCTGGCCAGCTTCATGTTTCGATTCAATATGATCATCATAAACTTGTGTATTTTCAGATTTTGCATCAGCAACCACAATATCGTTGTCTTTAAGGTGCCCCCACCCCAGATATGATTTTGATTTTGCAACCTCCTGTATAGGTTGTTTCCTGATCTGTGGTGTTAAGTGTATGGCATCAGAGTGTTGTCTCGGGTCATTTGTGTTTTTATTTGACGACACCAAAAGCGCATCACTCGCCTTCGCCAAACATTCAGCCTCATCAGTCAAGCTCAATCTTTTATTTTCAACACAGCTTATTTTCTCCGAAATAAGACAGATCTGCTTCTGTATTTGTATCTGTAGTTCTGTAACTTGCTTCTGAAGTTTAGACATCTGTCGGATTGTTTCACTCAATATGTTTCCCAGCATTTTCTCAAAAGAAAGTTTAAGCTGATTTATTTCATCCCGGATAGAGATCTGATAATCAGTCATCTGATTCATCCATTGTCCAATCAAATCCACAATTTCATTCAAAACAGCTTCTTTTATTCTAATTTCACTATCATGATCATTGATCATGACAATATTTTCCAGTTGAGGGCCAAAGGCTGTATCACCACGATCTTCAGGGACTCCACCACCCAAGTCTCCTGACTTGAATGTCAAAGTATTTGAATCATCCATTTTCAAGTATGGAGAATAAATCTCTGTTAGAGTCTGGTGTGTTCAACCTGATATCACTGTCTTGGTAATAATTTTATATCCGGTATTGTTGCACCAAATGTAACACTGGTACTGTCTCAAATGTAACAGTACTGCAGTCTCTAGTACTAGTATCCTTTACCGCTGCCACCAAATGTAACAGTCTACCCCATGCACCCAGTGTATCTCACTAGTGCTGCAATTATACTCTTCGGAGGCGGTATAATTCGGGTGAGGTAGAATATCACATCAGAGTTAGGTACTCTGTAAACCATCAACCGGGTTCGTACCAGACAGTGATAAACATGCAAAACACAGACTCATAGAAAACAGAGATTGTATTCAGGTTAAAATACAACAGGAACGATTTTATTCTCCATACAGATGAATAGATATACAGTAAAACGGATGTATGACTTTGTTAATATTGTCACTTTGCGTCTTCTCACTGTATCAATGGTCCAGGGTAGTCCCTTCATCTCATCCCAGAATTGTCAGTTATAGCACCACCGGATCTGGTGTAATGATGAGTTATGCCTGAGAGTGTGGGAATTACCACCGAATCTGGTGGTGATAGGTCAACTGGTCAAAGTAAAGTTCTCAACCACCGTACTCGGTGGGGAAAATACTAGCCAGATGTGTTCTACCACCGGATCTGGTGTAAAGGTGAGTTTTCCTTGTATGTGTGTGAATTACCACCGAATCTGGTGGTGATAGGTCAACTGGTCGAAGTAAAGTTCTCAACCACCGTAGGCGTACTCGGTGGGGAAAATACTAGCCAGATGTGTTCTACCACCGGATCTGGTGTAAAGGTGAGTTTTCCTTGTATGTGTGTGAATTACCACCGAATCTGGTGGTGATAGGTCAACTGGTCGAAGTAAAGTTCTCAACCACTGTACTCGGTGGGGAAAATACTAGCCAGATGTATTCTACCACCGGATCTGGTGTAAAGGTGAGTTTTCCTTGTATGTGTGTGTATTACCACCGAATCTGGTGGTGATAGATCAACTGGTCGAAGTAAAGTTCTCAACCACCGTACTCGGTGGGGAAAATACTAGCCAGATGTAACCTACCACCGGATCTGGTGTAGTCCAAGCCTTGTGTGGTGAAATCCCTCTTAGAGTCCTCTAATTTCCAGGTTCCAAAATAAAAGTAATTCAATTATATGTTCTTCTCCATCTGAGGTCGTCCCGTCATCAGAAATCGGCATCTGAACAACAGCCTTGACCGGACGATGTTGTGTAAACAATGAACGCGTGTTGGTATCGGCTCGGTGGCGGATAGTACAACTACTGTTCAGTTACATCAATCATCGCCGGTGGCATTTATTATTCAATAAGATCGGTCATCTCCCCCATCTCTCATCGAAGAGGAAAATATCGGGAACAACTTCGTCCATGGGCATCATTTTAGGAAATGAGCCCGCGACCCTTGGTTTGACTCGCTATTTATAGCTTGCTGGCGTGACCTTCGACCGCCGAGCATCAGCCAATCAAATGCATATTCGTCGTCGCGCCTCCAAAAACGCACGTGCTAGCTTGACAACTCGCTTTCAGCTGGGCGAGATGGCGAAATCTTCGACGGAAAGTTATGCAACTTTCGAGCAATAAAATAGATAATTTCCATGGCGGTATGAACGATCCGTCATCAAGGCATTTCCTTCAACCTCCAGAGAGGTTTACTGCGTAAGATTTATACAAAATTGCAGGCTCGGGAGGTAAATATTCACCACCACGTAACAAACCAATTTACAACAACAACAACAAGTGTCAACTCAACGACGAAAACCTTCAATCAAACAAATCGATGTACAATGGCAGTCTCCAATCCAATTATAATAATCTGCTTATTGTTTAATGAATGTCAAAAAAAATACGGGTCTAGCCCGTTACAGTAGCAAGCACACAACACTGATTACACCAGGCAACAGCGTGGACAGTCACATGTGCTGACCCAAGAACAAGAATTCTCGGAATCGAACTTCTCGATAAATATATTAATATAATACCTCACTAATTGTGAACGATAAGCATTTAAGCTCAAAGGTACTACTGTATTTTCGTACGGCTTCAGGCTCCATGTATAAAACACTCAATTAAAGAACGAGTGACGAAATGATTCGGATCTGAATTTGGGCATTTTCATTTGTTATTTGGAGATTTGAATGAAACATATTTATTTATATCGAGGTCATAGTCTCCTTGCATACATTTTACCAAAAACACAGAATCATTAATTTCTCGCCTGTAGCTCAATGGTAGAAGTTTCAGCTCAGATAGTCTGTCTTTATACGACATATCCCGGCTTTGGCAGTAGCCTAACATATATTTAGTTGCTCTCCTTTGTACTCCTTCAATCTGAAGTAACGATTTCTTTGTACATACGGCCCATGACTGAGAGGAGTATTCTAGTGTGCTCCTAACAAGCGACATGTATAATAGACGCTTTGACTGGGCGGAACAAGATTGACCGCATGTCCTTTGTATAAGGCCAAGCATACGGTTTGCCTTATTTACAGATATATTGACATGAGGGTCCCAAGAAAAGTTAGAGGACACATGAACTCCAAGATCTCTATGATTTCACGGGTGTTGCCAGCATTTCTTGAGAGGGGTGCATTTCCTATGCTTATTTATTAGAGAGCCCAGTACCGATACTGCACTGTCCAATATTCAGTTGGTTGCACCTAACGACCTCCTCTAGCGACGCCCTTGGATATGGGTGAGCAAAGGAAAAGAAATTGAGTAAAACTGATTTGTGTCCGCAAACATCATAGCCAGATCATGAAGGCCGACATCTGCTATTGCGAGCAGGGACATAGTGGAGTCTGTGAAATGAACCATGTGCTGTACGTATGTTGGATATGAATATGAAGTTGCATATGAATAAAAAAAGTTATTCAACACAGACCCAAGAACCCAAAGATCAACTTTGGGATTGCCTGAAGAATATAATGTATCATAGCCTAAAGTTTGGACCAATGTTAGATGTTTGTATGAGCTCCAGACAAGATTGTAAATGAGATACACCTTAAGGATGTCCGCTGGTGGTTTTTGACTTTGGCTGCCATTTTGCCTGTTTTTCTATTGAGTTATCTCCCTTCCCTAGGTTAAGAGATGGGGATTTCATTGTTAAACGGCTTTTAGCCGAGAATTTTGCACACCAACATCCATCCAATTTGATAAATTTTGATAGACATTGTGATTATCTGCAAACAGTTGGAATATAAGAAAAAGTTAAATACTATTTATATGAATTTTCCATGAATATGCTTCAAAACTAGGGCTATTCCCTATGCTTTCTGGGTTATCAAATTGAGCATGGGTCAGTCCATTTAACGCTGCCTACAGCTAAAAAATGCACACCAACCTATATTTTTTTCTTTGTTTTTCCTCATATTACACAATTATGAATGCAACAACACACATTATTGAAAAAGTTAATACTTTGATTTACCACCAGCGGACATCCTGAACTCTTTCCCTGATAGACTTGTAGGGAATTTTCTCTCTCTGAACCATAATAGATTTGTAGTGGAATGGGTCTTTAACCCATAGATTCATTTAATTTTCATACTTTTTCCGTGATGTAAAATATCCTGTTTATGTCCCATATCATGTGGAGAAATATTTACCAATGGTCTCCCACAGACCCATTCTACGTAATTTGTTCACGTTTTATACCAATATCAGCAACATTTATTCTAAAAATAAGTAATCTTGTGAGAAAATGTGTTGTCTCTGCTTTCCGTCTGAAAATCTCGAAAAAAGCGAAAAAATTGTCGCATATTAGCACTGCTTCCCAGTGTTTTGTAGTAATTACAGCTACCTAGATATTAGCCAGTATAGGAGACAGGCTTACCTGCCGGTTAAAACCCCGAGAGAAGCAGTCTGAACGTCTTGTCAGTCCCAAGTCAGTTTCTCCTCTGCCTTCTTGACAAAGCCCGCTAGTTACTCTCATTGGCTAGAGGGCAATCAGCGCCATCAGCGCCCTCTACCAGGGGAGATAACTCTATAATAAAGCACTTCCCTGCAATAATCTGACACTATTCGTCAACAGTCTATGCTGAAATACTCACCAAAGATGATCGCATGGGGCTTATATATCAAGTTAAATGCACAAGACTAGCTAATATATCAAACAAAAGCCATCCAGCTATAGCGAAAGCCTTATGACGAATTTTGGCAAAGTCCAAAATGGACTTACAGAAAATTTATGATAATAAATCAAAAATTCTATGCCAAATATTCCAGAATACACCCCACCCTCATTCACAGAAAACACCAGCTAATCCCTTACACAATAGCTACAAGGTAATAGTTAAGTGAACTACAGTGAATTTTGATGGAGGCCAAAAACTAGGTCAAATAATATACAAAATAACTGCAGTCGCTAGCAGCCCAGTTAATGCGTAATAGCTCAATAGTACGTGTGTTGATTATTGAACAATCATCATATGGTGCCAATCAATACCAAATGAGACGGAGTTATCAACAATCAAAGTATATTTCCCCCCCAAAAGATCAAAATTTACCTAGTTGGCATTTCCAAATCACCAACTCAATTATGGTATGCTTTTCCAAAATCGGGAGCAGTGTTGATGTCAACACCAATTGTTTTTATTTATTTTTATTTTTATTTTTTTTCAACTAAATGTAAGAGTGTGTTTTAATAAACACTAATCACTCAACCAAAATCAGATGGTGTCACTTGACACCACCAGACCACAATGTAATTGAGTGTAGCGCCGATATGTCAACACTCAAAAGAATTTTTTTTAATTTTTTTTTTTTTCCAAAGTAAACCCAAGGATGTGTATTTGAATAAACACTATTAACTCTCAATCAAAATCAGACGGTGCCACTTAACTCTTTCCCCCATAGACTTGTGGGGAATTTTCTCTCTCTGACCCATAACAGATTTGTAATGGCGTAGCTCTTTAACCCATGGACTGATTTCAATTTTCACACGTTTCCAGCGATGTAAAATATCCCGTTTTATGTCCCATGTCATGTGGAAAAATATTTACCAATGGTCTCCCACAGGCCCATTCTATGTAATTTGTTCACGTTTTATATCAATATCAGCAACGTTTATCTAAAAATAAGTAATATTGCGAAAAAATGTTTTGTGTTTGCTTTCCATCTGTTGGAAATCACGAAAAAAGCGAAGAAATTGTCGCATTTTAGCTGCGTTTTGCAGCGTTCTGTTGTTGTTGTTCTGCTGCAATTCCTGTATTATCGCATACCATTGTAAAGCTTATTTTCCGTACATTCGGGATTTCGCAGTTACATCATGAGATGGCAGGTATAGAACGAGCTATAACTGAAAAAGTCCCATATACTTCCTTAAAGGAGAACGAAGGCTGGTAACAAGGTGAAGTAAAACAGCATCACTCATTGGCCCATGGTTGAGCGACCTTGAGCGACCTTTTCTGAGGCCCCGCGTGATTGGTGCAGTCGGTTTTTTGCGCGTGGTCGCCATGGCCAGGGGTCCACGAAACCGCCACGAAACACAGCGGGGCCAAAGAATGGCGGATAAATTTTAAAACGGGAGATCAACAGGTCCCGGGAAATGTTTATAATAAACTCAGATGGGCAGATTTGACGAGCTAGTCATCAAGGTTAGATACTTTGGTAGTTTATGCTCGCGTTACGTGAAATTTTCAGGAATATGGAAGCAGATTTTACTATTTCTCGAACGTTTATCTTAGATCATACCAAACTCATTTGGCGTTGAATCGCGCATTTTCCGTCAATTATTTTTCTTCCTCTCCTGATTTCATTTTACCCGTATTACAAAACAAACCAACCGTATACTAGTCAGATTTATTTAAATTTTGGCTTTCTGAAAATGTATAGTTTTAATAATGTTTCACTCAAAGTAAACGCGAAAAAATTGCAAAGTAATCCATAACATGGGAACTCAGTGACACGTCAAAATGCGTCTTCATGGGTTTGGCGAACATCCGTCAAAATGCGTCTTCATGGGTTAGGCGAACATGCGTCAAAACCCGCTTATATGGGGGAAAGAGTTAACACCACCAGACCACAATCAAATTGAGTGCAGTGTTGATATGTCAACACTCAAATCTCAAAATACAATCAGAGTTTGTGTTGTAATGAATACCAAACAATCAACCACATTCACCAGATCAAAATCTGATTAAATATGGTACAAGTTTGTTAACACCCCATCACCAAAATATTAACTGTTTATTTAAACTCAAAATTTATTATTCCCAAAATACTGAGTGTTTCAGCAACACTGAACACTCACCCTTTTTACAGTGTAAGTCACCATTGAGTACACCATCAAGGTTTACAGTGTATATTGACCACCACAGAATATGAGGTCAATTCAATTTGTACAGTGTACTCACCAAATCAGAATGAACACCAGCAGTTTATGTATTCACTATGTAAACTCACAGGTAGCATTCAGCTACATGTAACACCTCACGAAAAGCCACGAAGTTAGTTGCCAAGCTGTGAGGATAAATTTTGACCAAGTCCAAAAAAAAACACAAAAAAAACTAGGTACCAATATATTAGCAAATCTATTGAAACATTAATTTGAATGTTCTATGCCATGGCTAGCAAGAATTTCAATCAAATGAGAGAAACTCCCCACATTCACTGTAAGCACCAGCCAACCCCTCGCGCAATAGCTACCAGGCAATAGCCAGATGAACTTGACAATGAAATTGGGCGAATTCCAAAAATTACTAAATTGAACTCTAGCCTTAGGCCATAGATCCTCAGTTAATGTCCCAATCAAATTCACAAAAACTGACCACCGGAAAAGTCAATGTAGTTTTTGCTATACATTTTAAGTCGACCACACCAGTGAAAAATAGCTAACAGAAATTGACAGTGCTAAAGACTCCCACGAACAAGTCCCAATAAGACAACCGTGCAAAACTTCACCAGTGACACAGCAAGAATGACAAATTCAGGTCACAAAAGAAAAAGAAAAATTAATGACGCAAATACCAATCTTGCATCTGAACCAGAATTTGTCAACGGCACGACTGATCCTGACCCTGTACCCCAAACTCAATCACCGAACCGAAAGGAAATGACTAATCTGACCGCGTTCAGTCACTAAAACTTCATCCCATGCTCAAAATCTTCTCCAAAAAGCCCAACATTACCAACCCAACCACTGAGCACATAAAAAAAAACTAGAGCATAGTCTGAGGGATGCACACATTTGATCAAAATGATCAGTAAGGCTGCTTACAAGATACCCCCCGTAAGGGCATAGATACATGGGGGTGGTTAACGTTTCACGAGTAAGCTGATTGGGATTGTGGCAGTGGAAATGATCAGTAAGCATGCTTACAAGATACCCCCCGGATGCACATTTGATAGAAATTGACGAGTATTTGTAGAGGAATATAAGTATACATGTTATGAGTGGCGGCACAGTATGTAACTAGTTGACAATGAGACCTCGCTCGGTTGGAGTGCGGTTAACGGATTGTCTATGCATGTGTCGTGACGATACTCAGATGAGTTTAATGGATTGTTCAGAAAATTGATGTTAAAGGTGAACTGCAAAGCTTTTAATTTTATCTAAATTGTTGCTTATATACATCTTGTCTTATGTGACATAACTTTTATACGTTTTGGGGCAAATATAGTTTGCAAAATTGTACTAATAACAATATTTAAGTTATCCTGTTATAAATCCGTCTTGAAAACTTGCATCGCTTGTCTCTCTTTGTTTGTAGAACGTTATGACGTTATAGTGGTCCCCTTCATTCAAGTTTTATTCAAATGCGACGTCATGCTACGTCGGATGAATGAACGAGGACCACTATAACGTCATGACGTTCCAAAAACAACGGGAGGCAAGCGATGACGTTTTTAAAAGTTCTGGCTCTCGGTATAAGTTTTGACTTCTCATATACCCAAAATAAAACAATAACCCACAGAACTATTACCACACATAATTGTAACAACTATAGAAGTTCTTGTTTTATGACATTTTAACAGAACATTGGAAACCTTTTCAGTTCACCTTTAATAATGATTGTTGAGAATGGGGTTATGCAGGCATATTGTGTTTTACCTAACTGTTGTTACCACTAGAACCGTGTAGACTTGAAATGGGCTGTTGCAACAGATAGGCGAATTACTGTCATCTGGATAACCACATTGAAGAGGAAAAGGAAGTAAATGGGAAGTGAAATATTAAACTTACTACCTGTAGACGCATATGCAACATCCTGAGCTAGGTCTCATGGTATGGCAGCTACATACAAAATTTGAGAAGAATCTAATCAGCCGTTGTCAAGTTATGCTCCAGAAATGGAATGTTACGGACGAACTGAGAAAATTCTGCCCATAGGTGGCGCCACCTGTAGACGCACATGCGCCAAACGCAATCCCAAGCGAGGTCTCATGGTAAGGGCTGTTCCAGATAAACATATGTACCCCCCCGGACGGCAAAGAAAAAAAAAATATGTGGGTGGGTGTCATCGTAAAAATGTTGCTGGTCTAGGTGGGTGTATCTTGAAATAAACCACTTCTCTGGGTGGTTGGATTCATTACTTGTAAAATGCTTCTGTGTGTGGGCCCTCAAATCCTTTTGAGGCATATAGTATTCATTATTTATGTATCTAGATAAACTAATTTTAATCCTCGAATCTTGTCCCGAGTTCGCAACCAACGTCTGTTGTCGTTGTTGTTGTTAACTGGCACACTGCGACTCCACACAAAGGTGATTTGAATACCGTGTTTTTTCATTGGACAGGCGTCCATATCAAAGATATTTCATCCAACGAAATACCACGTTACGAAGATCTTTGTCAAGTGGCAGTGAATTCTCTACGAATGGAGATTTTTCGGCAATCTCTGTCCACTGAAAGCAGGTAACGATAAGTCCCTGTCTCACCGGAGAAAACGAAACTAACGAGAGTGGCGACACTCATCACGAGTTATCTCCCTTCGTCGACGACCGAAGGTCGGGAACCCTCAGAATCTTGCTTATGCAAGCTACTGTGGTACCGATAACAGGTTTCCGAACGGTTGGGCCCCCAAGTCATCAATTAGATTTTCTCGCGTGTAGATGGCGAACATGATCGCAAAGTTTGGTGAATGTTCACTGAAACTATAATTTATGAAACCAATAATTGATGATAGTTATAATATTTAACTACTGAATGACTTACTTAAAATAAATACTTTTAATGGACAGTTTTATTGAAATTAATTGATGGGGAGTGGTTGTTTTCTCAACTTTTTTTTTAAACTAGACCCAGTTAAACCAATGTTTTTTTATTAATCAATGATTCAAAATAGACAACATTTCATGTACACAGATCATAATCAAATATTTAAAATAAAACATCATTAGTAGGCCTAAATAATTCGAGGTGAACACTGGCTGTGAACTGTTACAGAAACAGATGTATCCCTTTGATAGTTGGAAACAATAATATTTTTATGTAGTTTGCATCTGTTCATCCAGTCTGAACTACAATGTAGTGCAAATTTCGAAATATGCTTATATGTGTGTGTTTTGAATGAAAACTTTGACATGCATAATTTTTTTTCTCCAACCATAATCTTGCAAACTGGCCCAGGGGAAACATTTTTGCCGGGCCCATCCTCCGTAGTGGAAAAATTCTCAGTACCTTCGATAATCCAGAAATAAAAAAATGCCTGGTCTTCATGTTAAATTATAATATGATATCTGCTTTCACCATGATTAAACTTACTATCAGTGGCCAGGACAATCCCATCATTTAGCTGTTGGTGTGCTCTTGCTTCTATTGGGGATTTTCATTTTAAAAAAATGTGGGTGGGTTGTCTCAGGTTTTAACTTTTCATAAAAAAAATGTGGGTGGGTGGCCTCAGGGTTTCTCATAAAAAAAATGTGGTGGGTGGTCTCCAGCTTCGAGAAAAATTATAGGTTATTGGTGGGTCTATGAATCCTTTTTCTGCTGTTGTGGGTGGTTACAAAAACTGAAAAATCAAATATGGTGGTGGGTGGGTGCTAACAGAAGTGCCTTCCTGGGGGGGTACATATGTTTATCTGGAACAGCCCTAAGGTAGCTACATACCAAATCTGAGAGGAATCCAAATAGCTGTTGTCAAGTTATGCTCCGGAAACGAAATGTTACGGACCGACAAGAAAAAGTTTTGACCCTAGGTGGCGCCACCTGTAGATGCACATGCGCCAAACGCAATCCCAAGCGAGGTATCATGGTAAGGTAGCTACATACCAAATTTGAGAGGAATCCAAGTAGCAGTTGTCAAGTTATGCTCCGGAAACGAAATGTTACGAACTGACTTGAGAAACTTTTGACCCTAGGTGGCGCCACCTGTAGACGCACATGCGCCAAACGCAATCCCAAGCGAGGTCTCATGGTATGGCAGCTGCATACCAAATTTGAAAGAAATCCAAGTAGCGGTTGTCAAGTTATGCTCCGGAAACGAAATGTTACGGACTGACATGAGAAACTTTTGACCATAGGTGGCGCCACCTGTAGACGCACATGCGCCAAACGCAATCCCAAGCGAGGTCTCATGGTAAGGTAGCTACATACCAAATTTGAGAGGAATCCAAGTAGCGGTTGTCAAGTTATGCTCCGGAAACGAAATGTTACGGAATGACCCTAGGTGGCGCCACCTGTAGACGCACATGCGCCAAACGCAATCCCAAGCAAGGTCTCATGGTATGGTAGCTGCATACCAAATTTGAGAGGAATCCAACTGGCGGTTGTCAAGTTATGCTCCGGAAACGAAATGTTACGAACTGACTTGAGAAACTTTTGACCCTAGGTGGCGCCACCTGTAGACGCACATGCGCCAAACGCAATCCCAAGCGAGGTCTCATGGTATGGCAGCTGCATACCAAATTTGAAAGGAATCCAAGTAGCGGTTGTCAAGTTATGCTCCGGAAACGAAATGTTACGGACTGACATGAGAAACTTTTGACCATAGGTGGCGCCACCTGTAGACGCACATGCGCCAAACGCAATCCCAAGCGAGGTCTCATGGTAAGGTAGCTACATACCAAATTTGAGAGGAATCCAAGTAGCGGTTGTCAAGTTATGCTCCGGAAACGAAATGTTACGGAATGACCTTAGGTGGCGCCACCTGTAGACGCACATGCGCCAAACGCAATCCCAAGCAAGGTCTCATGGTATGGTAGCTGCATACCAAATTTGAGAGGAATCCAACTGGCGGTTGTCAAGTTATGCTCCGGAAACGAAATGTTACGGACGGACGTACAGACGTACAGACGGACGGACGGACAAGCTGAAACCAGTATACGCCCCCTACACTACGTGTCGGGGGGTATAATAATTATCATGGGACAGGACTATGAACAAAACACAAAAATACACATATGGACACACAAACAATACCGGTACACATACATGACAACACAAACACATAACATTAACATATAAACCATTCAAATATTGCACCTGTCAAATCCTTTATCCCAACTTCTACTCCTAATTTTCCCTACCAAATACTATCTCAGAAAAAAAAAATACATCAAAATTCACCAAATCATACAAAACTCTAGCTAAATCTGAGGTGCAATATTGAAGGCAACCAGCAGGCAAGTTTGCCCGCTACACTGGCCGTCTAACCAACCTAACCAATTACAATCCTATTCCTTTTTATTCCCGAATGTTACCCTTCAAGTTGAACAACAACAACGTGTCAGTAAACTCGCAAAATTTTCAAAAGGAACGCGAAACGAAATTGTAAACTGGGGTAGTTCAAAATAACCCCGCTTCAATCGCGATAAATTATACCCAGACAAATATGGCAAATATTTCCTGCTGCCATTTCCATATTATCATATATCGTTGTTTAGCTAATTCTCTGTAGATTCGGGATTTGGCAGTGACATCAAAAGATGGCAGGTATAGAATGAGCTTTAACTGTTATAATCTCATATACTTCCGCAAAGGAGAATGAAGACTGGTAATAAATATTCATAAGGTGAAGTGAAACAGCATCACTGATTGGCCAAGGCTGAGCGACCTTTTCAGAAGCCCGGCGTGATTGGAGAAACACGGTTTATTCGCGCGTGGTCGCCATGGTCACTTGTCGATGAGAGGCAGCATGGGCAGGCCGAGGAGGAATGGCGGATAAACATTTTAAAATGGAGATCAACAGGTCCGAGAAAATGTTTATAAAACTCAAATGCGTGGATTTGAAGAGTTAGTCATCAATGTCAGATATACTCTGGTTGTTTATAATTGAGTTGCGTGAAATTTGGAAGCAGATTTTAATATTTTTCTGACGTTTCTCTTGGAGCACACCAAACAAATTTGGTGTTAAATCATGCATTTTCCGTCAATTATTTCTATTCCTCTCCAGACTTCATTTTACCCTTATTACAAAACATACCAACAGTCCATATCATCAGATTTATTGAAATTTTGGCTTTCTGAAAATGTATAGTTTTAATTAGGTTTTACTCAAAATAAAAGCAAAAAATCGCAAAAATCACATAGGAACTCAGTGACACGTCAAAATCCGTCTTCATGGGTTAGGCAAACACTCGTCAAAACACGTTTACATTGGGATCTACACAAGTCGTCAAAACCCGCTTATATCAGGGAAAGAGTTAAATAACTTTCATATAAGATGACAGTAATATACTACCTTTTCCCATGAGTCGTGTGAACTGGCCAGGTAGATCCCCTTCTGTAATGGCAGTGGCCTCTCCCTCAGACACAGATGGTGATGGAGGAGGGGAGATAACCACAGGAGATTTCACTGAGCTTGCGTCACCGCCACATCCTGGCACATTGGTGTGCACAGTCTTGCTGAAATTACTTAAGCTGTACTGTTTGATAGGGGTGTTCAGCATATTCTTCATTTCCGAAACTGCTGACTTTATACAGCCGTCGTCTACAATATCCTAGAAAACAAAGTTTATACATTAGTCATCTACAATATCCTAGAAAATAAACTTCACATTCTTCATTTCAGACACTGCTGACTTTATACAGCCATCATCTACAATATCCTGGAAAACAGAGTTTATACAATTTGTCATCGACAATATTCTAGAAAACACAGTTTATACAGCCATCATGTACAATATCCTAGAAAACAGGCTTTATATAGCAGTCACCTACAATATCTTAGAAAAGTGTTTATGTTTTTCATTTTGGACAATGCCAAATTTATATAGCTGTCATCTACAATATCCTAGTACTTTCTGCACGCAGGATGAGAAAAATATCATTCATAACAAGTTTTAGTCTTGCAGCCTCTTACTCTTTAGTGACTGCACACAGCAAGCCACTTGGGCAACTGAAGACAATACTTTTATCTTTCTTAACAATATTCAATCCTTTCTGAATTCATCCTATTTGGAAAGAGAAGAATTAATTATCCATTTAGCTATAAAAACAATATGCTCAGGCCATTGTCACTTGATTGGTTGTTTAGCATGACCAGCTCTCATCCATATTTTGAGGGTAAATAATTAAGATAGATGTGGGATTTACATTTTCATGAGTAAAACTTAATCATTTTCTTCATATTAGTATACAACTGGTTTGCAATTTAATAATTAATAATAAATAATTATAGTATCTAGGATGTGTATTAAAAAATCAAGGTCATGCTAAACAACCAATCAAGAGAAAATGGCCTCACCTTCTCCAAATTGCGCAGTACTTGCTGTCGTTCCTTCAGTTTGGTTATATTCACAACAATCTTGTGGCGGGCACCTTTTGTCACATTCTAAGAGAAAAGATAAGAGTGATAAAGGATGGAGGATTGAGTGAAGATGGGAGGAGCAGTGATTCAAACATTTAAACCTTGCTGCTTGAAGCATTTAATATATCAATATGAAGCCTAGTATTTTGACAGGGCTGACCATCAGGGTGTCAAAAAATATCTCAATTTGCTCTATGTCTTTGAAGGGGGGGGGGGGGGAAGGAATTTGATTTAATGCCACACTATATTTTGTTTTACTAGCTATATTTCACTCCAATGTTAAATTGTCCAATTTTAGCATGTGTAAATTTGATTGCCTGTCCAATGGTGGATGGAGGGATGTCTGGCCAACATTATACTGATCATCCCATCCATCAGGACAGGTTACTGTACCTGGTAAAAATTCCACCGAGGAGGAATTATCCCCGCTGTGCTGTTCTCAAAATGCGAGGCTGGATTATGAATTTTGGAAATGCCAATATTACATTTTTTATTTCAGATTATAAACGCTGAAATTTCTCCAAAATCATGGGTTATTGCAATGCATATTCCTGTAAATAATGTTGAAGAAATCAACTGCTGATTACATGATGTATACAACAAAATAACTGGAGTGTGGGAGTAATGCGTGCAGTAAGTTTGAGTTATCACTGCCCTACTAGGCAGCAATGTTCATATCATTATTGTGTTGTGTAGCACCGTTAATAGAGAAGTGACATTCTGACAGCAGGTCTATCAGCAGGATCAGCTGGTCCTGGCTCAAAGTCTCTGTTAATCCAGTGTTGGATGTGGCTGTTCACTCCTGATGGAGATATATATAGACTGGAGGATCTGTATTGTAGGGTTGTGAACAGTGTCCTCATGCCAGGTCCTCCTGACACTCCTACTCTCACAGCAGGATCTCTCCATCAGGCCATGTTTGTTCTCACCATACAAATACAGGATTAATCTGCAGCTAATTCTACTCCTGGCTTTAACACAGTCAATACATGTCTATATTATACAATAGACACTCCTTAGCATTTGAATATTCCCATTCAATGTAGCATACTAGACATCAACAAAATAAATCATCAACGTTTCCCAGGGGTAATATATATCACACATTCAAGATAGTCCGGAACGGCTAGTCATACTACCATAATACCATTCTTGTTTTGTTTTTTTTCTTGAAGTATTTTTTCATTGTCATGTGTTGTATTCTTTTCACTCATGAATGCAAAGGTTTTGATCCTGGCAGGTACAATATTCTATTCTTCTGCCTTTGGCAACAGAATGTCTTATGGACATCTTCAGTCTCCCAGCCATAGATGTTGAATAGTTTTGAGGTTACTAACCAGACATTCCAACCATTGGGCCTAAATCAAAAAGTTGTTTGTTTGGGGTAACAGGCCCTGGTCAGTGAGATTGGGTCGGTCAGCCGGAAAAAGTTTTATTTATTTATTTTTTAGCTCATCTGGGCCGAAGGCCCGATGGGCTAATGTCATGGCCTGATTGTCCGTCGTCCGTAAACATCTTCTTCTCTGAAACCGCTTGGCCGATTAAGCTGAAACTTGGCATGCATGTTCCTCCCAATGAGTACACCAGAATTTGTTCATGCGGTGTCGATCGGATTTCAAATATGGCTGCCATGGCGGCCATCTTGAATTTGCCAGTGAAATCTTGTCATCATTATTTTTTGGTAACTACTTCATGGATCTTTCTCAAATTTGGTACACTGGTTCCCCTTTGGGTCTAGTTGCACAACACGTGTACTTTAGCCCAACCTACAGACAGCAGTACCAAATCCTCACCTAAACTATTTATTAGACTACCATATATCGGTAAAATAGGAGAACAATATGTTAAGAGAATGCTCAATAAAATCAGACGTTGCCTAGATAAAGAAGCTAGAATAATAGTTTTATGGAAAACAACCAGAATATCTAAAATTGTATCGCCGAAAGATGTCATTCCGGCTGAATTTAAGAGTAATGTTGTCTACCAGTTCACGTGTCCAGGTTGTAAAGCCAGTTATATTGGAGAGACACAGTGTTGTATTATGAAAAGACTTCAACAGCATTCTTATGACAAAAACAGCGCCATTTTTAACCATATCAATTCATGTGAACAGTTTAATTTCTTTTTCGCCATGGACCATTTCCTTGACACTGATACTGAACCTATCTCAACTGTGGACAAGGTGTCCTTAAACACACAAATAATAGACCGAGCAAATCACTGGCGTGTTTTATTATATAAAGAAGCATTGGCAATTAGAACTAACAAGCCAAGCCTCAACACTGGAATTTGTGCCTCGCGGGAACTTTTAATCTTCAGATAATGAGCTTGAATCAGCATTGACCCTATGAACTTCATACTAACGCCATGAGATGTTTAATTGTTTTTGTCACGTATTGTATTGTTTTAGTCTGCACAGTGTTCACTGTCCTTAGTGTATATATATCCTATGTCTCACTTGCTCCAATTTGTATCTTGAAAATGACTTTGAATTAACTCTTTCACCCTCAGACTTGTGGGGAATTTTCTCTCTCTGACCCATAATAGATTTGTAATGGCGTAGGTCTTTAACTCTTTCCCTCATATAAGCGGGTTTTGACGACTTGTGTAGATCCTCATGTAGCGTGTTTTGACGAGTGTTCGCCTAACTCATGAAGACGGGTTTTGACGAGTCACTTGAGTTCCCATGTGGTCGATTATTCTTGCAATTTTTGGCGTTTACTTTGAGTAAAACCTGATTAAAACTATACATTTTCAGAAAGCTAAAAGTTCAATAAATCTGACTATATGGACTGTTGGTACGTTTTATGGTAAGGGTAAAATGAAATCGGGAGAGAAACAGAAATAATCGATGGAAAATGCGAGATTTGACGACAAATTTGTTTCGTGTGCTCCAAGACAAACGTTCGAAAAATAGTAAAATCTGCTTCCAAATTCCTGAATATTTCACGTAACGCGAGCATAAACTACCAAAGTATCTAACCTTGATGACTAGCTCGTCAAATCTGCTCATCTGAGTTTATTTTATGTCTTTTCCCGGGACTGACTGTCTTCGCCGTAAATGTTTTCAACCGCCATACTTTCTCAGTCGGCCTTTCGTCGACAGTGACCATAGCGACCGAGTCACCACGTGACCGCTTCCTCCAATCACGCTTGGCCGCGCTCAACCTTGGCCAATCAGTGAGCTGTGCTACTTTCACCTTATGAATATTTATTACCGTCATAATAAATGCCCTTGTAGACAAATACATTAAAAACTCGAACAAAAAACTTTTTCTCTGATTTGTTGACTTGAAACAGGCCTTTGATTCTGTCTGGCATGAGGGACTTTTCCTCAAGCTCCAACGACTAGGCATAAGCTGTAACTTTTACAACATACTTAAGGACATGCACAGCAAAATAACATTACAAGTCAAAAATGATAAGCTACTATCCCCACTAATAACAAGTACAATAGGTGTCCGCCAAGGGGATAACCTAAGTCCCACACTTTTCAATATTTTCATAAATGACCTAAACTTTTCAGTCAGCTGGGAACATTGATCCCCCAACTTTACATAACAACCAAATTTCACATTTACTCTATGCCGATGACCTAGTCATCATGTCTGAAACAAAAGAAGGACTACAAAATGCCTTAAATTATTTGAATGAGTATTGCCAACTTTGGCATCTCGAAGTAAACACTGACAAAACAAAGTCCATGACCCTATAGAAAAGAAAACGTATAGTGCACTCCCAACCTTCATTTACCTTTGGCCCCCACACTTTGCAAAACTGTTCCTCCTATCGATACCTGGGGATCATTATAAATGACAAAGGTGAATTCACCGAAACAATAAAAGACCTAAACCTAAAAGGACAGAAAGCTCTATTTAAACTACAGAAAATCTGCCAAAACTCTTCCATACCAATCAAGATCCAAACCAAACTTTTTCAGACTCTGATAAAGCCAATCATATTATACAATTCCAAAATTTGGGGTCTAAACTGTAAAATCTTTAACACGTCAGATGATCAGTACTGGTTAAATGTAAATAAAATCAACAAGATGCCATACGAACAAACGCAAATCAAGTTTACGAAATACGTACACACTGCACACTTCAAAACAGACATCAACCCTTGCCTGTCGAGCAGAACTCGGTCTGTTCCCAGTATTTCTGGATATATCAACATCACTGATAAAGTATTTCCATAGAGTGTCTACCACCAACAATAAACTACTGAAAGATGCACATCTCTACTATAATTCAAATTCACAAAACAAATTTAACTGGGAGACTTCAGTCAAGACACTAATACAGAAAACTAACACCACCTTACCTGATCTCACTCAACCCATGTCCAAAACTCAAACAGACTCCACTTTCAAAATACTAAAATCAAAACTGGAAGAACAATACCGAAACTACTTTTTCAATGAATTAAAAGAAAACAAAACTTCTGGAAAACTCACAATTTTATCACAAATATACAAAACATATGATACACAAAACTACCTGAACAGTGTTGTCAACCCTAACCACAGGAACACACTTACGAAACTTCGAACTAGCTGCCATAAGCTAGAAATTGAAACTGGACGATATCATGGAATCCATAGGTCCGAACGAATGTGCAAGCAATGTGATGACAACTTAGTGGAAACTGAAAACCACTTCAAGCCTGGAGAATGAGGCGGGGTCCAGGACAAACCTGTCCGACAAGAGTAGTGTATTGACAAGACTACAGCTAATTTTCAATTACAGATCATTGTCATTCAGTTCCTCTAATTTGTTTTTATCTAGTCAAGATCTCAAAAGGAAGAAACCTCTCAGCTGAATTTAGAAAATAATACTAACATGATTTTATTTTCTCTCAAACTTGCCAGTTTCTGTTGAACATGTTGAAAGACGAACACATGGTCGTGTTTTCTTTGACATTTTCTTGAGCACAAGTCTTCATGACGTCACACATTTTGATGCACAATTTGTGAAAAATACGATTCTCAATCTAAAAAAGTTGTTGCAGCTCAAAATTAACTCATATCAATTAATTTCAACACTTAGACAACTAGGCAGAATGTTTTGGAAACTCTTAGAGAGCACAGTTTGCTCCACAAAAACATCGTTGACTAACAACAACAACAACAGCAGGTTAATAGTGTGAACAATAAAAATTGCGGATTTGCAAATAATTCGGAAGTGGACTGATCTTGTATGCCAGCTATAACTTTTATTTTTTTTCTTTACCAATGACACAAGTTTCTTTTAACACAAGTTGACAATTTATTACTATTGTTGTTACATTTTGTAGTTCAGTTTTGCTTAATATATATGACAGGTACACCATTTAAAATGACCGGTACCAAATGGTTGGTGCCTGTCATTTTGTCAGGCAGGTATACAAAAATTATTTCCAGGCCTGCTCACTATAGAAAAAATACTCAATTTTTTTTCCTTTATCAATCCCTGTGGCTATCAATTTGTTGACAAGAGATCATTACATAATATAGCAACATGCATCACTTTGAGGCTGTGGACACTGCTTGATTATGGCAGGTTTCGAGAAAAACTACAAATTTATTTCTTACGATTCAAATGTATGGATTTCTGATAAGCAGAATGTGGGTAAACATTAAGAAATTCAAAATATGTTTGGAGTGGAGAAAAATCGACAGCTTATTTAATTCTTATTCAAAGGTATTAGGGTCATTTTTTCAAGTTTTTTTTCTCAGATGGTGATTGACTAGAAAACTTTCCAATATGGCTGACCTTGACCTATTTTATCAAGGTCAAATTCTAGTTATTGCAACTGACCCTGAACTATTTTTTCAAGGCCAAATTTTGAATTCCATGTACCCTATTTCTAATTTTATGAACAACATTTTCAGACTTAGAAGCAGAAAAAAATCCATCCTTATGCCAACTGAGGTTAAATACTGTGGCATGTATATGTTATTTATCCCAAGAACTGAAAAGATAGCCAGTGAAATTTGTAGAATGTTTACAGAATTTCTCTTCACAGTAGCCTGAATTAAGTTTTGCCGTCTGAATAATTAAAAGAAATAGGGTATGTTGGATTTGTAGGACTACAGATTTTCCATATTCAGATCAAAGTGAGTGAGTGAGTAGGATTTAACGCTGTTTTCAACATTTTTTCAGTCATATCACAATGGTGCCTACATGTGCCAGAACATGAGAGTGTCCACAGTTCCTATTATCCTGGACACTTATCAGCCTAACCAGTACAGCACCCCGGTCACCCATCCAAGGATTGACTGAGCTCAACGTTGCTTAACTTCAGTGATCTGACGAGAACCGGTGTGCCCAACGTGATGTGCCGTACCATTCAAAAGTGGTGATAGATCAGTTTATTGAAAATGACCATGACCCATTTTTCTAGGTCAAATTCAACTTTTTGATATTCATAAAGTTTCATAAGCCTTCACATTTATGAACCAAATTTGACTCAGATTTGTTTTTCTTTAAGTTTGGTTTCAGCAGCAGCGATCGAAAGGTGTGTGCAGGCATATTTTGAAGCCCATAAGGCTCTTGTTTCTTTAATTTTTTGGCTGTTTCCAGAGTTTCTCAGAATACTGAAGAAAAATGCAATTAATTGTGGAGAGTGCTTAATAGGGACTACCCAGAGATGGCCTGGTCAAATGTCTACATCGCAATATTGCATGGACAGCCCCTGGCAAAACTATGTTTCATTAGATGCCTGCGTGCACACATGTAAGTTACGAATTTAAATAATGACGAGAAAGGAGTACCTGAGGCGATATGGCCGTCGTAATGTCACAGACTGCTGCGTCTTTCTGCGTTGATTAACCATATTGTCTGTCGACTCGCGGTAAATGATTTGATCATTGGGGAGGAATTTTACGGGAGAGACATCCTCTGTTAGAGTATGCATAGATGTCCAGCTGTATCCCATACAATATCTCAGATAGCCCCTGGCCGGATCTATCTCCTGGCATCTCTACTTATTAGTTAATGAATGGGGCTCTGAACCAATGGGTTTTACTGTAACAATTCACAGAAAAATACTCGGAAACCTGTCTATCATTTATTTAGCAGCGGATTATATTGTTTATTAATGTCTGCGGACAAATTAATGTACCGTGCAGTCTTGTTAAAGATATCACCTGTTAACAATACCGATTGTTTCTCAGAACCTTGGGTATGTTGGGGAGGCAGGGTTTTAGCTTGTAGAACCGGCGGCATCCCGCAGTTCATAATGGAAGATGGCCGTTTGTGAAGTTTGTGAAAGGAGTACCTGAGGCGATTGTTCATGCCACATCGGGGCATGAACAATTATTCCAGGCTTGAGATTTGGTTCTTTGAGTATCAAATCCAGGGACAGAATATCTGGATACCGTCTTCAGCCTTTGACACTCCGGGCTACAGACATCCGAAGCGAACTGAAATCGACATCGGAATGCTTCCACAGTAGAAGTGGTGGCCGTGTGCATGTTGCCAACACAGCACAGTGAGTTTGAAATGAACAAGCCCATCAATCGAGTTGCACCATCCAATGAAAATGCTTGTTCAAATCGTTAATATTTGATCAGATTTGGAGTGAGGGAAGGCATGCATGGTTGTCTAACTAAAACAACACTGTGCAGTTCACAGTTTCAGGGCCTGCACTGCAGAAGGTATCTTTCAGATATTCCATCCCAGGATTTGATCCTCAGAGTAGAGATTTGGAGAGAACTGATCACTCTCTAACCCCTCTAACTTAATCCAATATCGAGAGAGAGTTACAATACTCACACTATCCTATTAGAAGGTGACCATTCTAAATTTACTGTTCAGGGCCTGGTTCGGGCCGTTTTTCAACCCGTTTTGGCGCCATGGTTTTTGGCTTCCCAATTGGGCACGTGTACAAAAAAAAGAAAAAAGTTCTCTGAATATGTTGAAACCAATAGTAATGCAAAAAATATTGCTAAATATAAAGTTGTCGGGCTCTATTTTGAGCATTTAATACTCCTGGAGCTTCCGCGATGTTAAACCTTAATTCTCTCTCTCTCTCTCCATGGGTTTCGCCAGTCTGGCACAATGACCTTGCTAGGCTCCTGCTTTGAAGCACTCTGTGTTGGATTTATACCTAATATACCAAATACTCTATAGAATGCACCAAGATTTATTAGAAAACTATTGCCATTTTGTCTAGTTGCCCATTTGTCTGTTTGCCATTTTGCCCATTTGCCATTTTGTCCATTTGCCATTTGGCTGGTTGGATTTATACTTAAGGTCATGGAACAACCACTCAATAATGTCCTTGTCACAATGTATGTTGATCTTACATACATATGTACATTATAGACATGTATGCACCAATAGTGATATTCAAATCGTACTATTCCGATACCATCCATCAATGGAAAGTGGAGACAATGTTATTCCATTTGTATTGAATTACATGTAGGTGGGGTTTTTTTTTATTGTACTTGGAAGGAAAGTCAATGCTTTCTCAGTCTGACCAACAGCATTTTTATCTGACAGCAGCTGTCTCCATATCCGTTATGTTAGAAGCTGGCTCCAACGCCTGAGCCTGCTTAGAACAATACTCTGTGTCGACCATTTGTCTCTGATCTAGGTTACTTACGACATGTGTTTTCCTGTTTTGGCATCGTGTTGTTCTACAAACTCCGCTCTACGTGTTGCTGCATCTGCAAGGATCCATAAGTCCTGTTCTGCTATCAGTAATCAGGT
The DNA here is from genome assembly GCA_036873755.1 of Hanleya hanleyi. Lineage (NCBI taxonomy): Eukaryota > Metazoa > Mollusca > Polyplacophora > Lepidopleurida > Hanleyidae > Hanleya > Hanleya hanleyi. The sequence goes on along the minus strand of JAVTVY010005484.1, from coordinate 202,568 downwards.
GGAAATTGAATAAAAAATTGGTTTCCAGTTGCCAGAATACTCTTTAATCCGCATGCATATTAGGATTTGTGACAAGAATTCCATAATATAAAATAATAAAAAATTGATTAAGAATGGTCACAAATCAAAAGAAAAATGGATTAAATGCTGTAAAATTAAATTGCTTAAATTCAGTAAAAACATGCTTGTAGTAGATTTTTTTTTTCTCATTTATAACTCTCTGATTTTGTCCTGTTATGTGAACAATCAATTCACAAGTTGTGTTGCCCCTCATCGACCAAGGCCAATCAGTTCCCTTGGAGCAAATTATTAGTATCTGGCTGCCAACCCTGTTGGAAAATATTAAAAAAGTGTCCAGATTGATTCGTGCAATCAATGGAGTTTCTGTCATTCTGCTCGACATAATTCAAGGCACTGTATCTCAATACCAATACGGCAATACCAACAGGGTGACAGGAAGCTTGGCCAGGGTTACTGCTGCGCTAAATAGGCCCGTCGCAATGCTCCGTCACGTTAGGTCCCAAAAATCCATTCAGCGTACTGAAGTATAAAAGTACTAAAATCCTTCGTCTCATTGATTCATCCTGCCCAAGCCTCATGCCAATTCACCGATACTTTCCAACAATTGTAATCCGACCGTAGATGTATCAACCGAGAAACCAGAGAATTATTGATAACCACACAGGATTAATTGAATTTGTGCCAGTGGATGAACTTAATCCCTTGCTTTGATGAGAATAAGAAGTATTTTCCACCAGGTTTGCTTCATGAAAGATGGTCAAATGTGTTCTCAAGTATTATATTGTTCTGTGACATTGTTACTGGTGTAGCTGTCGATTTTGGTACATAAAATTCCTTGTATCAAGATTCACAGAAGACTGAACTGGCAGAATATTGGAGATAGCGGATGTAAGACATGCTCTTCAGTCACTGTATGATCACAGCGGTATTAAGGGTTTCATTAGCCAATATTTCCCAGAACCGACATATATAGTCAAATGAGCATTCTATATCAAATTGGCCCTGTGGGGCTTCCGTGGATTGACCTGGAATGTCGTTGTGCACACCGCAGATCATGGTAAGAATAGGCCTCAGCTCCTCAGACAGCTTGTCGTAAGAGGCGACTAACTGAGGCACCCGTGGGGTTCCCGGGTGTGAAAAGGAATAGGACCCCATCCGTGTGGTTCCCGGGTGTGAAAAGGAATACTCAACGTCGTGATATGACTGAAATATAGTTGAAAGCGACGTTAAATGATATCCACTCATTCACTCGCTCTATATCAAATGTAGAATGAATAATGAACTAAATATAACAAGCATCAGATCTTACCTTTGATATTCAGCCATTGTTCATAAAAGAATTTCCGCTTCAATAACTGGAATACAAGCATCTAGTTCATCATTCAATATTCAGCCGTCATCCTTAAAGGCCAATTTAATCGTCCATTGAAGGCCAATTTTAAGGATGACCAATTTCGTATATTACAGTTTAACACGCAGGGGTCGAAATGTTAGAAAAAATTGTCTTGGGTGAGTCTGACAGTTGAGCACATTTTGACTTGTCTCTTGAAAATTGTCTTGGAACACTAAAATATTGACCAATAAAATGTTGCAATAAAGTGGAGAAATGTTGATCATCCAGAAAAATATATCTTGATATATTTTTTTTTTTACTTGTCGCCTGGAATAAGAAGAATATTTTTCTACTTGTCTTTCACAAATTTCACTTGAGACAGGTGTTATTTTGACCCCTAAACACGAATGATGTCAACATGACATGACGATGTCCTTTGCGTTTTCCTGGTCATTATTCTTCTTCCAAGTGAATTTCCATTGAATTTTTTTCATGTGTCTGGATACTCTCATCAACAGCCAAATTTTGGTTATCAAACAGAAAAACTCAAATTTATGCTTGATTTACCTACATACATTTTGAGTTTGAGGTTTTCTCTTGTTTCCTAATATGCTTTCGATTTGAGCACTTTTTCTCTATATGCCAGAAATTGGATGGTGATGGACCTATTTTTTGTGGCCAATTTCAATCAGTAATTGATGCGGTAAAAATATCAGCAAACAAATGGAATGTTCACCATGTAGAATTTTCTCTAAAATAGCATGTTGAGTGTACATTCTTGACTGAACCGTAAAATCCCTCTGAAATCATGTTATTTCTGTTTTCTCATCCATATGAGCATATAAAAAACCGCATTATCAAAATATCAGATTTTTTGGCTATGCTCTTTTAAATTATCAAGTTAACCATCATCTTTGTTTTGTGTGAAAGGTAATGAAACCCCTTAATGTTATAAATACTGATTCATGTGTTATGGTTGTCCAAGGGTGCTTTTGACCCATCGGCCACAATTGGTATTGTCATCACCGGGAATGACTGTCCATGATCCCCATTCCTAATTGCCACTATATCTCAAAAACTGACCATGCATTTGTACATGCATTTGTTTGCGAAGTAGGATTGGTCCATTTTTCCAGGTCCCCCCAAACCAGACATACACTTGATCATGGGCTTCAACCATATTTGACACCAATGACCTTGCTCTATTGGGTTAAGGTACACAAGTTTTGCACATAGCCTTCATGTAAACCGGAAAAATGTTCACAGGTCAAAATGTTCGGACGTTCACTATTTTACGACCAGAAAAATCTGCTGACGAGTAAAATTGAAGCCCAGGTCATCCTCCTGTCCTGACGATCACAAAAAAAATTGGCTTCCGTAAAAACAAAATGTCAGTATCATGGATTTGGCAGAATTGTTGAAAATGTTTATTCATCTTTCCGGCTGACAGCCCAACTTTACTGGGAGGTATGATAGCACTTCATTTCCAGCTAACAAGCTGCTACTACAGTCTGTCCTGAGTGGGGGCGAACACACAACCTCTGTGCCAACAGCCGAACCTCTCTATCCACTCGGCCACGGAATCACTCTACAAGAGACTGTGTTTAAAGTCTATTCATACTTCGCATCTGCTTTGCACATGCGCTTGTTTTACCAAGAAGAACTATGACGTCATGTGGTTTGTGTTTGATAGTTCCTGCTCTTCTCCCCTGCATACTGCTCTTCAGTCCCAGAGGGAGAATTGGGTATGCGGTAAACCCAGGAAGCGAAATCTCACCCGTTTTAGTACTGAATAAGTAACAGACTGTTGTATCAGTTTCTTACCCCATTTTCGTATGCTTTCATATCTGGCTGGGGGGTGGGGGTACTGCCGGCTGGCCATGTTTGCTACTTGAGTGGATGCTGGTGTGAAATGGTCCTATATGTGGATACACTGTCGCCACGACTGACTGCCCTTCCTCTCATAACTTCAGGCTATGACAGCGTTAGTTCCCTAGGAACAATTTCACCCATGCACTTTCACTTACAACATCAACATCAACACTAACTTTCCGTGGCTGACAGCACTTGTATCTTTACATTATGAATGTTTGACCAACAAAGTATAAAATCGTTTTCATGGTTTTTGGGGGCTTCAAAACATCCCTAGGCTGATTAACCCTTTCGTACTTATACCGGCCAAAACCGGCCGGCATCATATATACCCATAACGGCCGAAACCGGCTGCAATTCGCCACCACGCAAAAAAATCGCCGCACAGTAAAATGTTCGTCAAGTGAGAGATCGTCGGTAGTCCACATCGTTGGACAAGGAAATAGTCGACAATATACGTTCAAATTTTATTGTAAATCATGCAATAAACGTATAACAAGTTTATTTTATTGAAGACGTACCTTCCTTGTGGTGAAAATTGAGAAAATCGGCGAAGAATTTGCCGTTTTTTGACCATTTTCAACGCTATCGAAATCCCATTTCCCGCGGTAGAATGTTAGAGATATTGGTTTCATTTTAAATGTCATTTCCGGGTCTTTCGACCTGTGACGAGTGATTTGATTGGATAGGATTGAATAACAAAGGATTTGATTGGATAGAGATGTGATCATTCTTTGATAGCGTGACCAAATTGACCTCGACCGGGCTCTGTTAGTATCGCGAAGTCGATTAGTTGAGACGTGTGAGACAATGGCAGCGATTGGCCGGCCGCCTGTCTGCGTGTCGGTCTTCAGTGCCGGTTGAATTTCTCGCCAAAGAAAATGGCTTCGTTGAAACTTTAGCGAGCCGACTGTTGGATTTACAATGGAAATAAAGGGTTTCTCGGATTTATATGTCGGATTAAAACCCACACGGACGATGCACTGGTATTTTAGCACGATCGTCCGGTTGAATTGGGCGAATCGTGAAGAGATTTTTTATGGAAACTATCATTTGGCTGGGACATACACTCACGGTAATGTTGTCGAAATCAGAGATTTTTTTTTTGTTTATTTTATTTTCTCGCCTGGTCTGGTTTTATTTTAGACACAAATGGGCAGATATTTTGAAGGACAGATTAATTAAAGTATGGGCTTTCTGAATATATATATATTTAGCGGGGTTTCAATCAAGCTACATGCAAATATATTGCTTCAAAAAAAGACTGTGTATAACAAAATCCTCTCGCATGCATTTATCCGAACATACAAGGCTGACAAACGAGACTATCAGCAAGTAGCAAAGAGTTAAGCCAATTCCTCACAGAATATTGATGATAATCAAACATGGAAAACACCAGATGAAATTTCCATGTCAGATGAAGTTGATGTGAGGCTGTACAACCACCCACAATCTCGTGTAGAGTCTAGTGGGAGTGATGTAGGCCTACAAATCAACCAGTACTTCAATGAAAGTTTATCACTTTCAAGATTCAAGGAGACGAAATAGATCCTCATTAAGTAAAAATGCCCTGTGAGGTTTGTCTTCAATTTGACAATTCAAAAAAGTCAAATTGCAACCTATTACATCACTATAACCCTAAGAGAAATGATCTTGTATTATAATATTATGCCGGCATGAGGATGTGTAAGATACTATTCTCAAAAAAGTTTCCGTTCCGGAAATTGCATTTAGCAGAAGTAAAAAAAAAATAAAAAATTGAAACACTGTTGTCAAGATTATAATTTAAGTTGAAGGTAATGGATGACCTCAATTTCACTGGGATGACCTTGAAATTTGGAACATTTTGACCCAACATTGTTTATCTCCCTTGTTGTTGAGAGGTCTTGAAAACAGTGGTCACTGGGAGACGTGTTTTTACCAATGTTGTGGCTCGGGAAATACACAGTATTTTTTAATGAAAACTTCTCAATTTTTATCGTAATGCTAATTTGTTATCCCTGTTTCGTTTTCAGGAAGTCACATTTTTTTAGAGCATTTCTTGCACGGAAGTAGACCTTAAGTGAACTGGTTTTACCCTTCTGGGAATGGCAAGTTACTCAAACTATCACAGAGGTGGCAACCAATTATCTTTTCCCTGACTTTTTAATAGATCAGATGTGCCTGGGGATTGTAGATAAACATTTGTGGTATTCTTGGTTGATTCTGTTGTGATAGAGTTGCTGTAATGGACTTACATTGTAGATCACATCTGTATGGACTACGTATGGCAATGCATCCCCGCAGTAGGTTATCAGGGAAATAGGAGAGCTTGAGGAGTTTGGAAATCCTGGACAAGCATGCAGTTCAGAAATGTGCATTTATTGGCTCCCTGAAGCTAGATAATTGTTCTAAGAATATAAAAATGGAGTCTAAGTAGACTACAAAAGGATTCTGTTTCTTAGGCCCCACACACTTTAGTCAAGCAGTCGAGACAAGCTGTTTCTCATCCATGAATTAGTTGAACAGCAGAGAACGTGTAGTTTCACAGTTGTATTGCTGAGACTTTAAATTTCCATGGCCATGAATTAGTTGCACAGCTGAGAAATTAGTTTCTTGGCCATGAATTAGTTGAACAGCTGAGACATTGCAGTTTCATGGCCATGAATTAGTTGAACAGCTGAGTCATTGCAATTTCATGGCCATGAATTAGTTGAACAGCTGAGACATTGCAATTTCATGGCCATGAATTAGTTGAACAACTGAGACATTGCAGTTTCATGGCCATGAATTAGTTGAACAGCTGAGACATCGCAGTTTCATGGCCATGAATTAGTTGAATAGCTGAGTCATTGCAGTTTCATGGCCATGAATTAGTTGGACACTGAGACAGTGCAGTGTCACATGCATGAAGTACATGTAGTTGTACAGCTGAGGTTGGCCTCCAGGGTTTCATAGAAATGGTCCTTCTCAAATCTCATAACGGAGACCGACCATTTTGAACGCCTGAGAATTCTTCTTACCTTATAGTTACGGATTTATTGCACCAACCTGTTGTGCATTGTTCGTCTGTCAGACAGTCACAGACGTGTGAATTGATGGCTGGGTTAGTTATAATATCATTTACAGCAAGAAAATGTGCCAAAAACTGGTAGGTGAACATTCCAGTTTTATTTGCTATTTTGAATTAGCCACTCGAAGTGGAAGATGAGATAATTTATTTTATTAAAATAGATGTTTTACAGATTTGTCTGGAAATTGGACCAAATATGATCAATTTTCTACTTTCAATTTTTCATGGAAATTGAAACAATTTTAAAGTGTTTTGCAAGTGATTCGAATTTTTACTTCATAAATGTCCGGTTCCTTGGAGTAATGGTATGAATATTCTCTTTGAGAACATTGTTTGCATGAAATATCACTTGACTACGGGTGGCTGAAGAGAGGACCCCACTGTTTATTTCTAGTTCAACCTCTTAGTGCACCTTGGAACAGTGTGGTTTCATGGCCATGAAATAGTGGAACAATTGAGGCAGTGTGGTTTCGTGGCCATTAATTAGCTGAACAACTGAGACGGTGTGGTTTCATGGCCATGAATTAGTTGAACAGCTGAGTTTGGTTTCATGGCCATGAATTAGTTGAACAGCTGAGTGTGGTTTCATGGCCATGAATTAGTTGAACAACTGAGTGTGGTTTCATGGCCATGAATTAGTTGAACAACTGAGTGTGATTTTATGGCCATGGATTAGTTGTACAGTTGAGAATTAGCTTTACAGCCGAGACTGGTTTCTCAACCATGAATTAGTTGAACAAGCCGAGACTGTATGTGTGATTTCTCAACCCATTAATTGGTTGAACAAGCTGAGACAGTGGTTCTCAACCATGAACTACTTGTACAGCTGAGACAGTGGTTCTCAGCCATGAATTAGTTGTACAGCTGAGACAGTGGTTCTCAACCATGAATCAGCTGTACAGCTGAGACAGTGGTTTCTCAACCATGAATTAGTTGTACAGCTGAGTCTGGTTTCTCAACCATGAATTAGTTGAACAGTTGAGACAGTGGTTCTCAACCATGAATTAGTTATACAGCTGAGACAGTGTGGTTTCATGGCAATGGATTAGTTGTACAGCTGAGAATGCAGTTTTACAGCCAGAAATTATGAGATGGTGCAGTTTCATGACAATGCCATGCCCAGGATTTTCCAGTCCCAACAATTATAGAACGATGTTAGTGCATGCTGAGAGTTTTGTAAGTTAGTTGTGGTGTATTTTCCCAGATTCTAGCCCTAACAGGACCAGAACATGAAGTGCTAGTTACATCGGTTTATTGGACAACTGGGCTGATTTTGCTTTCATTGCTTGCTGAACTGAATCTGTTCCATTCAGCTGAACTTTCATTGGAGTCAGAAATGCAGTTTCTCACACGTCATGTCAGTCGGAGTTAAAATGGCCTATGCAGTAGGTCTGTAGGCTATATTTACCGTATGCTCGGACAATTATCGTCTGGTGGCTCACCCTGTGTGAAGAACAAATTTGTTTTTCTCCTAGGAAATTAAGCAGCTTAAATCCAGATCCAGGCTCCATTAAGTGGCAATTTGTCCTGTGTTGTGGGCCAATGGCTCTATTGTTCCTTCCAGTCCTGTTGACTCAATCTCCTATTTAATGGGGAGATTATCAATTATAGCTCAGTGATTTCCTGGAAGCCTAGAATTCTATAGTATCTATCCATACTTGACATGAAGGTATCCATTGTGAAACTGAATATGATTTTGGGCTATTAATGTCCGCTCATTATAAGAGCTTATAGGTATTAGTTACCATCAAGCCAATCTTTTTCTTGTAGTTAGATTAGATTGTAGATTCTGGCCTGGATTCAGCAGTTTCCACTGTCCTTTGACACAAATGAATGACTGAACACAATATGCTTGGAAACAGACCCTGAATGTTGAAGCTAAAATGAGCAGTGAAATTTGGACAAAAACAGTAAAACTGTATTGTCGCGGACAAAATCTCATCACAGACTGCAAATGATCTGAACAACTGGTGGAAGGCTCCTGTATGGTTAACATAGAGAAATATTGGGAAATGGCCATAAATATGGAACCATGCTTTCCCATGCCCTTGATTTTCACATATTTTTGGGACAAATATCTTCAATATCTTGCAGTTTCATCAGTTTTTTTCACATAAAAATTAATTTTGTTTTCGTTCCCTTTAACTGGGGGTTAAACTCGATAAATTTTGTCACAACTGACTGACGTAGCCCGCGTCGCTTAGGGGCCATTAGAGCCAGGTACACAGGACAATGTTGATACATGTATTTAAAGTTTGTGGATGTGGACTCCTACCTTTCATAATTGAATCAGATAATTGCCCATGTGATGCGGTACATGTAGTTAGGACGAATGAAGTACCTACATGCACACAGTGGAAGTCAAATTGCATTGTTCGCATGGTTACTTGGTGACCAGTTTTGAAAGTCCCAATGTTTTGGTATAATAAATGTCGACCATATCCGGAAGGAACAGTAACAATATGGATTTTCGTCATGTACACATATACTGGACACTTCCATGATTCAGTGCAGCTGTTTTGAGTGTCCTATTTATATGCCTTGATTGATTTATATTAAATAACAACTCTTCACCTATTCCCTATTTATACCCTTATTTTTTAAAACATAATATAAAAGATGCGATCAGTCACAAGGATTATGTTCGATATAGATTTTCCAAAATTTTGTTGTTTTTACTCTAAATTCTGAAATTCTAAATCTGTCATTTTTCAGCTCCAAGTATTTTCCAATAACTAGCAAAAAATCTTTCAGTTAATCCAATTGATACATCTGTGAAGATCAAGAGAGTCACAGGTTATGATGGAAGTAAATCTCGTAACCGATGCCGTAATCCCCTCAACCTGTCAGCTATGTGTTTGCTAAAGAAATTGGCTTCACTCTATCTATTTTCCAAATCAATTCATGCAAAAAGTCTGCATGGAGACCCTATGGAACTGATGAAAGTAATGTTTTGCCTACATGTATATAGTTACTGTAACTTCTGATGCATCATATCATTAATACGTCGATTACTCTCAGTATTTAATGACTAAAAGCTGCAATGAGCCGGTCGACAATACACAGCATTCAGGCACGTGCGTGTTTGGGAAAACTCGATGCACATGGCACAGTTTTTTGCTTTCATCTGTTAGTGCACTAATCTGTTTCAAAGTTCTTTGAATTTCTTTGACAAATTTATAATACCGGTACGATAAGTAAGTTAGACATACAACTTCACTGTTGTTTGATAACAAAATGTTGCCAACAGCTGATGATGAGAACTGCAAAATTCAATCGGTTGTTCTAATAAATTTGACCACTCTCCAAAATCAATGAAATAACAAAGAAATAATGAATTTTCCGCATGATTTAAGGGAACATTTTGCCAACTTCCTGTTTCAATAAAATTTGATCACCTCTAGATTTTATGGTGGGAAATTTCACTTCCAGTGATTGAATTATTAGAGGGTTTAATGAAGTTCATTCTCAAAATGTTTTTAATTTCGTCTGAATGTGCTGGTTTGGAATGGATAAGGTTTTCCCAAAACTGATTGCACGTCAAAATACAACTTGTGGTTACAAAGGGAGCTAACTTTGAGGAATTCTACCTTTCATGCCTTCAGATCCCCCATCCAACTGCTGGTACATGCATAGAATGTCTAGGGTATTTAACATTTTTAGTGTCTTTATTCTAGAATTTGTCATACATGTACACAACAGAATTGGGTGTGGAGATTTTATAGTTCGCTAGATTCATTTATCTGAAAGCTTCCCCTTACTCTAAGTCTTTTAGATGTAGTTTCTCGATAATCAGACGTTTATTATTACCAGTCTAGTTGTTGGCCTCCCATGTTTGTGTCCATCAAAATGTACCCGTGTCATTCAACAATGTGCAGCCCTGCTGAGAAACATTGTAATACGACACTATCTTATGCTCTAAACTATAAGAAACTAATTAAAACTGCTGTGAACCAACAACCTGGGCATGATGTTTGTGCGGAGAAAATCCTATTATATTTATTGATCCCTGAATAGAGCACATGTTACATGAGGTGGACCTGTATTAGTGTGGGGCGAAAAGATGCAATCAGTAGTCATATCAAGTAAGCGGAGAGAGAGAAAGGTTGGAGTATGGACCCATATTGTTTCGCCCGGTAATTACATCTCAGAGATTTGTTTGTTTTCTTAAAAGGAGCGGCCAGCCAATGTTGTCCCCCCTATGGTATAATCATGTAACATTCTGTTTGTCGACTCTAACCGTGAGGCAGCAAAGCAGCCATCATTTACCTGCAAAATGCAAGTACGTGTATATGTATTATCCGGGAATCAATTTCTCTGCACAAGTAAACATTTGTACGTGAAATTCTGCATCCGAAGACATCAAGCCACAGGTATGAATCTGGGCATGCTTCAATAGAAGAAATGCCTTCAGAGGGCAACTCGGACACTTTTCATGTCTACGTATCTTTTGAAGGATCTGTGTTCCCTTCATTTGGGCACCTATTCTCCCATATACATGTACCCTTTCAACAGGTTATAGCATTTGCCGTGGATCAAGCTTCTTGCTTTAGGGTAGAGTAGGGGATGGTAAAGGGTCTTACTCACTTCCACGCTCAGGATGTGTCATACTTTTCTTCACAAGATGGCTGACGTCACAATTGCGAGAAAAATATTATGTTTCTATTATAAATATAATCAATTCTCTCACTGGAGAATAACCCCGTGGGGTTCACCTGCTATGATCGTCATGCACACCCCAGGTCATGGTAAGAATAGGCATCAGCTCCTCAGACAGCTTGTCATAAGAGACAACTAACTGGGGCACCCATGGAGTTTCCGTATGTTAAAACTCAAGTTTTATTAAAAGGAATAAGACTCCACCCATGGGGTTCCCAGGTGAAAAAAGGAACATGATCCTACTCGTAGGGTTCCCGGGTGTGAAAGGGAATTGGGCCCAAGTGTCATGATATGACTGGAATACAGTTGAAAGCGACGTTACATCATATTCACTCACTCGCTCACTAGAATATTTCAGTGTGAGCTACAGTGTGTCAGTAATATATTTTATTTTGAAGGTAAATATCGATGTGTTGTCTGCTTTTAAAGGTATCATCTTGATAAGGAGTTCTCGGTGGACATGAGTGGCATAGGTCATGTCAAAAAATATAAAATATTAAGCCCGGCGCACACGAGAGATATCAGCTGAGCTAACGGCCTCAATTGCCTGTCAGCTCAGCGGCTAGCTCTCTTGTTGTTTCAGCGCACACGGTGAGCAAAAGTTTCAAGAAATTGATTTCAGTTCCCGCATAACGTCTTCTTCAAGTCCATTTTGAAGAGTCGAGCGTATGAATCGAGTGAAAATAACATGCGATTCATTGGCCTGTCCGGTAAAACTGCTGAGCTGTTGGCTTGCGTTCGCCGCACACGCTGAGGATTTGGCCTCGCGAGGCGAAATTATCAAACAAGTTTGATATTTTTCCCCCGGCCGCGCGAGGCCAAAAACTCACCAAAAACTGCCCGCACACGAGAGCTAGCCCCTGAGCTGACCGGCAATTGAGGCGGTCAGCTCAGCTGATAGCTCTCGTGTGCGCCGGGCTTAAGAGAGTGAAAGTGCAGCAGATAAAGCAAAGTGATAGCTCTAGGGTGTAAGTACATATTTACATGCAGCATGTCTAGATGTATCACAGATCAATCGTATTGACTTGCATCTGTTTATTTAAAGTCTGAAACTCAACTTTAAACATAGGAAAGGAATTATTTTCTGTTAATGGAGAATACGCTGATCGTAATAAAGTTCCATGGTGGGTCGAATGGGTAGATAGATCGTTTTTGACAGGGTAATTCAGCTGATGCTCGAGTATTCACAGACTCCAATTAGCTGGGTTGTATCGAATCACGCCCTACGTAAATAGAATTTGAAACAACTCCCTTGTACGCGGACACAGTTTTCAGAAGTGCCAGTATCGGAAACTGGGCACTTGCTGATTCCAAGGATCATCCTTGATTTTGCCAACTTTCACAAATCACCACTCTCACTTATTACATTTTGAAGTTAATCCTCACCTCACACATGGCAGGTCCCGTGTTCGAGATGGGGTCCAAATCATACAAAAGACATAAAAAATGGATCCCTTGGTGCTCAGCAGGAAGAGCATAGATCAAGGACTGATTGGTCCGGTATGAGGATAATGTGACTGGGTCATCGTGGTATGACTGTAAAATTGTTATTAGTGATGTTAAAATCCTGCTCACTCACCCATTGGCCAATTGTTTTCGCTTCGGCCTCAGTGAAAAGAATTCCCTTTTCCAGTGATAGAAGGCAATTTGGATGTGTGCAAGGAAGAAATACATGTACATGTAAATATTTACAAGCTATGAACTCTGACAGAATGTGAGAAAATATTGGTAGAATTCCTATAGAGCTATCTCTCCCACTGTCTTGGCATTTCATTACCCCCTATACACAGCAGATTTATTGTTGGTTTTCCAATAACTCCTTGCAAGGGCTGTATGCAGGGAAAATAAAATAATAGAAAAAAAAAATCCAATCTCCACACACATCTTGAGAAACCAAAATTGATTGAAACAGATTTGCCGATTCTAGCTTCTCTGCGGACATGTAGGAATTTCAATTACTTCACTTGGCAACTCTTTGATATCAAAAGGTACAAATGTGAATTCGATTGCGGACACTTCATCTGGCCATGAGCCACGGTATCAACACAACTAAGTAAATATTGGATTTCTAAAGTAGCATTTGGAGGCCAAAACAGAATTTTTCAACAAGTTGACAAGTACGATTTGGATGTATTTTTCTGTAATCACGTCCGACAAGACCAGCTCGTTCCTCAACATTGCCCTTCAACCATTTCAGAAAAGGAAATATATATTTTATTGAACTGTCGTCCTTGTCACCCTCCGTTCCCCACAAGCCAGTAGAGTTAATTTCAACTCCTGTAGATTTGTCAAAATAAACGTTTTTTGTAAGTTTTCGAGCAGGAGAATACCCCTCATACTCAGAATACAGGAAGTTAGGCCCAGATCGAGCATACGGTAATCTTTCTAACCATTCACACATGTTAATAAAACACTTCAGAAACCAATTCCAAAAAGTTTTGTGTCAATATTCTGCTGTTAGTGTTCAAAACTGGGCTATTGTACAAGATGTTGGCCAAAGAACCTCCCGGGGATTGACCTGGGGTGTCATCGCGCACAATCCAGTTCATGGTAAGAATAGGCCTCGGCCCCTCAGAGAGCTTGTCGTAAGAGAGGCGACTGACTGAGGCACCCGTAGCCTTCCCGGGTGTGAAAAGGAATAGGACCCTATATGCACACGTACCCATGTGGTTTCTGGATGTGAAAAGCAATAGGAACCAAACATTGTGCTGTGACTGAAATAATGTTGAAAGCGATGTTAAATCATATTCACTCACTCACCCATTGTTGGCCAAAGAAAATGGCCATCAGTCAATTTTGTTAATTTAATTGAGTAAATACATGTAGCTGGTCTAAAAGTGTTTGAATTACATGTATTACAGAGATTACCATATGTAAAACTGTAACATTTAAAACATGCCGTCTGCTGGACTACTGAAAGTCTGTTTATTATTAAATAGTGTGGAGCCACCCGACAAAGAATATAGTTTTCCTTCAAGTTTTTGCTATGTTTTGTCCAGTTTTCTACCTTCTGAAAGTGTCATTGCCAAATTTCGGGTATTCGAATAGTAATTTTGTAATCGAGTACCCCAGTTTTGCACCCTTTCTCTAGATGGCGAGTAACCTTTTCAGCATTGTATATGCACCCTGTATAGAGGTCTTGATTTTGAAATAAAAATAAATGGGGGGGGGGGGGGTTTGGGTGTCACCATATTTTTTTTGTTTTTAATGGCAGCAGTACATGTACAATAGATAAATGAAGCAGTTTCTGCTTAATCCTGCAGGATGCAAGGGTGGGAAATTTGGAATATGTTCTTGGCGATCATCTCCAATGTGTTTCTGAGGTAGACTTTTTTTCCGGAATTGAATTAGTATGAATATTTGGAGGCACCAAAAGCATAATATGTAGTCTAAGGCGCACCTTTCTCCTCCCGACTATTGAATGTTAAATGCCCACCTTTTCTTCGGAGGGGCTATGATTACACATATTATGGTTCCGTCATGGAAGATATCAATATTCATCCTCCCCACAGCGCATACTCCATCTCACAGGCTCATCAACATCCCTGCCTCCAATAGCGGAAGTTGACCTTTACTACGTTGCTATGTCGAAAAGGGGGAAACCCACGTATGCACGGTTCAGTTTGAATACGCCCGAACAACTCCTTCAGTTTTGCACATGAGCGAACTACTTTTCATATGCTCTGTCCAGATAAACAGGGAAAATAATCTCCAGATAATTCTTTTTAATGCTAGGTCAACAGAGGTATTATGCAGACTTGAAAAGTAATCGAAATGTTTGGCAAACATCTATTTTACTATATATGATGTCACTTCCGGCGATGTGCGCGCGGCCAGGAATCCTGCCCAAAAATCTGAATGGTGGCTGGGATATTATTAGACCCCCAGCGAGGTGGTTGATCAATATTTTGTTTAGTCAAAATGTTTGAATACTACAGTATTGTTAGAAACTTCCGCCTGCTTTGAGCTCCACAGCTACATGGGCACGAACATGATTAACCTCCTTGACTATATGTAGAGATGTTCTCCCTGAAGCCTTTTTGAATGTAACACAGTGGCCATGGTTTATGAAAAGAATGTACGATCAAGTGACCAATTTACAGAAGTTACAAAAATTATCACCTAGCAAAGTTATCAACTACATACAGCAATAACTCTGAGAAGTTATAAGTTGTGGTTCACATTTGACCACAAAATGTTTGTGGAAGGAAACAAAAAAGTTGACCAAAGAGAAGATAACATGATGTTCAAATGCAAACATGGCAAGGTTTGCCTCAGAATATTGGATTGGGCCATAATGTTATCTCAACATTCCATCTAGAGTACGCTTAATTACCTGATAACTTCATAATGTTATGTCAATTTGCACAGTAAAGTTACACATGGCAGTGTGACTAACGTTACAGGACCTACGAAGTAGAGTAGGCATTAGGACTCCGGCGCGCACTGAACTCTTGGCAATCCCCCGCCCCAACTTCAAATCCTGCCTATAATAAGATGGGCCCAGCCCAAGTCAGAATCACCAGTGATTTTCATCAAAAATTGCCAGAAATTTTCATTAAAAGTAGGTCGGCTCAGAACTTGCTGGTAACAGTCCCCGAATGCACCTTCATGCAAAAAATCAAGGTTCTAATGTCAACGGTTCTCCTTATTTTGTCGACGAAAGGATTCGGATGGACTCACTCACTGACTACCGCACAATTTGCAGATAGTAGCCTACTGCATAGGAAAAAACATGTGTGGCATCAATCGACCTGATGTCTTGGCTTTCCAGAAAAAATATTCATAATTGTTGAGAAAATCTGGGATGCAAGGATATTAGCGGATATGTAATACATACACATATATAGTGATTCTTGTAATCTTTTAGAAGCATGGTGATTTCTCTGCTTGTTGCTTGCTCTAAGATGATGGCATCATCACTTACATGTAATTGGTTGTTTAGCATGACCTTGATTTTTTTCAATACACATGCTAGATGCTGTAATTAATTATTTTTAATTTTTAATTTGCAAACCAATTGTATATGAATATGAAAAAAACCCCGATGAGGTCTAAAACTAAACATCGAAAAATTATTACATGATAATATTCACTAAGAAGGTCATTAACTCCATTCTAACATGCACAATGATAAATATTTCCTCATTGCATAAGCGGAATGGCAAATTTTCTGCAAACTTGTCCCATTTTGATGCGAGAATTTCGTGACTGGTTTGCAGGCCACGCTCGCGCGTGCTGTCCATTCACAACCTGCAGCTGTGTGAACTCCGCCCACTGCGCAGTGAATGAACCAATCGTCGCTCAGCGTTGTGGCACTGCGTCACAAGAATGAGACATCACCAGTTCGGCACGTCCATGTAACAGATCACAACAAACAAATGAAATTATCATGTGATAATCTCGGTATGTTTTGAGGTCTGCACCAGTCAGCACAAGGCCATAACGTGGAGCATGTTAGAATAAGTTTTAATCCTGAAAATGTAAATCCCTCGTCTACGTTAATTATTTTCCCTCGAAATATAGATGAGGGCTGGTCATGCTAAACAACCAGTCAAGTGAGAATGGCCTGACCTAACATTTAAATGGGGTGAAAAAGTGTGGCAGCATGTATCGTTGTCTCTGACAGGTCTCGGAAAACGGGGAGAAAACCTTCAGTGATGTGAAAATGCTGGAGAATTAAGGGATTAAGGATGGCCGTGTCTGCTTTCACAAGTGTTATTGCTGAGGCGCAAGTCTGACAAGTTGTTTTTGTATCGTCTAAGCGCGCAGTGACAGGCTTTCACAGTGCGACAATAAAGGGTAGGATTCAGATCTATGGACTACTGGTGCCCCGAGAAACCACTCACCCCAACTGTGATAGAAAGGAGCTTAGAAAAGATTCACTGCTTGGCATCAATACAGACCACTCTGGTGCAGGCTCTGTCCCCCTTGGCCCAAGAATCAATTCTTCTTCGCAGTTTTATTGCAATCTTTGAAAAGTTGGACCTTTTTTTCTTCTCTCATTACTTTCGTCATTACCACATTCCAACATTGTGTTGTTCAAAGTTCAGATCTTTGGATGTCATGTAGTAAAGAAAAGACTAGCATTTTTGGATGAGTTTAGCAGTAATACCTGCAGTGAAATAATATTACAGGCGTGTGTTTGAGTAATAAAATATATGGATGTAGTTTAATCACTACCTAAGGCTCATTCTTTTTCCAAACCAAACTTACATCATGGAATGTGATTTGTTCTTTTTATTATTCTTGGTAGAATAATGTGTGTATCCTCTAGATTTTTACTACAGTCTATAAAACTAAATGAAACTTGTTCACACAGAGAAGAATCCAGAGGGAACTTTTTGTCCTTTATTTTATCTCACACAACAGCCAATCAAGAAATCTGCTGACACAAAAGTTGATCAAGCCCTCCAATCAAACCATTCCACACATTGGCCAATCAAATCTCCTGTCACACCAGCCAATGACCTCTAAAGATTGGATAAAGATTTTGAATTGTTTTGAACTGGCCATCTCCTGTTCAGTATGAGATATGTTCTAAAAAGAAAAAAGAAAAAACTTACGTTCTGAATCATTTCTATATCAGACAGAGAGATTTGGTACATGTAATCCAAACATGTCTGCAGATTAAAGTTAATCCATTGTTATGTACTGTGCATCATGTTACTATCAGGGGTCAAAATTTACACCTGTCTACCTGTCTCTGACAGGTAATTTTTGAAAGAGACAGGTAGAGAAGTAGAGTACCTGTCTCTATTGACAGGTAGCCAATAATTTTGTTTTGGTGTTCAAAATATATTTTCAACAAAATTCATTCAAAACACCTGCTAATAAGGGCAAGTAAACAAGGTGTCATTAATTTATTAGTGTCTTGCAACATCTAACTTTGTCATTACTCTCGAGTTACATGTTTATGTTACGATTGCATGTTCAGGTAATTCTTAAAGGTGACAGGTAAACATTTTGGTCACCTGTCTCATGTGACAGGTAAATTATTTTGAATATTTCGACCCCTGTACTATGATATACAGGAATTATACTTTCTTGAACATATGGATAAAAAAAATAGAACACAGTACTTACTTGTAGTACAAGTTGTACATAGTTGCCATTCAGCAATTAAGCCTGGCGCTCACGAGAGCTATCAGCTGAGCTGGCAACCTCAATTGCCTATCAGCTCAGGGGCTAGCTCTCATGTCCAGCCAGTTTTTGATGAGTTTTTGGCCTCGTGAGGCCGGGAGAAAAATATCAAACTCGTGAGGCCAAATCCTCAGTGTGTGTGGCGAACGCAAGCCAACAGCTGAGCAGTTTTATTGGACCGGCCAATGAATCGCATGTTATTTTCACACGATTCATATGCACGACTCTTCAAAATTGTCTCGAAGAAGACATTATACGGGAACTGAAATCAATTTTATGAAACTTTTGCTCGCCGTGTGCGCTGAAACCACACGAGAGCTAGCCCCTGAGCTGACAGGCAATTGAGGCCGTTAGCTCAGCTGATATCTCTCTTGTGCGCCGGGCTTAATGGAGACACCTTTTCTGCCCTCTGATATTTTTGGACAATAGGCCCTTCAAAATATATCCTGTGTTTCCTGTAAAGCACTTGGCTTAGGTAAGTAGCTAGGGTTTTATTGTTTTTAAAATCAGACCTTTTTACAGGATTTCATAAAATTCTGTTAAAACACGAAAAATAAAATAAAAAAATATATAATGGGTAGTCACATATAAACTTACAGAAACCATAATCAGTATTGTGAATGGCCACATGAAACCTGTTACATGACACAAACATTGTTAGTCACAGCTCGATCAGCGTATGTCTTATGTCTTTGGTAACGAGGAAAATATGGCAGAGCATAAAAATTACCAGGGAATTCTTTTCAGGCTTATTTGTCACATGAGTAACTCTTGAAATAAGTAATTACTCGAAGCTCCTCTTGACTGGTAAACTCATTGATATGATTGAACTAGACAATTTCTCGCAGACTCTGGGAAAGGCACAATCTGGTGGTAGATGATTCCAGTACTGTTTGCCTGGGAATAGAACACATGTCACAGAGAAGAACCCCACGCTACATTACACTGGACAGAGATGAAAGAAAACGTTGTGAATTATTAATTAAAGCAAATATCACTCCTTGCCTACAGTCTTTAATAGGAAAGAAGAGACAAGCAGATGTGTAGATTTGAAGATGAATTCTTCATGTTCCAGCTAAAAATAAATTATTTTTGCTGAGGTTGAGCAAGGGTAGGTTGTTGTTTTTTTATGTTCAATAATTTCTACTAGTGTCTACATTATTGCTACAATCATTGCCTTTATATCTAGCCGAGAGAAAAAGAAGAAAAAAATTGGGTCTGATCGGGCAAAAAAAAAAAAGAAAGTCGAAGTGGCATGTTTTCACCTTGTCCTTCTGTCCATCCTTTATCTTGAGTTATGCTTCAACGATCTCTTGTGTTGTCAAACTTATTGATTTTGCGATCAATTGTCAAAGATCAAGGTCATAGTTCGAGATATGTTTCTGCAAAGAGGTCAAATTATTTTGGGTAGAAATGTCCACTCAAGCCCAATGCACACAGTGAACATTTTGTTGTATATAGAACAAAAACTTTGTTTCTTGTTTTTGTGTTTTTGTTCCTATTTCTTATTTCATCTCGAAACAAACCAGCGACAAATCCTTTGTCGCATGTGCGCGGCTCGCCAGTTGAATGGTTAGCAGTTGGAAGATGTTTTGAGAAATGTTCGCAGTCGCCGCATACAGACAACAAAATCTTGTTTAAGGGCAAAACAAATTTAATTTCACAGATATTTGGAACAGAGGTTTTCTGTTTTTGGGCCCCGCTCAAAGCAGACACAGGGCGCGAAATGTTTGGGTGTCCACCTGTCGATGACAGGTAGTATTTATGTGCGACAGGTAAAAAAAATAAATGACTGTCGCATGCGACAGGTGAAACATTGCAGGGATTCATAGGCGTTGATCTTTACTAACGCCCGAAGCAAGAAAAACTTCTTGTTGTTGTTGTTAAACGATGTCTCAACTTCTGCTGAGAGCATGCCATGCTGAGCTAAAAATAAATTTAGCCTCGTTATGCTTCGGCAAGCGTCGACGTTCGATCAGACCTCAACGCTCCAGATTTGCTTACACTGTTGGAGAGACCATTGGAGATCGGCAGTCGCCGAGGAATATTTCAAGTCACGGATATTCTTCAGATCAAAGGTCACAGTGAACAGATCGGGAACCCACGCTCAGATGTCAGACAAACGAGTAAAAGAAGGTTATCGACGGATGTCTGTCAAACTGTACGCATTGCGGCAGGAAAGCTGACTTAGGAAAATGTGCTCAAGTTTACAGAAACAAATTCCATTCGGTCTACTGCTAAAGAACTCCAATGTTACCATATTATTAAGGTTTTTTTTAAACATTACAAACGTGAAGCTGATCTAGAGAATGTATTCTAATAGCCTGACACTAACCAGACATGAGGTTGGTTGTGTTGTGCTTCTCAATCACCGTACGTTCACTGGTATATCCCATGAACATAAAATGCTAATAACTTTATACATATCTGTGCTTCCGTCATCGTGCCTCACAGTGACGTTTCAAAAAACAAATTAGAAATGAAAATGAATGGTAGGCTACTGGGGAAAGCTAGATTGTGCGGGGTTTTTTTGGTTTTTTTTTTTTTTGGGGTAATAGGTTTAACTATTTATCATTTGACCAGGGAGAGTAATTATTTATCATTGCCTAGCAAAATTTTTATCAAAACTAATTAATGATTTTTTTGTCATTTTTACTACATGAGGTAATAAAAACATTTTAAAACTCAAGAAATCAGAAATTTGGTGAGTGGGCATTAAAAATAAAATCCTCCGGACTACAATAGATAGTTTTCTCATCAAAACATCCCGGTGCGTTCATCGTTTAAACATAATTCGATCAGCATATAGAAATTTTGACAAAATTGTGTACAAGTAAGTTTTGGGTGGGACAGGTAGAAAAAAACCTTACCTGTCACATGTGACAGGTGGACTGAAAAAAACATTTCATGCCCTGAGACAAAAACAGCTCGGAACACTGTTTGTGTTCAAATAGAACAAAACGTTTGCTGTGTGCTTTGGGCTTAAACGATGGATATAAATTTTAGCCTTGTTTTCAGATATTTTAAATATTAAAAACTATTAGCAGGGCCTGAATTTTGATGCGAATCCGCGAATCGACTCGCGTAAAGATTCGCCTGCTATGTAAAATAGAGAATCTAAGTTGATTCGCCTTAAGTCCGACTCTAAAAATCTATTTATTACCCCAATACGGGAAACGTCAGATCAAGAACGAAATTCTCTGGTACTGCTTTCGTTTTCATGCCAAGGGAAATAACTTTGTCTAATTTTTCCATCTGGATATGTGTCTTCGTTAACCATTGGCTATGGGTTACTGTGTTGACCAATCACTGAGCTCCTTAGTCCCGTGTCAACGTTGCGCTTGACAACGGATTTGCACTCCTCTAGTCTTCGTAAAAATGGCGGACGGTGGGCAAAGTCGACAAGGCGACAAATTACGAGCCAAATACAAAGGCAAAATTGTCAACGACGTGCTCAGTTACGGTTTGAGCGGCACAACGTACCTGATGAAGCCGAATTTGGCACATCATGTTGAATCCCGGGCATACAACGGGCATACAAAATGCACGGAAATCGAAACTGGCGAACCAGTGAACAAGAAAAAAAAATCTTACCAGAAACTTTCGGAGGTGCGAGAATTCTGACAAAAAATGCAATGAAGCCTTTACTATGCGCCAGCGTTTATTTACTGTCTGTCCCTGATAATATTAGATCCAAGACGTTTTTGGCGATATTTCGGAGACAATTTATTGTAGAACATTGAAACTTCACACAGTATATTAAAAAATACTAATTTTTCCCCCACATTGGATTGAAATCTGTTAAGAATTTACGAAAATCCCCAATACCTACCATGTTATTTTGACCTGCCAATGTTATAACTTGCAGGCTTGACGTAAAAAAATAACCCACAAATCTCCCATCTAATTTTTGTTTTTTTGGAATTTGTTGAGAACCACTGGAAGAATTTTCTTTATACTTTGCAATAAAATTATTACTTTTTAGTTCTACTGAGTGAAGTTTCAATGCCCTCCGATAACTCGTCTCCGAAATATGGCCGAAAACATCTCGGATATATTGTCTAGGACAGACAGTAAGGCGAAAAGAAAAGCCTTACGACCAATTTGCAGAACAGAGCCACCGTTACTGGATGAGTTACAGGTGTAACTGTGAAACAAAGAAAATAAACTCTTTCTTTTTTCATGGAAATCATGTTTTTATTTCAGTTAATAGGGATGCAAGACTGTAATCAATACCAAAGATGGGAAGTACTTTATAAAATTTAAACAAATTTAAGGGGAATTTGAAACCCGAAATTGCCAAATCTCGACATGAGAATCTTGATTCTCGCGGATCCTTTATGCGAGAATCAACTTGGATTCTCCTAAAATTTAACGAAATTCAGGCCCTGATTAGTACATGTAATTGCGAATCTGGAAATAACGGGCCGGTCACGGACAATATCCGACACAGACTGGACTTTTGACTCACAACTAACTCAAACCTGTTCATTTTGTCCGGTGTCATTTTATGCTGTAACATTTAATCACTTGATTCTTTTCCACTGTTTTTGAGTGGGGAGATGTTCACACTATTACAGACCTGAAGAATTCGGTTTTATTCGTCAAACTTGCGATGACAGTTGTCCTGCATGGCTTGTCAAAGTCACGTCTGACGTCATTGGTGCGCAGAAATCCCCAGATGAGGTTGCCTTCAGGATCATTTTGGCAGGCAGTGAAACTGTTGCAGTAAACGATGTTGAGTTGATCTGATAGTTTACAGCTGGCGATCGCCCGAAAAAGAATAAATCTGGTACACCAGACAGTGATGTACCAATTATAAAGCCCGGCGCATACGAGCGCAAGAAATCACAAGCAACAGGATATTTGAACGCGTGCGACTGAATATGTCAAAAATCGTCCCGTGTGCGGGAAGTGAATAGAATATTTTGTCGCAAGCAACAGGATCCAAAGTTTCAGCCTGTTTAATATTTCGGTGACAGAATCTCCGGATAAATTTGTGCCGGCGACAGAAGTTGCTCGTGTTCGGGGAACCGGAATCTTTGTATCCTGTTTCCACAAACTTCAACCAATCAAAAGCGAGGTGGATATCATGTGATGATAGTTCATGCAGAGTTGCAAATATGTCGCATCGTGCGCGGGCAAAGCAGAACAAGGATTCAAAATCACCGGCGTCCAAATATCATGCAGAGTTGCAACACTGTCGCCTCGTGTGCGGGCAAAGCAGAACAAAGATCCAAAATCGCCGGTGTCCAAATATCTTCTTCCTTGTGATTTCATACGCTCGTGTGCGCCGGGCTTGAGAATGCTTTGTCTGCAATAACTGTTGAACTGCAAAAACCTTGGGCAAACAAGTTAAGACTCAGAAATTGACCTTTGCAACAACAACAACATGTATATGACAAATGCCTCTCAACGGAAAATTACCATATTCAAGATTATAAAATCAACAACCTTGGGTGGTTGATTCTCCTAATTACAACTGGGAGGTATAGTTTTATTTGCTTACATTTTTAAACAGAAGCGGAGAGGGAATGTTGTCTCTTTTTTTGGAGGTATTTTTTTGTGTGTTCATTTGAGCGCCCATACATTTTACATAGCAAAATGTCCGCTAGATGAGGCTGTTGATATCCTTGGAGATACCAAAAAGTTATTGGAACGCAATTTTGATTTTTTTTTTTTCATCCAAAACAGTTGGCAGTTGGCAGTTTCCTGCCTTCAGTTTAAGGTTTTTGAGCAAAAATAAATTAACCATGAAAAAAATAGCCTATACGTCATTTAAGGAAAACACAATAGGTGACTACATGTAGGGAACTGTGTTGAACCTGGAAAAGCTACGTGGCAAGCTGTATTGCATGCTGTGTTCCCATCTTCTCTAGCCAAGTCGACGTACATCACGTTGCTCTGTACATTGCCTTGGCGTACTTCTCTAGTAAAGTTGGAACATGAATCCTCATCGTTGAGTGGAATGCAGAGACGGCTCGCTGCATCCAATCAGAATGCGCGTTATGTGGTAGCTGGTTTCCCAAGATGGCGGCCCCCACTAAGAACTAGCTGTGTCGAATGTGCGGGGAAATTCTACCGATAAAAAACAGGAGAAGCATTATCACGGCCACTTTCGGTGTATCTGATCAATTGAATCAGATTTTGGGACGCGCTGCAAGGTCGAACGATAGCAACTCGCCTTACGTGTGTGGCCGACTTGAAATGGAAGGGAAACAACTCATGGAGTCAAAAAGTCGCTCATCGTTAAAACTTCCACTAGGTGGCGCAGAGCAGTATTCCTCTGCCACCAGCCAAGAATGTCAAGGCAGCGTAGAGAGCTTTGCGATGTAGTTGACTTGGCTGGTGAAGATGGCTGTGTTCCCTGTTTTTTAGATTCTTACATGGCAAAAAATTAGATTTTTTTGGCTACTTGCCACTTTGGGCAGGTAACTTATATTTTTACCAGGTGTTGATTTCGACCCCTGAAGTATGTATCTTGTTGTGGCACTGTGATATATTAATGTGATTGTCCTGATTTCTATAAGGATATACATGTAGCTTTAACTGATTTAACTCTTTCCCACAATTAAACATACTTTGACGAGTTGTGGGGATCTCCATGTAGGTGAATTTTGGTGATTGGTCGCGTAACCCATGAGGACAGGTTTCGATGGGTGTGTTGTAATTATCATGGTGATTCCACTTATTTCACATCATGTCAAAGTGTTTTGATGATTTTCATCTCTTCTCCAAAAATATTTAGTTATTTTGTCAATCTGTTTTGCTCTCTATAGATACTTAACCATGTATAATTCTGCAAAAATGGATAGACTGTAAGTATGAGTTACATGTAGCTATTGTAGTGGGTTTGGACATATTGCATAATCTTTAGTATGGCTTAGCTATCGCAGTGTGCAACACTGTTGCATGGGCCTAATGTACTGCCCAGCATCTGGGGCCATGAGGGAAAGCATGTCTCGACATATTGCATAATCTTTAGTTGAAGGTTACACAAAATTATGAATCTCGTAAAAGGGTTGTCACAAAGTTAAGTTTGTCCAGGCCTGAAAAGAGTTAACTGATAGAGTTCAATGGTTCAGCTCATACTGCATACAATTGGGGTTCATACACCTCCTGGAGAGTCCTTGTAACTCCTGGAATTCAATTGCTAACCTGGAAAGTCCTGAAAAATGCCTAAAAATAAAGTTTATCTCCTGGAAACTCCTGGAAAAACTACACTTCGCCTCCTGGGATAACTGGCGATCTGATTCCACATGTCACTGTGCCAAAATTTGTTCCTGAACTTCGTTAATTTGCTTCTCTGTTGCAAGTTATTATGCTCCCCCCCCCCCTATAATTAGAGGGGGGTCATATAGCGATCGCTTTGTCCGTCCGTCCGTCGGGGCGTCCGAATTTCTTGTCCGCGCAATATCTCGGTTAATATTTGATGGACAGGATTGAAACTTGCATGGAATGTGACCAGTGCCTCGTAGTTGTGCAGCGTAGAGTTTTTTCTGAGTTCCGGTATAATTTTCAAGAGTTATGGCCCTTTTTCCGAAATCTCTGTGAATGGGACTTGTCCGGGCTGGATCTTGGTTAATATTGTATAAACAAGTATGAAATTTGCATGATATGTGTTCAGGGTCCCAAAGTTGTGCAGCGTAAATTTTCTTCAGGTTTCGCTTATATTTTCATGAGTTATGGCCCTTTGTTCCTGAAATCTCCGTGAATTGGGACTTGTCCGGGCTGGATCTCGGTTAATATTGTATGGACAATTATGAATTTTGCAAGACCTTGTCGTCAGTGCCCTGTAGTTGTGCAGCATTAAGTTTCTCTATGTTTCGCATATATTTTCAAGAGTTTTCAAATCTTTGTGAATTGAAACTTTTCCGGGCTGGATCTTGGTTAATATTGCATGGACAAGTATGAAATTTGCATGATATGTGGTCAGTGCCCCACAGTTATGCAGTGTAAAGTTTATCCTCGTTTCGCATCTATTTTCAAGAGTTATGGCCCTTTGTTTCTGAAATCCCCATTGAATTGGGACTTGTCCGAGCTGGATCTCCGTTAATATTGTTTGGGCAATTATGAAATTGCTGGATATGTCATCAGTGCCCTGTAGTTGTGCAGCGTGAAGTTTCTCCATGTTTCGCATATATTTTCAAGAGTTATGGCTCTTTTTTTCTTCAAATCTTTGTGAATTTGGGACTTGTCCGGGCTGGATCTTGGTTAATATTGTATGGACAAGTATGAAATTTGCGTGATATGTGGTCAATGCCTCACAGTTGTGCTGAGCGAGAAATTTCCCTGCTTTCGGTTATATTTTCAAGAGTTATGGTCCTTTGTTTATCAAACCTAAGTGAATGGGATATATTTATTTGTCCAGGCTGGATCTTAGTCCATAACCTATTTGGACCGGGAAAATGGCTATATATATTTTATTCTATATTTGAAAGCAAACCACGTAGGTCCTGAAGTATGAAATCGCCCCAAAAAGAGTGAATTGGGTGCAATATTCAAAGTTCACTGATCGCTTCATAATTTCACAACAACATACTCCCAATGAATGTAGGTCTAGTAACCAGGTCACATTTTCGGATTTGGGGAAAGCCCCGGCGACCATCTTCCATCAAAATATTACTATTATCACTTGCTGGTCGATACTTGGAATAGGTATTATGCGAGGCATGGCAAAAAAAGTGACTGAAACAAAAAAATTATAATTAACCAAATTTGGCCTCCACCAACCATACAGAACAGAACAATGGCGGCGCAGTGTCGGATTAAAGCGGAAGGGGGGGGGGGGCATACAATAGAGGAATCTCTGATTACTTCCTTCCTGTGTTGTACTAAAAACTCCTGGAATATTACAATTATTTACCTGGAAAGTCCTGGAGAAATTGAGGATTTTGTTTGCCTGTTGTAAGTGTATGAACCATGACAGGGAAGGTGCACAGGGCATCCATACATGTATGTTTTCATCCTGGACAGATTCATTTCTAGTTGAGCAGGTTTCGCGGTTCAGAGATTTGAGGGACATTGAATACTTTAATGGTAAATATCATCATACTATGCTGTCTGGGCAGGCATCCTTCATTCAGTCTTTAATAATTTCCCAGTTGCTTCAATGTATCGAGCTTGACATATATCCATTGATGGGATATTAATGGAATTTTTTCTGAAGACCCATTAGCATTGAAAGAGTAAGCGGGTAATTTGAGGTACCATATATACTGAAAGACGGTAAGAGATACATGTATCTGTCACTATACAGCTGAACATTACTGAATGTCGCCTTATATCTGATTCTCTCACCCTCTCTCACTGATAAGGGATCTGTGATCTGCTAATTATTTGATATCTGACACTGGATTCTGCAAGGTTTCTCATCAGATTACAAGTGTATGTAATGGGAAGGACACAGTATTAAACGTGGACAACAATCCTTCAACCTCGCAAGGTAATATTATGCATCTGAAAACTTATTGATGCAGATGCATCAATGCCGGCAGAAAAATTTGTAGCTTATAATCTGCGTATTACAAGCCGGTTACGTGTGCAACTAGTGAATACAGGTCACGATGCACCATTATGGTTTAAAAAAATGTTGATTTGTTTGTTTTCATTAAAGGTTTGACTAATGTAGTTCGCGCAAGGACCCATCTGGAAAGTGTGGGGTTAGCCGGAAGTTAAGTGCTTTCTGGTAAAATGTGCACATGAACTGCATGAATGGGTGATACAATCCTGTCGTTTTACGATATGAAACTAGTTGGATCACTCCACGGCACGTCAGCAAAGTATGGCTCGAGAAAACACCTGTTACTCGTCCAATATCAAAATGGCCGCTGCCATGGTAAGTGAAATCAGATATCCAGCGGCGCAGCGCCGCCGGAAATAATACTGATTTTGCTAACCGATTCAGACCAACAAAGACTGCTACATGAAGCAAACCATAAGAATTGCATATGCACTGATACTTCATTTTGATGTCTTCTTACATGGCATTCACTTTGTTTGGCTGATACAACTTGTAAGAAAAGCATCCTCACCAAAACCAGAGATACATGTAGATGTATCTCTATCCTGGATTATAAGGATGATGGGAATGAATGGATAGTGCTACTGCAAATGGCTTCAATAACAACAATTTGGCTGACGAATATATCAAAATGTACATGCTGTGATCAGGTACAATGCAGAAGGCACTCTCTTGGTTGAAAATGGGCCTGGAAAATGAGAATTTATGGCCTACAGGGTAAGGCTTGGAAATATGAATGCATGTTTGTGTGGGAGCCATGCTTGTACATTCAGCTAAAATTAGCCATAATGTTTTCCCTTTACAGAGTCTATGGATTTTTGATATCCATGAAAACCCACATGTGCCGGATTTTTCTGTTCAATTGAGGTGTTAATATATCCTTCTGGCACAGAAATGTACTGACAGATTTCCTGGGCAAACACACCTGGACTTGGAATGTATAGTACATGTAACAGATGGCGAATATATACTCAGTGTGTGAGTGTTTATGTTTTTTTCAGCATAGTGATCAAGTGCATTCCACAAATTTGCCTTTGATCTGGTTTCTACAGCATCTTCATCCTACATTGGCTCTTACTCTCTGAAAACTTGGCTGTAGCTGGCAGACAGCAGGCTTGTGCGTTATCCTCGGAGGCCATTAGTTATTGAAGGATATGTGAATTTTACACAGGAAAAACTCTTTTGTGTGTGAAGATATGGAGCTGAATTTATTTATTTATTTTTTTTGATGGAAAACCTACAAATTTGGATTCTGTTTAACTGGTTCGCTGCGGGCGGCCACTCACGGGGCCCCCGTGTAAACTGCGGTAGGCCACGCTCTAGGGCCCGAGCATGTCTGCCCATGCGAGTACAGCGAAGTACCATTTATCTAAAATCGATATTTTCAAATTTACCATGCATGAAACCTAATACAGACCATACATATATTGTTAGCTACATGTAAGTCTGTCTTGATTTTCTGGATGTAAATTTCATATTCTGTCTCAGAATAACGAAGTCGGGAGGAAGAAATAAAAATAAAAAAATAATAAAAAATACCGCGATTTTCCATAAAACATTGTCGAGAAGCCGGTCGGAAAATATAAAATACTTACAGAAAACCCCTACAAAATATATGATTCTTTGTTATAGTTGAAGCACAGAAGCTCAGTTTATATTTCCATAGTGCGGATTACAATGAAATCATTGCAACAAACTTTATTTTTACATTTCTGTCGACCTGAACGACACGTAATTCTTGGCGATGACAGAAAAATGGCGTCTTCACTAGATCAGCTTGACCCAGTTCAAGGTCTCTGGCCAATGATCGCTTCGATGTAGGTCACGAGATCCGCTTATCCAATCAAGGTAACCGATATCTCGATCGGCTGCTAGCGTAACTAGAGAAACGGGAAAACACCTCTTGCATATTTTCGATGTTATCGTCTGTTTGATTGGCCAAATCGATCGGTATAGGTGGACAATTTTACAAGATTTTAAAAGATATGTATAATAACAATATGCTATGTGTAAAGGTTGCTGGTGCACTGACAAACTTTTTTCAATCATTCACTGGTGTTCGTCAGGGCGACAATTTAAGCCCAAATCTTTTTAAGATTTTCATTAATGATCTACCATCCATATTTGATAATTCATGTGACCCGGTATTCCTTGGGACCACACCTCTCAATTGTTTATTGTATGCAGATGATGTTGTGCTATTGTCTGACAGTAAGGAAGGTTTACAACTATCCCTTGATAAACTACAATTATACTGTGATAAATGGAGTCTGGAAGTGAACATAGCTAAAACTAAATGTATGATATTTAACTGTAAAAGTGGAACATCTCCAAAATCATTCTGTCTTGGTGATGCCCAAATAGAAACAGTACAGTCGTACACATATTTAGGAATTACATTTAACCCATCTGGAACGTGGAAATTGGCCAAAGTTCAACTGAATGGCAAGGCATCTAAGGCATTCTTCAAAATTCGAAAATGTTTTTCATGTAACCCTCCTGGAATCTCCACTTCTTTGCATATATTTGATCATACTATTAAGCCTATTTTACTCTACTGTTCAGAAATATGGGGATCATCCATTGTTACAAAATTGAGTAAAAAATCATTTTTAGATAACTATATTAAGAATGAACCACTTGAAAGACTTAACTTGAAGTACTGTAAATACATTCTGGGGGTCAACTCCAAATGTACAAATTGTGCTGTGTTAGGTGAACTCGGTCGACGTCCTATGCTAATTGATGTTATTTGTTCAATGCTTAAATACTGGCGTCGCTTATTTGAAATGCCTGATGATACGTTATTAAAGAAAGCTTTTGATTTTTCTATCAAATTGGACACCCAAGGAAAAAAGACCTGGGTAACGGGTATTAAATGTATATTGTCATTCTTAAATCTAAGTCATTTATACGAACAGAAAAAAAAGTTTATCTGTTGGTAGCTTAGTTTCCAAAGCTGCAAGAAGTTTCTCTTCTGTATTTTGTAACTGGTGGAATGAACAACTGTTTACCGACCGTCCCAACGTAGCGTATGGTAACAAACTCAGAACATATAGAACCTTCAAGCTAAATTTTGTGTTGGAACCTTACTTATCTATTCTGAATCGAGATCATCGCAGTGACTTATGTAAGCTACGAACAAGTAGCCATGACCTTCAGATTGAGAAAGGTAGATTTGCCAAAGTACCAGCAGATAAGCGTTTATGTACTCTTTGCAATGCTGGTAAGGTTGAAGATGAATTCCATTTTTTAATGGAATGAAATAAATATGATAATTTTCGGGACATATTTCTATTTAAATGTGATAGCATGAATGCCAACTTTTCTCAACTCGATATTTCAAACAAATTTATTTGGCTCTTATCGTGCGAGGATCCAATTATTGTGAAAAATTTAGGTAAGTTTGTTCATGATTGTATGAGCGCACGTAGCAATATGATTGATGGTTCGGCATCTAAACATGACAAATGTGTTACTGGTACAGGAATAACAGATGTTAGCTAATATACGTTTTTAGTGTTACAAACAGATACTAGTCAGTAAGATCATAATTTATTGTAAAATGCCAGCGAAATCGCTGCTCCTGGCATTATTGTTCCTTGTATCACGACTGTTATTTTTTCTGTAAATCAAATTATTTCTAATCAACTAGGTTATTCTATATGTATATATACTTAATTATCTTCGCTTGATTGTATATCTGCTCGATAACGGGCGCTGTGATTAGCAAATAAAGAACCTTGAACCTTGAACCTTGGCCATCGGACGAATTCAAGGCTCTAATCAGAAACTATAAGGAATTCCCTTTCCAATGAGACGTCACACGCTACCAATGGCGGACGAAAAGTTGTAGAAGACCCGGGAGAAAGGCAGCTGAAAAACCAAGCTTTTCCGCTGTAATTCCTCATAATTCGCCATTTCCGACGGCAGTTATACCAAAAATACTGCAGTCTCTTCCAATAAATTTTGTTTACACTGACAATTTTATATATTTCGGCATAAAATGAAATCAAATAAACGTTGACTGAACTATTATGGACCAGCTGCTACGTGAGGCAAATCTTGGCACACATGTATGAATGATATTTTCGCTCATGAAACCCGGGTTTAATATTGTAATACATCGTAAAAATGAGAACTTCTGCAGTGCACCATCAAGAAGAATCCAGCAGCCAACCAGTTAAGTTTACATACTTCCACTTCAAGAAAAAATTAAATTTGTACATTTTATCCATCTCGAAAAAAAAAGGTCTATGGTCAATTGCATAAAAATGGATTTATGATTGATCAAATGTGATCTTTGTCCTATTTTGGTATTATTGAGGCGTTTGTAGTGAGAATATTCCTCCCGTGATATGACCCCTTAAACCAAAACCAACCATGGTACTTTTAGATAATCAAACTTCTTAAAATGTGTGAAAAAGTATAATTCAGGTTTGATGTGCCATATTTTGTCTATGAGTGAAAATCCTCCCCAAAACTGCCTCAAATTTATCAAAATACAGGATCACATTATGAACAATCATTCAGGGGTCGAAATTTACACCTGTCCACCTAAATAAAGTACCTCAAAACAGCTGTTGATTAGTGCATGGAAAAAAGGTGTCGTTAATTTATTGGTAGATTTTCAACATGTAGCTTTGTCATTAATCGTGAATTACATGTACGATTCCACTGATCACATGTTCAGGTAATTCTTAAAGGTGACGGGTAAACGTTTTGGTCACCTGTCTCATTTGACAGGTAAATTATTTGGAATATTTCCACCCCTGATCATAAAACCATCATTATTCAACTGATCATCAAAATTCAATTTCTCCAAGAATTTCAGATTATCGTTGTCTTGATGCGGTATCAAGACTGAATATCGGGTAATTCACTACGATCAAGTCTTTATACATTATTTTTTTTTAAGTATCTCCACACCTTCTTGTCGAGTATATTTGGCTTTTCTTTTGATACACCTCACTAGCTAACATTTAAAATGTCACGATCCACCTCTAGCATGTCTTCAGTGTGTGTACGGTAATTCCCCTAATAATTAAATCACAGGAAGTTCACTTTTCAACTCTGTTATTCAAACACGGAGAAAAAGTAACATTTCCATCCTTCATTCAAATTGAAGAAAAGTCCTATAATGACAAAATGGGGCACTTTGCAGCTGGTGCCATCAAGAATATTTCCAGATAAAAGCCATTTTTGCTGCACTTCCGGTGATCGAATTATTAGGGGAATTACCGTAGTACCGTACATGTGTACCAACATCAATATTAATCGTGGTGAGGACGATAAACACTCAAGGTACTTCTCTAGGTACAGTGGTGTTGTCGATGTTTGAAGAATAAGGACTCGTGATTCCCTCTCCTTGTACTACACTGACAGTACAAATCTTCTTGGTCCTTTGTGCACATGTTCTGTTGACTTGATGTTTGCATCACAATTCTCTATGGTGTGTAAGTTCTCTCTCTCTTTACTGTCAATATCTAATAGTTAGATTATGACGACTTGAGGTTTCCTAGCGGCCGCAGTTTCCAATACACCAACTGGATATTAATGTTGAATACTTGATGTGTTTTGCTCATTCAGCATGGAAACTGAAATATCATGAATTATAACAAAGCCTCAGCTATGATTTGACCAACTGCCAGCCCACTCACTGTTCTATAATCTTATAAAACCTGATCTTTTTTCAGCATGTTCAGGGGGTAAATTTTGTAAATATTTGAATTAGAAACCACCATAATTACTGGTTTATCGTTAACTTGAATTAAATGAATTAAAGA
This sequence comes from Hanleya hanleyi, assembly GCA_036873755.1. Lineage (NCBI taxonomy): Eukaryota > Metazoa > Mollusca > Polyplacophora > Lepidopleurida > Hanleyidae > Hanleya > Hanleya hanleyi. The sequence goes on along the minus strand of JAVTVY010005484.1, from coordinate 169,179 downwards.
CATTCAGCTGATATGAGATCCTGCTCAGCTAAATCCCCGAATGTGACGTGTTACTGCACTTTCTTTCATGCACCTAACATAGCTGACAATGGTCCCTTCAGATGTTACGACAATGAGACTGGCCAATGGCCGCCTAAAATAAAGCACAAGTATGATCCCACTTTCAGGCAAAGTTGAGCATGACATAAAGCCTGGCATACATGAGAACTATCCCCTGAGCTAACAACTTCAAGTATCTGTTGGCTCAGGGGACAGCTCTTGTGTGCAGGCAGTTTTGGTGAGTTTTTGTCCTTGCGAGACCAGGAGCTCAATAAAATAGAACGGTCTCGCAAGGCGAAATCCTCACCATGTGCGGCAAACATAAGCTAACAGCTCAGCCATTTTATTCGACTGGCCAATGAAACGCATATCTTATATTCACGTGATTTGTACATATGGCTATTCAAAATGGTCATTTTTACGCGGACCCAGTCCCATGAAAGATCACATGATCGGGAACTGGAATCAATTCGATGAACCTTTTGCTCACCATGTGCGCAGCCTGAAACCACACAAGAGCTATCCCCTGAGTCAACAGGAACCTGACACCGTTAGCTCAGGTAATAGCTCTCGTATGCGCCGGGCTTAAGCATGACATATGAGAGACCTGGAATTGAGAGTAAACACATTTTCTTTCTGTGAAAAAATTGCTTTGGTCTTCCATGCAAGTATAGACACAACTGGCTTTGGGAGAATGAAGTCATACTTTTGTTTTCTGTTATCAATTGCTCGAAATTCCTTGTGTGCTCTTGAACTCGGATGAACATGTCTGCCCCTTGCAATCAGCAATCAGCTTTCTGTCCCTTGCAATCAGCAATCAGCTTGTTTATTATTTGAAAACAAAAATCTTTCACTCAAGAGATCGAAAAAGCCTATTGTGTGTAGTTAGTCGAGGAGATGAAGAATTTTGAAGAATCTATATCAACCAATCAGCACTGGAGGAGAGATCATGTGATCGGGCTTGGTTTTCATTGTAACGGTTCATTGAGCATGTATTGGTCACACCAGAGCCTCCAATGCAAATACATGTATGCAAAAACAGCAACAAATATTGCCAAAGGTCACTTATGATGAAAATGTCATTTACTTGCATTCACAAACTTCCTAATTGTCTGGAACGTGTATATTGGATTATAGGTGAATTGGTAATTATATCTGTGCTCGAAGAACAGTGGTATTAGCAACTGGTTGTCCATCTATGGTAGCTTTGGTACTGTATCACAACCTGTTATTATGTTGGAATAGTAATTAACCCCCTACTCTGATGTCCTGTAGCATCTCAACCTGGACAGCTGTTATTACATAGTTATTAATTAACCCTATCTATTGTGAGGGTTAACATGTGTTACCGGGCCCCACGGACTAAATGCTACCCTCTGACTAATTACAATATACCAGTTGTTGGGCCCTGGGGATGACAGAGGTTAAATGGTTTCTCGGTTACAAGGTTGGTGTATGTCGACTGTTGTCCAGTGTGTGATGTTGTGTTTCACCTCAGAACTCTGTTATGTTGTAAACTGGGTTTCAACTGAACTGGGGGAATTGAGAATAAAAAAGACAAATTTGATTGGGTTGTTGTATACATCTTGCGTGAATAGGTACAATCAGGGAAAATATTGGGTTATTTAATCGAGGAGGATAAATGGGAATACTGGGTGAAATTACTATGGCATTGGATTATATGATCTTGGTATGAGGTAGCATGTGTTGGGTTGGGGGGTGGGGGAGATTTGGCTTAGTGTCATATTCAAGATTGTTTCACTCATGTGGTAACAGTCAGTTTGGTTGGTGAAGGAAGCCACAGTACCCAGAGAGAACCACTGCCCGTCAGCAAGTACGGCATGTGTTGGATGGTGTTGGAGAATGGTTACGGGTTGCACGGCATACTCTGTATGACCAGTGCCCATTGTAGTACGATGGGTGCCCAGTCGAAGCAAACCAAACCAAAACAGTACTGTATGTACATATAATATATTAATTTGTTACTTCATCACATTATATTATTCAGCTCATGAGAACAGGTACAGGAATTATAACATAAGCTTGCCATTATTGAAGGTGCTGTACATTTAGCCCTCTCAATGGGAGGGACATGGACAATACCAATGATCCAATCAAATTCTCTGATAGCCACTTCCTTCTTGTTGATTCTGACCCAGTGAACCAATCAACTGACAGAACTCAGGGCTTTAGGTTACCCTAATTTGGGCACACTCTCTATTCGGCACTGCAAATGTTCTTTAGGCAGGGAAACGCGCCCAAATTAGTGAAAATATTCAAATTCCATGAATTCTGGCAAAATAGGTAGGCTTTGAATCAAATACATGTATGACACTTATTGATGACATTCTCACGGCTTCCGATTGTATATACTCGTACATCCCCTATTGTCATATATGCCCTATGTCAAAGTGGGGCTAATTGCGGCGCGTAGCTTTTCTGTGCATGGCTCTCGCCCAATCAACAGCCTCCGTTACTAAATGAAGCGAACTTGTTGAGATTACCAAATGGGGCCGATGATTTCCGAAAAGCTCAGCGTAACTTCGGCGAGTCAATCAACTTAGGCATTGTATATCAATGAGAACAAACAGCGGCAAATCTTTGTTACAAGAGGCTGTTTAAAGAACTGGACTGGTATTTGTGATCTGTCATAACACGCTCTCTCATTGGCTTTGAGGAAAAGACGCAATGCGGCTGCGCGCCAAGCATTTGTATAGGGGTGAAGTCAGAGTCTGTTTACCGACGGTTACAAACTCTGACTTTCGGAGAATGATTGATGAGGAATCTTCATGAATATAGCTTAACATTGATTCTCAATGCAAGAATTTATGATTCTCAATGCAAGAATTTATGATTCTCAATGCAAGAATTTATGATTCTCAATGCAAGAAACCAAGAAAATTATAAAAAAAAATAAAAAATTATGTTCTCAAATTTGGGTGCATCCCAGTTTGGGCATGACGTTTTACGTTGTATCAAGGGGGGTAATCTAAAGCCCTGGAACTAGCACTTCTGGTTTATCTTCTAATTCTATATTGTGCAAGCCATGCCATTCAGCAATCTTAGATGTGAGAAAATGGAGAAAATACAATCTGAGAGTAGCAAGGCTATCAAGTGCAAAATGATGTCAAGTTGATAATACTGGTGAAGCATGAGAAACTGTTGATTAGATTTATTGGTTATAACATGTCCTGTTAAAAGGTTCTGACCATAATTATTAATACAGTTAGACATTTCAATCAGATTTATGGGTAAATCTACATGAAAACATGAGCTCAAACTAAAAATAGGATATTTTTTTTCTGATTATCCAGTTACGATATAGCATACTTTCAGCATGGCAAAATGTTTCTATGATGGGGTCAAGTCCAAATTAGAGAAAATATTGGAAATTCCAGAATTCGGGCAATTTATTTAATCAGTCTTTTATTCAATAGTTAATGTGGCATTTGGCACATGTTAGCATATGTCCAACAGTGAGCATAATGCTATTAAAAATGTAGTCTGTTGTGTACAGGGACAAATCCAGAGATTTTTGGGGGACACGGTTGTATTTGACGTTGACGTTGTAGGACGTAATTTCGATGTTGTTGTTGTTGCCAGACACAAATCTCAGAATCTCCGATGCCATTGACTGTCTTATCGCAATCAATTGTGGAAGCAGTGTGGTGATGATATTTATTGTCATAGTGAGACACGTAGGAACGAGGTAATCTGCCAGAAAACATTTCGAGCTTGCGCTCCATTATGCTCCACACATGTGGTGAACTAGCTGAAAGTCATTAACTTATTCAAACTTTCTGTCTGCGTATAATCACATTGTATGTATACTTCGATGGGTTTGTCAGATTACAGCATTATGAATGCCAGTATATTTGGAACATACCTAAAATACATTTTAGTCATCCGGGATCATGCCATTCGAAGTGTGCAATGTTTTTTGGATAGTTTTGTATTTTCGGATGTCTTTAAAGGTGGAATTTGTTTTTGGTGCTAATGTGAAATTTGTGGAACTGTATGTATTTACTAGTATATTTAATTTCGATTAAATTAAGAATTATAAAGTCGAAAATCCATGACAAAATTTATCATTTTTGTGCAAACTAAGATAGTACAGTAAAGCCTGATATTCCCTGTTGTCGTCCAATTTATATTTTTTATTTTTGGAACTAAATGGTCTGGGTTCTGGAGAAATTTGATATCTATTCTTCTGTTTGTTTGTCTGTCTGTCTGTCTGTCTGTCTGTCTGAGAACTTTTATTATCTGCTGTTCCAGGTTTTGGATTGGTACTACATGTATACTGTTATACTGTACCCAATTTACCACACATCATTTCTGTTTTAGTCAGATGTGCAAACATCATTCAATCAATGCCGAGTGAGTGAGTGAATACGATTTAATGTCGCTTTCAACTGTATTTCAGTCATATCACAACTTTGGGCCCTATTCCTTTTCACACCCGGGAACCGCACGGGTGGGGTCCTATTCCTTTTCACATCCAGGAACCCCACAGGTGCCTCAGTCGCCTCTTACTACAAGCTGTCCGAGGAGCTGAGGCCTATTCTTACCATGACCCACGGTGTGCACAACGACATCCCATGTCAATCCCCGGAAGCCCCACGGGGCAGTGCATATTACAATCAGCTGTATTGAAAATATTCATGCTACATGTACCTGTACCTGTTGACCGAGCTATTCTTATAATAAAATATAGATATCATGTTGTTCCAACTGACCAACATTCTGCAATATTCAATTACATGTGAAAGTAACCGCAACTACATGTATCATTGCGTTACTTGATGGAGCCCTGTGACCACTGTGTGAGATTTCTGCATATTTAATATCTTTCGTCTAAAATTAAGTGCTTTCGGGAATGATGCCTAATGGCCATAGATTTTCTTATTAACACTCTGGAGTAATTTAAAAAAAAAAAGCGCAATTTAATCTGTTCAGCAGAAACTGGTTGCATTCACGAATGCTTGAATTCTTCCCATTAGTCCAAAATGGCCCTCATTTTCAGATTTCCCCAGGGTGTGAGATTTGTCTGCTCCCAATAACCTTAATAAACCAAAAATGCTAACATAATAAAATGGAAAATGTCTAGCAACAGAGCAGAAATGTTTTCTCTGAATTGCCAATTTCTTTGAAATCATTTTTTCTTTCCTTCTTACAAAGTGAAGCGAAGGTCAACATGTCAGTTGAGGATTAGTGTGGTTTGTATAGATTTCTGAATCACTGGGAAGCATTTTTTTCCTTACATCGAATTTCTTCTTGACATTTACTTCAGTCTTCTAGTCTTAAACTAATACTCCTTTGGCTGGATGTCGTGATACATTTAGTTCGATGCTGTCGACTGTGAATGAATAATGCAGTTGTGTCCAGACGTAAAATTGCCTAATTTCGCTTCCGTTGGTTTACAGAAGTCTTTTAGAGCATTCTGGCATCCTAAAATTACAACCCTTTGCAACGGAGGTGGTTTATGCAGGGAATCAAATATATGGAGACTATTTGGATGAAAGTTATTACATCTTGCTTCTTTTATATTTATGTTTTTTTTCTCACTTATAGTTTTTGCAGACTATCCCATCGCTTTTAAGTTAAATTAACATTAAATTTTCCTACTCCTTTCATATATTTTGTATAAAATGTCCGACTATTTCAAGCCATGCTAATGCTACAGCTGAAGTATTGCTGATTGCGTTAACTTTATTCCTCTCTCACTGCCTCTCTCAAACCATGCTCTGTTAGTCTGTGAACATTTGGAGCAGGATTTGGACTAGCAGTCCTATGGTGTCCGTAGATTTAATTAAACCCCTCCACAGTATGTCCTTGCCTCTTCATCCGACTCCGAGATAACACTTGAGGGAATTCCTAGACTGGAGATAGTTTGATCATTATCTTGTGCTTTTCTGACTGTTGAGTAGCAGATGGTTCCTTTACACTTAAAGAACACCAATGTCCTTGAATATACAATTGCATGCCCCTTTAGGTAGATCTCTGTTGGTCAGAAACCCTGTTTGGCTCCCGGGGTTGACATGACATGTCACTGTGCACACCCCAGGTCATGGTAAGAATAGGCCTCAGCACCTCAGACAGCTTGTGTCAAAAGAGGCGACTAACTGGGACACTCATGGTGTTCCTGGGTGTGAAAAGATATATCAGGACCCTACCCGTGGGGTTCCCTGGTTTGAAGAGATATATCAGGACCCTACCCGTGGGGTTCCCTGGTTTGAAGAGATATATCAGGACCCTACCCGTGGGGTTCCCTGGTTTGAAAAGAAATAGGACCCAAATATCATGATATGACTGAAATAAAGTTGAAAGTGATGTCCAATAAGATATATTCACTCACTCTTGGGTAGAATAAGAAGCAGTGCTCCAGATAATTTTTTTTTATGAGGAGTACTATACTCCTCCAAATTTGTTCGAAGGAGTATCGCTTGTCATACCAGGAGTATTAATGGTTCTGAAAAACTTCTGGTCCGGACAAGTTGTTGACGCACGGACAAAGGGACGTACATGCCGATCACAAGACCCAGCAGCCCTATGGGTTGAGGGGTAAAAAGCAGTAATAATGGTTATTTTGCGTGTCCTGGACATCTTTAACCGAATCACACATGATGTGATTGCTGCAGTGAAAAAAATGGCTGCTCACTATAGCAACGGTACTGTTTCCGGCAAGCTCTCCAGTCTCCGTGCAAGGGTATTGCTGATGAACTATATGACAACAACGTAAAACACCCCCGGAGACAGATTTGTCTCCCTTGATATGCCTTGCTGAGATCAGGAGGCCGAGTCAACGGATTGACGGCATCGTTTATTAGAGAAATTTTACGCATTGATTTTGGCGATAAGGCGTATCAGCTATTTATCGGGCGTATTTGTTACGCCTAGATTTCAGCATGCATGCGTTTTTGAACTTTTTGTAGGCGTAAATTACGCCAATACGCCCCTTATCTGGAGCACTGAGAAGATCCTTGAGCCTTAAATTTCACTAGTTTGGTAACCCTCTCATAATTCAATCACAGGAAGTGAAAATTCTCACCATAAAATCAGGGTGAGCAAATTTATCAGAAGCAAGTTAACAAAATTGGCAAATATTATTCAGATATCCATTATTCCTACCGACTCAACTTTTCTGGGAGGAATATCGCAAAGTATATTTTAATTTAGGCATAAAGGTCGACTTCCAAGCAAAGCTTAGCTTCTGATGAAGCCAAGTCTGCTTTCTCTTGAATTCAGGAGATGAAAGTTTTCTTGCACACATGATATAAACACAGTCCTAGCTACCTTGAACATGTACCCAAGAACATCAGATTTTCTATTAAATATTTCTTTTGTCTAAAATTAAAACATATTGAGTGAAGAAATGGGCAGTTGTAGAAAAGATATTTTCTTCTCCCTTCCTGCATTCCTATATTTCATGGTCGATGTACCAGAGATTCCTTCACTTAATCACATCTCTTTTTTTGGGGGGGGGAGGGGATGGCATCAAGGTTATGTGTGGATATTATTTGCCAGTCGTTGATCAAGGGTTATGTAGGGACAACCTGACAGTTCACCTCCTCCATGAAGAATATATTACGAATTTTAGGAGAAGACTATTTTATTTTCCTTATATGGTAACCCCTCTAATAATTCAATCACAGGAAGTGAAATTTCCCACCTTAAAATTGGGGGTGATCTAATTTATTCGAACAGGGACTCGGAGTCTACAAAATGGTTCAAAATTATTTTAATGATTTTAGAGGCCTCAGTGTTATCAAAGTTATTAGAACAGCCGATTGAATTTAGTCCCTAACTTGGGGGTGATTGAATTTTGATAGGGAGTGATTGAATTTTGATAGGGGGATTGAGCATAAAAGCTCAAAACCAAAAGTGTCTCATTTTGTGAATTGACCATTGTATAGTGTAGCTCTGGTATATTGGTTATCTGTCTATGTGCAGTCCAGTGCCAGAGAGGGCTCAATTACCCGTTTCACATCTTTAAGATCACGATACGTGTAGAATAGTAAATTTCTTTCTTAATTGGACTCTGCTGGGAGTAAGAGGAAGGAATTAAGCGGTCTATAGAACTTTCCTGTTGTTGTTCGCTGCCAAATTGACCACTCGGAACAATTGTCAGCAGATTCGTCTGTCCAACGAGGGATACCTTAGAGTGGTCGTAATTGGGTTAAGCCCGGGAAGCACCTTACATTCCTATTGTTTCCAGTTTTCTGGTTTAACCATGATTTCTCGAGATGGGCTGCTTAAGAATTGAGTTATCTCCCAACCGTGTCCACTTTCTGACCAGTCCCCATCCATCCATTTGTCGCTTAATCGAAAAGTTTGAAGGCTTCAGACGTGAAAGCTCAGGTTTGACGAAGACGGATATAGACATACACGTGCATCACTGTCTCCCGGATTTGGCAATCTTTTCTTTTGTACTTTTCAGTCGATCCAACTATCCATTTCATTATTAGCGTGTTAAATGGCATTAGGAAGCCCTGTAAATCTTAAGCCATTATACTTGTATGTGAAAGGACTGTGAGCTTCAAGAGCTGCGTGTGTAAATTATGTGTAGATAGGAACTACATATTGTGGAGTGAGCATACGTACTCATGGGCTCAGAAGGCGGCCTAGGCCATCCACAATAATATTTTTGTTTCCAGTAACCAACTTTAGAAAATTTGGGTAGATATGCAGGAATTTAAATTTTTTTATTCCTTTTATCATTTTTGTTTTAAATGGATTTTTGACCTTTTTACCCCTCGGCCAATTTTGGCCATGGGGTATTGTCGTCGTCTTGTACGTCCGTCTGTCCGTACGTCCGTACGTCCGTACGTCTGTACGTGAGCGAGATAGCCGGAGAACGGTTCCACTGAAGAATTCCAAATTTGGTATGCTTATTTACCTAGTCAAGGACCAGAAGCCTATTTAATTGGGGCCTGATTGGGTGAAAACCTTGGCGGCCATCTTTAATTTTATGCGAAATGGATAATGATCCATATCTCGGAAACCATTCAACTGTTCAATACGAAAGTTGGTATACATCATCTATACATCAAGCAACTTTCAATAAATTACCAAACCGGCTTCTCTGATAAGCTGGAAATCCTGGAGGCCATCTTTAATTTATGCGAAATCGATAATGATACATATCTCTGTTACCATTCAGTTGTTTTATATGAAAGTTGGTATGCATCATCGATACATCCAGATACTTTGAATCGGGACCTGATTGACCGAAAACTTTGGCGGCCATCTTTAATTTATGCAAAAACTTTAATGATATATATCTCTGATCCAATTTAAGTGTTCTATACCAAACTTGGTATACAGCATCGATGTATCAACTGACTTGCAATGAATAACCACATCAGTTCCTCTGAGTGGGGCGAAGGATGGTCGGCCATCTTTAATTTATGCAAAATCATTAATGATCTCGTTCTCTGATACCGTTCAAGTGCACGATGTAAAATTTGGTATACATCATCGATGCATCAAGAGACTTACGACAAATGACAGTTCTGGTTTCTCTGATTGGGCGGAAACCTTGGTGGCCATCTTTAATTTATGCAAAATCTTTAATGATGTATATCTCTGATACCATTTCAGTGTTCTATACGAAACTTGGTATACAGCATCAATGTATCAAGAGAAATTTCAATGAATAACCACATCAGTTCCTCTGAGTGGCGGGAAGGAAGGGTGGCCATCTTTAATTTATGCGAAATCATTAATGATCTCTATCTCTGATACCGTTCAAATGCTCGATGTAAAATTTGGTATACATCATTGATGCATCAAGAAATTTATGTAATGAATACCGGTTTCTCTGATTGGACGGAAATCTTAGGGGTCATTTCTAATTGCAAAATTTTTGATAATCTGTATATTTGTGACTTGACTGCTTGGTGTTCCTGACATCTTGGTTCAAATTTAATACATTATGAATGTACCCAGAGCCGAGGGGTTTTTTGATGCGCAGCTTCGTATTTTTTATAGTATTCCACTGAGTACTGCTGAAAAACATAGAAATAAAAAGAAAATTGTCTACCGAAACTTTTTGACTGCAAAATATATGGGTGAGTACAATGTAGGGTTAGGAAACAGAAATATTATTGTGGATGGCCTTTTGAAGTAAATTTCCTTCTCACCATATCATAGATGTATATTCAAGCTTTCAGATATGAGTTCTGCCATCTGGATATACTTTTAAGGCCAAAAATAATAAATGATGTATTTCCTGTAATATGGTCCATAAATAATCCAGCCACATGCAGGTACATGTAGGTAGGTAGAAAATTTTGATTTTGTCACGTTCTTCTACCTGGTAGCAATGGAAGATGTAGGCTAAATGGTCCAAACCAAGTGATGATCATGCAGACAATAAAAAAACTGTTGTTCAGTATAATACAGACTAGAGATACTTTTTCTGTTTTGTACCATAACAGACATATTGACTATACCGTAATCCCTCTAATAGTTCAATCCCCCTATCAAAATTCAGTCACCCTTTCCAATAAATTTGATTACCATCTACAATCATTGAATGAAAAAATAATGGATTATTTGCATGATTCTGAACCATTTCGTCAACTTAATCCTTTTCTTATAAATTTGATCACCCCTGATTTTTAAGGAGAAAATTTTAGTTCATGTGATTGAATTATTAGAGGGATTACCATAGAGCCTTAATGAGGTAGGGCAATAGATTTGTGTTCTGTTTTTTCAAAATCCAATAAAAACTTTTGATGAGGGCACATTTTTTTACAGGTAGGTGGGATTACCGGAAACAGACAATTACTTCGTTTAGGCCTAGCCTGCATACATCGCATGCCTAAAATTTATTTTATTTCATTATAAACATTATGTAAATATTTCCTATTAACATATAAGTTGAAGCTGGTTTGATGTTATGTTTTTATTGCTCATAGTGGAACATTGCATAATGAAACTTTTATGTCAGCTAGGTGTGTACATACAAATTTACATGTATGTACATATTTTGCCTATTTCTTCTCCACTTGACATGTTTTAGAGAATTTAACATCATAAGTCTAATTAAATTTAATAGTTCGTGTATCATGACCTCTCATCCCAATTATGCCTCTGCCGTGAAGATTCATTTTATTTATTTTTTTCGTTCTGCAGTGTCTTAGACACAAGTTGTTTTAGCAATGTTTGTCCAATTTCACATGTTTTACCAGAGATTAGAGAGCTAATTTATGGTTCATTCTTCCAAAAATAATAAGAGAAATTCAAACATTTAGTTATTCTGCAAATAAAAATAACAGTTGCGCCATCAGCTTGTCTCAATACATATTTCATATAGAATACCTTGTGACAAATAAAGAAAAAGAAATAAAAAGTGCAAATAAAATCTGTGTGCCCTTTCACTTTACCTGGCGAGCAGGTGATCATAAACAACCCATTACGTTTAATGAGCCTAACGGTGGCAAACAATAATGGATAATTAGCTGTCGAGAACTGGTAGATGAGCATGATACATAAAAGGTCGGATACCGTGTCCAGTTATGGTCAACACTACAGGTGTATTCCATGTGGTCATGCATATAAAACATTAATACCTGACAGTTCATGTATGTGATAATTGAAAATCCATTAGATTCTGTTAGGATCCATACAAAAATTGCACGGACCATATCGACTCCCTGATGTGAGTATTAGTATTCGGTAATTGTACTCATAAACACGTCTATCACCCGGAAAGCTAAACTATCAGCAAGACGTTAATAATTTCACACAATGGATTTTATTATTGTAAAAGATTAGATGACGCAAAAGGAATTGAATCGAGGGATATGATCAGTGGTACCTAGCAACCAGTTAGGGAGATAATAAAACTGCTGCACTGTGATATTGTTAGTGGTCAAGGCTTTTGTTACAGACATGACAAATGCTGGATTAGGGACGTGCAGGACAGAGAAATTCTTGGACAGTTCTATGGTAATATTCTCCCGTTGTGGGTACTGACTTAAAAGTTCTGTTTTCATATATTTCAAGGTTGCATTTTTTTTTCCGTTAATTTATCGAATGATTATGTAAAATGTTAACTGAAGCAACATTGAGCCAAATCCCTTAATTCAACAGGGCAAAAACCAGGGTGAGTTGAAAGACATCCAACATTTATTAAGCATGTCAAGGGAGATAACTGCATTGATAGATTTAATTAAATAGGACCAGTTGTACGGGGATGGTTTGCTGTTAGACATGGATCAATTCTCTTAAACTGGAAGTAAAACATGTTCAATAAATAAGAGAAATGGTGTAGGGCCTAATAAGCTGACTGCCTTCTGATTGAATTCTGCGGTATTCTGTGATAAGTACATATTCTCAAGCTTTTTGCATCTGAAAAATCTAAATGTGCAGATCTCAGCAAATTCTATGTCATTTTTTTATGTCAATATTACTGCAGGCCTCTCAAGTTATAATTTTGCCAAGGCGTGAGATTTCAGTATATTCTCCATGTTCACCCAGGAGATCTCGGCCCTCAGAAATGCGAATTTCTAGACGTTATTTCATACAATTTTTCGCATTTTTGTTTCATATAACAGCCTATCATTATACATTTCACCATTCCCGAGAGCTGTAAATGGATACCCGGTACTATGTAACCAAGTATAGGAACATTTTGAAAGTATGGACTCATTTTTTGCTAACTGGAGCAGTTTTGAACGATTCTTGGTTATTTTTGAAATAATTTCATGAAAATTCCTGGATGCGTGAGATTTTGATATAGTTGCGTGAGAGCGTGAGACAGATGTCAAATGCGTGAGTCTCACGCCGAATGCGTGAGGGTTGATAAGTCTGTTACTGATACATTTAAACCTGTGAATACTGACACCTGAGTAAACTGATCAACCTCTAAATACCGACATTATCCATAGCTTCATTCAGTACTTAAAGTATTATAGACCTTAATAAACTAGAAACCTGTCAAAACCGACACCATAATCTGGTTCCAAGCATGGCCGGTTTATGCAGTCTTTAGTATGTCTATTACTTTGATATGTTTGGTTGCATGATGGAAATTATGGCTTGGAATTAGGATGATAAATTTTCTATTTTCTATCAGTTGTCAGTTACAGAGGGTAGTTCATATGTATTTAGGGTACATTCTTCATTCAAGTGGTGGGAACACGGTAAGATGTTCGTGCTGTTCAGAGTTAACTTGGCGGAGAGGCGTAAATTCTCGCCACAACTTCAGCATAGATAATGACAGTTCGGTGTGAAGTCATCTCAAGCTATATCTCCTGATAATGGCATGGTTGTAATTCCAAAACGTGAAGAAACATAAGGGATAGTCGTAGCATAGGTGCGATAACTGTCTGATCATCGACACTTTTATAGCCGGTGTTTGTCATACCTGTCGCTGTTCGCACGAGATACTTCTGTGAAATGATGTTCTCTGTGGGTTTACATGTATCAACATTTCACTTGCACACGCAGTCCCAAGTTCCTCACAGAATTTTCACACGGGAAAGAAATTTTCTTGAAATTGTATTGTCTGTTGATGCAATGTTTCGGCACAAAGTGTGTGGTAGGCCTACTACATTTCGGCATGCAACATTTTGGCAATTTGTTTTCCACATCTGCAGTTTGCTTAGAAAACCTGTTACAATTGGGCAAAAAACTATATAACTTGTTTTTTGCTATACATGTACTTATGTACAGATATGAAAAATTTTACAGATATTTATTGTATAAATTTTAGGAAATTCCCCATCAGTCAGACTTATAGATACATGTATGTACTTTTAATTTATTTGTAGAATCTGAAATGAACATATGATCATACTTATCTGGACTGTAAAAGATGTTTTACAAATGCATATCTGCATGTTACATGATGTAATTTATACCTATTAAAGGTGAACTGCAAAGCTTTTAATTTTATCTAAAATGTTGCTTATATACATCTTGTCTTATGTGACATAACTTTTATACGTTTTTGGGCAAATATATTTAGCAAAATTGTACTAATAACAATATTTAAGTTATCCTGTTATAAATCTGTCTTGAAAACTTGCATCGCTTGTCTCTCTTGGTTTGTAGAACGTTGTGACGTTATAGTGGTCTCCTTCATTCAAGTTTTATTTAAATGTGACGTCATGCTACGTCGGATGAATGAACGAGGGCCACTATAACGTCATGACGTTCCAAAAACAACGGGCGGCAAGCGATGACGTTCTGGCTCTCGTTTTCTGGTGGTATAAGTTTTGACTTCTCATATACCCAAAATAAAACAATAACCCACAAAACTATTACCACACATATTTGTAACAACTATAGAAGTTCTTGTTTTATGACATTTTAACAGAACATTGAAAAGCTTTTCAGTTCACCTTTAAAGGTTATACAAAATGGTCTCAAAACCTGCTACTTTTTTGTGCTAAATTGTTGTAGAGGTGATTATATAGACTTGTTTTATATTCATGTATGTTTTCAAACTGCCCAAGGTTGGAAATAGCAGCAGTAAAGTGCGACAATTTCCCGCCCCTTTCAAAACGGCGAAAGCTGTGACCGCTTGACCTGTGACGTCACAACCTGATTACGATCTCGCTCAAATGCCTGTTGTGACGTCAAAATGTCAGCGACATCACGCTAGAACTCCCACAGTTGGGTGAATCTTTCGTAACAACGCCCGACGTCATAGACTATGACGTTTACGGCGCAATCGTAATCAGGTTGTGACGTCATGCACCAGAGGTCATGGCTCCAATATGTTTTCTCCCACATGTGTGCTATTCGTGTCCTAAAACCCACTTCGACGACACTATCCAAGAAAAAAATACTAATTTGTTGTTTGGAACACTACTAGGTATGTTTTAATGCAAAGTAGTATAGAGTCATTTGGTATAACCTTTAACCTACATGTAAGATGCAGCTATGCATTTGTCTTTTCTAATGCTTTGACTCACTTGGTCAATTTTGACTGAGTTTGACATCTGGACAACCACTACAAAATTTTACATCTTCGTAGCCCTATAGTCCGTATGTATGCTAGAGAAAAATTGAAATCTTTATTTTATTATATTTTGGCCTTTGAGATGAAGATTGAAGTTGCCGAAATTTTGCATTCGGATTTTCATGCCAAATGTCACTTAACAAAATGTCACATTATACCACAATGTCTTGACATGCTGTTGACATACTATTTGTGAATTGTTCACCTAGAATTTTTATTTGGGTTCATGTGAGCATGCTGCAAACCTGTTAAGGCTTGTGCACATCACCTAGCCGATTCTATCGGAAGTAACTGAATAGGATAAACCATGTAAGCGTCCTGTCTGTGTCTTGTGTGCTAACCTATTTGTTTTATAGGGTGGATGGAGGGTGTCTGGTTCCATGCTGCTTCAAAGATTTCTCCTTTGAAGTAGCAGGAACACAACTTGGTTGGGTGGTGCTTAGTTGGTTCGTCGCGATATAGCTGAAATATTGCTGAAAGCGATGTTAAATTCTATTCACTCACTCATCGCGATATAGCTGAAATATTGTTGAAAGCGATGTTAAATTCTATTCACTCACTCACTCACTGAATAGGATAAGTACTTGCAATTTCATTGGCAAAACGTGTTTGCCACACACCTTCACAACGTCCTATTGAGAATCGAGACAATCCAAATAAAATGGTCATGTGACAATATTTGTAGGAGCTGTCACTTCGATATTATATGAAAATGAGCTGATATATGATCAAAATATAATAGCAATACAGTAATACATTCTTGTGGAAGTATCGCAAGTGATTCAGTCGCGAGTTGCCGCACACTTTCGCAATCATTCCCGATTGATCCCCACTCAGTCACGAGAAATCAAAACAGTTTGATACATACGACTCAGTCAAAGTAAAATGCGGCACACAGAATCCTTGTGATCTGCTTTGAGTTTTATCGCAAACGACAGAATCACGAAGGTGCGCATCAGGTTTCAGATTGTTGTTGCATCAGTGATTACCTAGTCTTGTGTACATTTGTAGCTTTACATGTAACCATCTGCATGTAATTGGAGCCAGTATTCACTGTTGACTGAGTTACCCGGTTTACGGACTCGTGTGAGTGTATGTGGCAAGCAGACAGATGAATGTACCAGTGGAGACAAAGCTATACTCCTATAATTTCTATGCCACCATTTATCATGATGAACCTGGCAATCTCCTGGCTCTGCTTTTCGGAGTTTATCGGGATTTTGACGTGGAATAAATCTTATTGTCTGTCTGAGTAAGCTCACCGTGAGATCTATCCTCTAATACCTCCAGACAATGCTATCTTCGGAGCCATGCGGCGGGTTTCTCTCCAGCCTCAAATCATGGATGTAGAGTTATTATGTGACTGAATGCCACAATAGCTGTTCATATGTGATTGGGTTTCATGCAATCACACTTCCAGTGTGATCTAAAGGCTCCAGGAAATTACGTGTAAAAATCTGTGCAGATCTCGGTAATCAGAAAATTGATTTCATGTGCATGTATTTACTGCCATTGGGCCTATAATAAAAAAAATCTGTTTGATGTAACCTTACCTGGACAAATGTTCTTGACACCAATTATTATTTTATTTATTAAAGGAGATGGTACAATAAGGCCTCTCATGTAGTATGGTTGAAATAAAAAAATAAAATAAAATTCTAGCTCGATTGCGTTATAATTATAGTTAGGACATGAAATTGAAATTCACATCATGTACTATTTTTGTGAAAAAAGGCTCTACATCGAGCCTTTTAAACACACATTTAGACATGATGGACCCCTTGGACCAAAACACCATTTAACCTGGTGATGTGCGGTGGCATATTATATCTTATATCTCCACTGCTACTCACCAAACCTTTTTGGTCCAAGGAGTCCTTCATGTTTAAATATGTGTTTGAATAAATCGATTTAGATCCTTTTTTCACGAAATAGCACATGCTTAAAATTTCAATTTCATGTCATATAACTATAATCCTAATGCAATCAAGCTAGAACTTTCACATATTACATGTATTTTCTCTTGCCAAATACATTGAAAAAACCCCATTTATTTCTAGGAAATTATATTTATTACATTTCAACCGCGCAACGTACAGACCAAAATGCTGCATCGTACCATCTCCTTTGAAATTCTGAGTTCACTGTCATAAGGATTCCAGTAGTGCTCTGCTATAAATCTTGAACAATTAATGTTATCTTTTTACTCCTCCGTGAGTTTTCACTTCGAAATAGATACAAATAGAATTTCTTCAAAATAACATATGCCAAAATAATTTAATTAAGAAAAATTGCCATCTGATCTACCTACCAACCCGTCTATTGTTGAATGTGGTTACCTCAAACAGAACTATTATAATGGATTGGTCTTAGTCATTTAATGGAAATGATCTGTATGATCTTATATCTATGAGTATGGCGTATTACGTTGGACACACCGGTTCTCGTCAGATCGCTGAAGTTAACATGGTTAAAGCAACTTTGAGCTCAGTCAATACTTGGATGGATGTGTACAGGCTGGGCTGATCAGTGTCCAGGATAATAGGAACTGTAGACATCCTAGTGTTCTGGCACATGCAGGCACCGTCATGATATGACTGAAAAATTGTTGAAAACGATGTTAAATCCTACTCACTCACTCACTCGTATATCTATGCAGTGATATACGTCATGTACAGATGAAATAAAACTATGGTAATCTCTAATAATTCAGTAACAGGAAGTGAAAATGTTCTACTCTAAGATCAGGGGGTGATCAAATTCATGAGAACAGGAAGTTGAAAATATGGTTCAAAATCTTGCATTTCATCCATTATTTCTTCATTATTCCTACGAAGTAGGCTCTCATTTGCAAATTGTCTGGAAATGAGTGAGTGAGTTCATCCGAATCCTTTTGTCGGCAAAATAAGGAGAACCGTGGTTTATACTTGGTGTAAGAATGCACAACACAAAGCCTACAATAGCCTGTCTGAGCTCAACAATGCGTCTAGACGTGACCCTTTTCAGCTGCACAAAAGCCTCAACAAAAGCCTCGCACAACACAAAGCCTACAATAGCCTGTCTGAGCTCAACAATGCGTCTAGACGTGACCCTTATCAGCTGCACAAAAGCCTCAACAAAAGCCTCAACAATGCGTTCTTACACCAAGTATCGACCTGGACCATTGACATTAGAACCTTGATTTTTGGCATGAACGTGCATTAGGGGACTGTTACATGTACCAGCAATTTCTGAGCTGACCTACTTTTGATGAAATTTAGGGACTAATCCAGGCATTTTTTAGGGACACCGGTCGACTACCGCGAACCCGGAAACATTCTGCGCAAAACCAATGCGCAGTGGGCTTAAACCTTGCTAAAATGGCGGCCCGCATGGATTTCCTCAAGAAGCACGATGCGAGTGTGAAAATTTAGTCTCTCCACCTGCTGTACACAGGAAACAATCAATTATTTCTTCGATAAATAATAAAAGTCTATTAGATTGATTTTAAGCCTCCTACGACCATGGAAATGGTCAGTCTTAGGTCAAGGTACACACCTAAATCATATCAAACTCTATTTCATAAGTCCTGTGACGTTGATCACACTAAAGAGTGATCAAATTTATTGGAACAGCCGATCACATTTTGCCCCTAAATTGTAGGGTTGTCATCTTCCAAATTGTGTGTATTTCATTTATTTTACTTGATGTGTGAATAAAATCTTATGCGTTTTCTGTACTTGCAGAGATGGGCGACTGCAGGAGGGTGACCAGATTCTAGCTATCGACGGCCAGCCCTTGGACATCTCCCACCAACAGGCCATTGGCATCCTGCAAAGTGCCAGTGGATTGGTGGAGATAGTTGTCGCCCGAGGAGCCATCCCTGCTTCGGACCAATCGGGAAGTGATACCACAGAGCAGACAAGGACTGGCCCCATAGAAAACTCTACGGATATGGTGGTAAGTCCTACTTCATCAGTTGTCCAATTTATTGAGGAATTCCACCTGTTGCAGTGATGTTTGTTCCAGGCCAGAGAAAGACAACCGAAGCAGTCACTGATGCAGTGTAATGACAGCTCTCAGAAGGTCAATGGTAGACTTGCGCTATACAGGCACTGGATAAAGTGGAAGTAGCAGTTGTGGAGAACTGGAATTGAGAATTCGGTCCATTCATTGGCCACATACATGTAGTATTTCGCAAACCCTGCATAGACAATAGATCTGGTGTTAATTCTGAAGATGGGAAAGTGATGGGAAATTGAGCTATCTTGCTAGGAAATACTTTGGGAATTCATTTGGAATTATGATTCAACAGACAGTGATCTTTTGGATAAGAATGAAAGTAGATAAACTGAGTTACACATGTGATATAGACTAGATCAAGAAATGTATTATACTTAGAGAAAATATTGTCAAAATATATAAATTTTCACCCTTTGGTAAAAATTGACCTTGGGGTATTGTCGGCATCATGTACATCTGTTCGTCTGTTCAGTTGTATATGTATGTCAATATGTTCGTCTCCATTTTCTCGTTAACACCATATCTCAAGAATGACTGTGCCTAGGAACACCAAACTTTCTTTCACACAAATTCATGTTATTACATATGCAACTGATGATCGACTAGCAGCCTAGCCCAGTAGACAGACCTTGACCTATTTGCCAAGGTCATATTGTTTATTATGATATAACTTGAACAAATATAGCTAAGATTTTCAAATTACTACTACGAGTGCTCATTCACCCCCATGGTTCATTCACCCCCATGGGTTCATTTACCCCCATGGGTTAGTTTATAGGGATAGGGAGATCGCGTGCCCTTTCTATACTACTCATCGCGCACTACTCATCGCACATGCGCAGTCAACCCATTCTACTGTAGGGTGCAAGTCTGGCCCATGGAATAGGTAGCGAAAACCCCAGGTCTCTCGTCCCACCCTATCCCGCGCCACACCTATAGGGATAGGGAGATCGCATGCCCTTTCTATGCTACTACTCATCGCGCATGCGCAGTCGACCCATTCTACTGTAGGGTGCAAACCTGGCCCATGGAATCTCAGGTAGCAAAAACCCCAGGTCTCTCGCCCCACCCTATCCCGCGCCACACCTATGCGACCCGCTGTGCGGTGAGTAAAGCGGAGGAGGATGAGTAGGAGGAGTCGGACACGCCACGGATTATACTAGGGAGATGTGTACATCTGGCAATAGTTCAGAAGTGTATTGAAGATGACTGACCTTGACCTATTCTTTAAAGGGCAGATTCTGTTTAGTCCGATATTTCAGGAAGTATTATATCTAGATTGTCCAAATTTATACTACACATGCAACTGATGATGGTCCTGAAGTCTATTGAATATGACTGACCTTGACCTATTTTCTAAGGTCAAATTCTCTACATTAAGTCTTTGATCTCCGAATTCATGTTCCACATTCAATTACCTGAGAGATGACTGACCTTGTTCAATTTTTCTGTATCAAATTACTAAATTGCAGTATGTAGGGCTATCAATGAAGGCCTTGGCAAAAACTGACATGACCCAACATCCTATGTATTTCTTGTGTGAGAGAAAATGTGGAAAAAGTGAGAAATTGTGAACTCCAGTTTAGAGATGTGGATTTCGATCAAATTTCAAGTAGACCCCAAATCCCAAAGTAATAGATTTTGATTGATTATTACTTCTTGGCCAAATCTAGCCAGAGTTATCTTCGTCGGGGATGTCTATCTGTCTATCCCTCTGTCCAAAGTCATTGTGAAGCACAATATGTCTTGAAGGACAGGCTCCCCAAATTCTTACAACAGTTGCACTTGGTGATGGGTCAGAATCCTATGGAAAATGACTGACCTTGACCTAATTTAAAAGGTCAAATTTCAGTTTTTGCATTAAATTTTGAATGATTATATATATTTAGGGTATCCAAATTTATAGTACACCTGTAACTTAAGTTGAAATTTAAGCGTACCCAAGTTTACTGACCTTGACCTATTTTTACAAGGTCATTCACTCTTCATTATGTTATGTCGTAAAGCCAGGCTTTCCAAATTAATTCTATTTATACATCTGGTGATGATCCGGAATTAAGTTGGTAGATGACTGACTTTGACCCATTTTCAGATTCTATTTCTTTCTTTCCATTGATGAATGTTAAACAAGTACTACATGTATTATTTTTGGGGGGGGGGGGTTTCTCATCTGACTGGGGGAAAAAAACTGGTCACGTGGTGGGGATATGTAAGCTCACAGCTCATGTCGCCCTTGTTTCACTTGAGGCACACTGCTACAGAAACATTAGATGACCATAAAGTCTCCCCCAGCAGGGAATATTTGAGCACACAGCTCTTGTTTGGGAATTTTAATTACTGCTTGTCTAATTTGGATCATTTCACCATTTTCACCATTAAAATTGACTGTATTTGTGACAAATTAACCCCCCCCCCCCGACCCCCTTCCCCCTATTATCAAGGTTCTCCTGGAGTTCATGGACTGAAGGTCCGGCCAAATCTGCTCATTTGGGTTGGAGAGAGGAAATTAGAGCTGTGCACATGTGTCTCATTTCCTCACTTCATACAATTATTGGAAAACCTCAGCCTTATATCTTCTTCAGTTGGTTCTTCTAGTACCCTCTTGTAGACAGTTCCAGATTGTTATTTGGTTCATTATCCCGTTGCTCAATATTTGCCTATCTGCTAATGGACGTTTGAGTCGGGGAGGACAAAATGCCACACAATGCATCGCTCTTGTAGCAACGTTGTATTGTGATGTCATGTGACAATCAGATATGACATCAACACAGGACATTACGCTTTATATAATGATGTCACTAGCTCGTTACAATAGACATGATAGAAAATGTCCAATATGAAATATTACATGGACAAGGGTGGTCTGACATGCCACCAAGCCCACTTTTGAGGTTATTGAAATCGCCGTTTGCTCAATTTATTGCATTCATTTCATGATGCTTTATCTCCTTTCTTGTTATCCAATCCACGTTTTGTCCCCCCTCTCCCTGACTCGAGTGCCCACTAGCGAGCAAGGGTAGATTACTCGCACAGAGTCAATTTGGAGGTTTCACTATTAGAAATAGTTTGTATTATACATGGTCAAATACTGACCTGTTTTGCCTCCCTGATACAGCTGCTCAAATTACAGCTTGTCCCCAATCTACTCTTGGATTTCTTCATGGATTGATAAATACTTGACCAGATAAAGTGTTCACATTTTGTGTTGAACCCAGACCACTGAAGATCAGTCTGAGCCCTTCTAGACAGTCTGCATTTAGGGGTCTCCAATTATGTAATTCCACCCAAGGACCTAAATGTAGCCCAAATTAATGGGCTGGCAAGGGTGCCCAAATCAGAAAACTGTATTTCCGCTGAAGGACCTGAATTTAGCCCAAATTAGAGGGCTTGAATGGGTGCCCAAATCAGAATGCTTCAGTTGATTTCTTAAATACACATGCTGGATGCTATGATTATTTATTATTAGAGCATTTCCACAAAGTGGATGCTCTTATGTTTTCATGAGAAACGGCTCCGCCGCCGCCGCGACTTCAAACGTGAATATCTCTGAAACCGTTAAATATTTTTGTGTCAGACTTTGTGTGCTACATGTATCTCCTTAGGCCTGGGAAATTTGTCTGGTTGTGTTTTGATAGCTGCTGCTCACCACTAGGTGGCGTTGTAGTCAGAGCATAGGTAAATCTTTCTGTGACGATTTCGGCTGAACAGCTTGTCCGATTTCTTTGAAATTTTATTACACTGGTCTTGAAGGATAGGCAGTTTGCTGAAAAGGTTTTGGTGTAGCTGGCATAATTTTTAAGGCAAGTTTTTTGCGTCTCCAAAAAAAAAGTTTTTCGTGAAATGAAAATTTACCAATTCACTTGGAGAAATATTTAAAAACTGTTCTATTCTAGGCTGCCAAGCATAAATATAGGATTGCTGACATGATAATTCCCTTTCGGTGTGAATCAAATTGCCATTCAAATGAAAAATCTCAATTATCTGACTTAACATCAAAACGTTCTTAACCATTATCATGATGTAATTTTTTTTTCATTGAACTCTTATGTGCCTTCTCCCTAGGGCTTTAGATTTCACCTGCTTGATTTTCGTGGTATTTGGTCATCACTAGGTGGCTCTGTAGACTTGAATTCAGGTAAACATGTGTAACATATCTTCTAAACAACTTGTTTGATTTCCATGAAATTTGGGTATAATGATCTTGCAAGACAGGCAAAGGACTGACAAGATTCTGGTGGTGTTGGCGAAATCATGGAGGCACGTTTTTGCATCGCAAAATAAGATTTTTTTTCTTCAAAAAAAAGGAAATTTACTTCTTTGAATCAGGAAAAAGTAATTCTAATTTGCCTAACATGAATATAACATTCCCAATGTTATAATTCACATCCCTTGTAAGCCAAATGGGCATTTTTTTTAATACGTGAAATTCTCAATACTTAGTCCAATATCTACATTCCCAGGCCAGATCTGGGGATTTTGCTTCATCGTGTAGCTTTGTGATATTTGTTCATCATTGGGTGGCACTACAGACAGTAGACTTATACAGCACAATTTATTGGCTCTTCATGAAGTTTATTATTGTGATCTTTTTAGACAAATGATTTTAAAGAATTGATCTCCCATATGGATTTCGTGACCCATCAACATAATGCTTTATTTATATTTCATAATGCATTGTTTTTTACAATTCATAATTTAATTAACATTATAGTTTAAAAATGGGTTGAAAGGACATTGGTGCTGCTAGCACTGGCATATATGCAGCAGTGGGGGTTTTTACAGCTAAATATAAATAAGGGTAGGTTAATCAGACCCTGCTTACACAAAATGCTAAAATGCGGCCAGAGAAAGTAATCTGCCATCAGTCTAGTGTGATACTGTATGAAAAATTGCAAGGATTTAAGACAGCTTCAAATCATGACATTTAAATTCTCCTTTAAATTGCAGGCCTACACTATCAGCTAAGCCTACATAGTGTATATGCCTGTATGTTGTGGGTTCAAGTGATTAATCTGAAGTGGGTGAATTATTGCATAATGCACTTAACATAAGGGGACTAGTGCTTGTGTCAACAAAGTAAACAGAATCAGTGCTACTTCTCTCTCCAATACTGATAATAAATCTTATCCTGTTTGAACAGCGGTATGGTTATCCCAATAACACTTGTTTAGTCTCCAGTGACTTTGAAGCCCTTGGCTTCCATATGTCTAAGCATTCTGACCAATTTTCAATGAGTAAAATCACAAATTATCACTTCGTTAATGCTCATTTGTTTGCTTTTTCATGTGCAGATGGTTCCCGATTTATGTTGAATGTTGTCGTTGCCTAAGTACTATTAGCAGCATTGCTTCAATGCATTTTGCTGAGAAGAACAGGACTTTCATAATGTGATGTTTAGCACTGTAATATCACTTGTCTTTATTGCACCATGTCTCGTGTTCTATCCCCAAGGCCCGCCCTCTGTACAGACCTTTGGTCTTTGATATATGTTGGCATTTGTGGGAAGTTGATGCTGGGTCGACATCGGGCCTTACTGACTAGTCTTTTGTGTTAAATGCCGTCATTTACATCTGACGATGATACAGCTCATCAATCTCCAATGTACGAGTTGTCACAGCGAAACAGTTCACCAATTACCAGTATACGAGTTGTCAGAGCATTTCCATCATAGCTCTCTAGATTTGTATCTAATACCGCTTATGCCGGTGCTAGGGGCCGTGTGGTGATATCATCCAAGTTGCCACATGAACAGGTACAATAAAAGCGTACCTGAGATACAACACATATCACGAATCGTTAGATTCTTGGTATGTGCTTTAGAATAGGTTAACCAGAAGACTATTCTCTGAAGTCATGTGACGCAGTCAGTATGTCGGCGCCTCTTCCCACTTCCCTTATATGTGTTGTAATCCTCAGTGTTTTATAGGGTGGATGGAGGTTATCTGTTTCCATGCTGCTTCAAAAGATGTCTTCTTTGAAGTAACAGAAATGCATCTTCACTTGGCTGGGTGGTGCTTAGTTGGTTCGTCGCGATATAGCTGAACTATGGTTGAAAGCGACGTTAAATTCTATTCACTCACTATTAGCAGCATTTTACAACAACAACAGTTCGCTGACTTCCAGTTGTCTGTCAGTTTTATTTGTCAGCATTGTTTCAGATAGAATACAACAGCTTATTTCATACAATCAGGAATGAAAAAAAGGTTGAAATCTTAATGTTTCAACTTTCGTAGAGAAATAAAAGTGGCAATTTGAAGTTTTGTTTTTATTCTGATATTCAATTTTTCAATGTTGGCGGGTCTGCGAAACACAAAATTAAATTTTGTAATGCCTCACACTGGGTTTCGCCCATTAGTAAAGAAATCCATTCTCTGAGGTGCTACTACCAGGGATGATTCCTGATTGTATACATGTATGCCCTACTCTCTGTCCCATTCTTAAAAAAATTGCCACACCTAATAGAGGGTGTGCCCATTTTAGGGAGATCTAAATCCTGTGAGTACCAATTTATGTGTTACACATGTATTCGGGGAAATGCTCTTCTCCCGTGTTTCACACGAGCTTTAATTAATTATTATATTGCAAACAAATTGTATACGAATTTAAAGAAAATGAGAATGTTTTACTCATGAATTTTGTAAGTCGTCCTCTATTTCAATTATTTGCCCTCAAAGTATTGATGAGGGCTGGTCATGCTAAACATCCAATAAAGTGACAATGGCCAGCTAAGATTCCCCGCTATAGCGCTGATTCTGATATAAGGTGGGTGTCCCCCAAATTAATAAACGCATATTAATTCAGCCCTTTTATAAGGTTGAAAATCTGTAAGGTGGTTTAAGTTTTAACCCCCAATAACAGTGTTAGGCCATTGTCACTTGATTAGTTGTTTAGCATGACCAGCCCTCATCTATATTTTGTGGGCAAATAATTAAAATAGATGAGGGATTTACATTTTTATGTGTAAAACTTACTCGTTTTCTTCATATTCATATACAATAGGTTTGCAATTTGATAATTAATAATGAATAATTATAGCATCTAGCATGTGTATTTAAAAAATCAAGGTCCTGATAAACAACCAATCAAGTGACAATGGCCTTTATAGAGAGGTTTCACTGTATATACACACTGGCTTTCTCAGCAATCACCTGGTTTACAATGGCATTTGTATGTGCTTTGGTGTTGAAGTAGATGACCACTCAGGTGATAATCTTGTTATCACCTGGTCAATAACCTCATTATCACCTTGTGTGGTAGATGAACACCCCGTCACAGGTACATGTAGATCTATACTTGTCATGTATTTGCTTCACAGAAAACCTGCATAAATGGGACAACGTCCAAGTTACAGTTGTGAGAGACTCTAATATAATATATTGTTATACACGACTGATGCACAAGACACTTTGGAAATGGAACTCTTCATTAGCATATTGGCAGCTACAGTTGCTATCCGTTTGACTAGTGCAAAGGGAGACAATTTGTGCTTCATCGAGTAGGGCTTAATCCGGCAGTGGATATGTCTTCAGCACCCTATTACGGAATGCTCACCTGTGTTATCAGAATGACCAGATTGCATTCACCTAAGAAATGTTAACCCTTTGTTACTTATACCGGCCAAAATCGACCGAGGCCATGTAGGTTTACAAAGGCTGTAATGTGGAAGACCGCGTAAAAAATATTCCATCATATGAAGTGACCTCCCGTCGAGGGCTCCCCAATCTTATAACCAACATATAGTCTGCAGTATACTCTCAAATTTTATTGCAAATTTATACAATAAACTTGTATAATCATTTATTTCATTAGAGACTTAGGAATTCGTACCTTCTTCACGATGGAAATTGCAAATTTTGGCCCGAATTTGCCATTGGTTTGGCCATTTTCAATCTGAAATTTGCACTATAATTATTCCCGCGGGTCTCCGCTAGAGATAACAGCGAAGAACCTGTCTGTGCACTGACCCGTGAGTTCAGCTGTGGTTCATATAAATTCATTTTGCCCTATCTATTAACCCAGGATGATATTTTGAACTGGTGATAGCTGGCATTATGTACTATGGCATTAAAGAAAGTACATCATTATGATTAGAATAATGTATAATTTGGCAAATATTACATAGAAATATTCTGTCTATCACCAGTTCAAAATATCATCCTGGGTTAATAGATAGGGCAAAGTGAATTTATACAAACCAAATCTGAAGTCGGGCTCGTATTTGTTCTCTCTAACAGCGCCTTGTAGAGACCAGCGTAAATATTTGTAGTGCAAATTTCGGATTCCACAGAGATCCCATTTCCTGCGATTGATAGTGAATCTGGTGCATACATTTGTAAAGTTTAGATCCATTCAGTGTAAACCCCTTCACTGTAGTTGCACATGTTAATTGATTATACATGTCAAAAGATGGTTTGTTGTGTAATCCAACTGAGCTATAATTAAATGTGCAGGCTGGAATCTGCTAGTTAGTTTTAAAGGCCTTCAAGTGCCAGTGAAATCTTTGTGCATCATCTCATATTGTCGTTTGGTTGGTCTGTGAAAGGCTTGAAATCTGAAGAGTAAATTGATTGTGTCTGAAAGCTATTGCCAGAACATACTTCAACAAGGCATGTCATTTTGAGTGGAGAAATGTTCCTTTGAAGAGGAAATTTAGTGACGGTGTTGATAGGGGGAAAAAAAGCACAAGATTAGCTTGTACATAAATGTATAAAAACTTTGTTTCAACATCGGGGGATAATTCCCCCGAGAATAATATAGACACTTTGTTTCTGCGGACTGGCATTTCTCCGAGTCAATTTGTCAGCGTTCAAAACGTGGATAACATTTGACAATCCATTCCGAATGAAAGGCGACACTTGAAAACGAACAGCTGTAACCTTACAGGCTTAGCATCCATCGATCGGATCATTCAACTGTTAGCCGGTCTCGTAATTCCCCAAAGAACTCTTTTGATTTTCGGTGGAAGCTGTGTTCGCGGTCAATTTCCCCACGCAATAGGAATTTTCAGGGAAATTCGAGACATAATTTCTGCTCCGAGGAATTGTTGAACTTGATATTTCATGACGCCAGGAATGGGAAACCGTAGTAACACTGAGGCTAAACATTACGCAATTCCCTCGCCTGCTTGATCGCTTGGTGCAGTGAATTCGCCCATTTGAATTTGAATGCTTAATCAGGGACCTGGACTGATCGTCAATTAAAGCTTCCCTTTTCTGTCGGAAGGGCCGGATGTGATGACCATTTTTTCAGGCCCAGATCTAATAACAATCAATTGCAGGCGAGGAACATATTCACATAAGACAGCAGTCACTTAACTGCCTGCCACATGGCTATTTTGTAAATGAGTCAATGTATTGAGACATGTTTATCTACACGAGAACTCGATTAGAGGTCACGTGGAGATAAGGTTAAGCAAGGGTTATCGGTTAATTCTTTGGATGTTTATGTGAAGCTGGGTGCAATTCTGGAGCAGCGGGCAGCTATTGATCGATTAAACTCTCCATTGCCTAATGAAATTGTAAAGCCTTTTGAGTGAAGTCAAGCGGGACAATGGATTGAAGACCTGGCTTTGAATCGTGGCAATTCTAACCATGAACTTGATACATGCACGATTTGAACCACAAATGTGTATAAACGGACTGCCATAAAACACACCAGAATTAACGGAGCTTCATACGGTATCTCTAGGCATCAGTCCTTCGGGATGTTTATGTAAGGCGAAGAAAGGACATAGCAGACTACGGCTTGGGAACTGATGATTGGAACTGTGACTAAATACCATCTAATCCACTTTACACGGACTCTTACAACTATTGGCTCACACCATTTGTATTGTCATGCCATTGCCAGATTGAATCATGTCAATGGATTTGTGAAGGCTCGCGTACTGGGTAGAATTTGTTGACGTTGCTGATTCTTTAGACAAACCTTGTGTATTGGTATGCGAGTGGAGATCACAGCAGGCAAAAAGAACAAACAGATTTTATCAGGGAAATTTCTTTTTGGAGAGGAATCGCGGGTTCGCAGTATATACCGAAGAATACATTTTTTTTATGCCAGGATGTTCTGGAGAAAAACTGGTCAGTGATTTTTGTTGAATGCGACATGGAAAATCCTCTTCGTGGACCGGGGAAGATTATCTGTGTTGATTGAAGGCTGATGGATTGTGGATGGTTTAATAAATGTGAGTCGGCGAAGCACTTTCTCGAAGCTGCCACTTGATCTACCCGTCTCAGCCCTGTGGATTTTGAGATTGACTGATCACGATTCAGTACCGGAGCTCAATTATGGATTGTAAACGAGGACCGAGGGAGGGCACGATTTTAAAGCAAGGCCGGCTGAACGGAGGCCTTTTTCGCTGGCCCTCATTTACATAGAAATTAGGACAAGGCTGCCGAGTATTGAGTGCAGGGGCCATTTCTGGAAAACTCCATTCCGTGTTTTGATGAATTGAATCAAAGATGGCGACACACTGGCCTATTTCACTGTCTGCTATGTCTGGAAAGAAATCTATTTTTATGGCGCCATTGCTTCAAGGATCTGATAACGACATCTCCCTCAATTGAGGACCACCTGTGGCGTAGCATGCGGATGGAATTTCAAGAAATGGTTGCCATGAAGTAAAGTAGCTATTGTAATTGAGTGACCCTGGCTTCAGCATGGTATTGGAGATACTCTGTGACATGAATCCACTGGAGGAAGTGATATAATTTATTTCCCGAGGAAGCGTCTCGTTTGGATACGTTCCCAGGTTCACTCATCATGGTGGCTGGGAAAATTCGAGCATATGGCAGCGGTATTCTTGAGGGAGAAGTTAATCATCAGCGGCGGGTGCATTTTGTCTGAGTTGCAGTTGATTCTCTTTTGCATTAATACTCCACTGGAACGGATTATATTAGGACTGACCTGCTCCCCCATTTACACATACGACCGATGTCAAGTTACCCAGCATGCAGTCTGATAAACATCATATTTTGGGCCGACGTGGCTTCAGGAGTCTCCGTATACCATTGTGTAGGCACATGTATTCATAAGCCTTGATCAGGACAATTAATTTTCTCGTTTCACCATGTAATTCGCTGAAGTAATACCTTCACCGACTGAGTGACATTCCCGACTAGTGTGAATGGCTGAAATTTTGGTCATGTCTAGAATGAGCGATGATAGCGTGTTGGATTCCTTGAACAGGTCTTATTACGATGCCTTCTGCGGAGCACTTGTGGCAGCTATGTATTTTTTTCGCACGCGTCAGTCACCATTTGACACACCAGAAATGTCCACAATGTCCCTGGCCTCCTCAAACCCCTCCTTAAGAGCGCATGGATGCAGCAAACCCATTAAGTCACCACCCATTTGCAGGGCAGAGCCGGTATGACCTCACCTCAAGCCATGTGTTGATTATAATGTTCACCTGTTGTTGTAATAAGCACTATCCTACTGTGTAACATTAATTACCAGTACATCTTTGTAAATAATGTATTCAGAACTTCTTCACAGTGCATTTTTATTGCATTAATTGGTGAAAATGGTGTGTGCATTATTGGCATTTTCATTGTTTTGTTTTTTATCAGAAAATATTCTGTATTCTGAATGTTCTTTGCATTGTTTCCCATAATTCTGTGTTTTTGAACTGTTTAATGATTGTATGTTACCACAATCCAGTAATTAAGCTTGATTTGTTGTATCATTTATACAAATATCGTCTCGCCTATGTATGACTATAGTGTAGGTGTAAATATTAGAATTTATAGAAACAACAATGCATCCTGGGATATCTTCCAGTTTGAAGTAATTGATTTGTCCATTCAAATTTTCAAACGGGAATCCCGGATTTTCATTGGCCTATGGAGAAAATTGGAAGAAAATCTGGCCAATGATAGCATTTCTCTTAAGGTTCATTGGTATGCTCTTAATCATCAGTAGTAATCCTGAATTACTCCAGCAATAATACCTGTTTCTGTAAATGCACACCTGTGAACATAGATTGATATCTACTACCATCATCGGAGCTTGATACAACGTTAAATGTTGTGCCCAAATTAGGATGTGATCAAATTAGAGAGCAAAAAAAAATCTGCAAAAAAACATATATATGAATTATTATTTTTTCTTGCACTGAAATCAATGTTCATTTTTGTTCATGGTTATGTTTGCCGGAATTAGGGGACTTTGAATATTTTCACTAATTCGGATGCTGCCGAAAGAAATTTGCTGCGCTGAACAGAGGGTGTGCCGAGATTAGGATAATCTGAAGCCCAGATCATGTACAAGTAGGGGGGGGTACGAGGAAAAGACAAACTCTATCATCGTGAATTACATGTTAATTAGTTTGTAAGTTTAGTTCCAACAGTTTATCTGACTGATCCAGTATGATCCAGTATTATTTTAAGTAATAGAAGATCCAAACTGTTGTCAAGAACTTGAATTATTAGGCATTGATGATACGGAACATTCACATCTCACTGGTGACTTGTCCTAGATGAGTTATTGTGTACACGTAGGATTGAGCTGTCAATCGTCATTCTTACAGCCTTAGTTTGTCAGTAATGGATGGATTGAACTGACTCCAAGGGGTCACGTCTCATTATTCTAAACTTCTGCGTGGAAGATTCTGACATTGAGAATATAATTACTGGCTTATTGGTGTTAATAGTGGATTATTGGTGATTAAATCTAGTCCAAGTTTGAATGCAGAATCTGGGACCAGTTAGAACTTTTTAAGTTTGAAGGTTTCAAGGTTCAAAGCAATTTATCATGATCATCATGTAAATAGATAAAGGTATGCACAGCAGGTCTGCCTCTATCAATGTTCTTAAATAGCTTTACCCAATACCGGCTTACCAAGAAAATAGAACGAGAAGTTGATAAAATGGTGCACAAGCAAGACCTTGCTGGTACCTTTGTTCTTTCTCTTACATTGTGGAGCCTGGATTCACATTTTGATTGACTGATCATAATTTTTTTTTTTAGATTACATTTGCAGATGACTGAATGTCAATGTTTTTTAGTGCCCATTGGAGAGGCAATTTAAAAATTTGAACAGGCAAAAATTGGAAAAATTTTCTTGGGGGAGATAGAAGTCGAGAAGTTGACTGTTTAAATAATCTAGCAAAATGAGAAATTTGGACAGGCAGATTTTATATCCTAGGTGCTTATCTAAGCCGGTGGATTCACCAACATTTTGTAGGAATTTTGACGATTATAACATCTGAATAAGCTGTGTTCAATATACAATACTTTCTTGTTTCAGGTTATGTCATAAAGTTCTATCGGCACCATAACAATTTCTCCGCTCTAATGCCCACTTAATATAATTATGGCTGAAAAATTATTTCCCATAGACTCCGATTATTAGGTCGACTACTTGAGGACCTTTTGTTCCTGTTACTTTTGCCATTCATTAAATCCAGCGGGGTTTTTACTGTGTGAGGTGCATGGGGTCTTCAGAGGCGATCTAATACTTCATTTGTATGTGGATCAAAAGTATTGATAATACGCGATTTCCATCCCAAATTAGGGCTTAATTATGACAGCTATTTAGTTTATGAGCAGAATAACAGAATTCTTGTCGCCAGCCTGATTAGTTTGCCTTCGGAGTGCAAGGTCAGTCGTTCAGCAAACAGAAGAGTCTTGTGAAAATAAATATCTTGATGTTTTATATGTATGGAGATTTGAATTCCCAATTCCATTACAATAAAGTCACGTACTAAATGCGTTAGTTTCCGAGGGATAAAGACTTGATCTCTTCATAATTAACATGGAATGTCTATTAATATTGATGTGTTGTTAAAATGTTGTGAATAGTAATATTTTGCACTTTACCAGCATATTCCCCAGGAACTTTGGATGAGCATATAACCTGTATTTTACTTTCATCAGATTGAGCCTGCTGTTGGCAGCTTTCTTTGACTGATTGTAAAATTCTTGTGTTAGTTTTGAAATGTGGATGTAAGCTTAAATGCATAATTGATTTCTTGCAGGTTAATTAGTATCGTTTATGGTTTTTGATGCATTCTAAACTTGACAATTTACATGCAGCATTTGAACGTAACTGAATCAAACATATTAAATTGGCATTAAATTTACTTCGCTATAAATGTACACGCGACTCATTGCTTTATCATAAATGTACAGTGAATAAACGCTGCTCATGTATAAATTGTATTTACCATTCTCGACAAACTATTTAAGTCACATATTTCGATGTTTCTGTTTCAGTTGAACACAGAATGGACACAAATCGAAGTGATAGATTTGATCAATGATGGAAGTGGCCTTGGGTTTGGCATCATCGGTGGCAGGAGTACAGGGGTCGTTGTCAAGACCATCCTACCTGGAGGTGTGGCTGACACGGTAAGTAAAGAGATTTTCACCAAGGTAGCTGCCACCGGCCATCTTCGATTTCTTGCACCTGTATAGTATCTGTCCATATTGTGAATGCAATATCTTGAGAACAATTCAACCGATCAACTTAAAACTTGGGAAGTCAATTCACATCAGTGAGATGGCAGTTGGTATTGATTTTCACTGGCCATCCATCCATCCATCCATCCATCCATCCGAATTGTCCGCCTCATCCATGTTGAGAAGAATTCAACGGATCGACTTCAAACTTGGGGACTTACTTCACATCAGCTGCGAGCTGGTAGTTGGCATTGATTTTCACATAGCTGCGTAATCCAAGATAGCTGCCATCGACCATCTTGGATTGCCCGTTCCACCCATGTTTTGAATACGATATCTTGAGAACAATGTAACCAATCTAGGCCTACTTCAAACTTGGGGACTCACATCACATCAGCGAGATGACAGTTGGTATTGATTTGCACTTACCTGCATAATCCAAGATGGCTGCCAATGGCCATCTTGAATTGTCTGTCCCACCCATGTTGTGAACGTGATATCTTGAGAACAATTTAACTGGTTGACTTCAAACTTGGGGACTCTCTTCACTTCACAGCAAGACGGTGGTTGGTATTGATTTTCGCTGAGCCATCTTGGATTTCGCACACCCATAGAGTGTCTGGCCATCTTGTGAACGTGACACCTTGAGAACAATTTAACTGATCAACTTCAAACTTGACATTGGCTTCACATCAGCGAGACGGCGGTTGGTATTGATTTTCACCAAGCTGCCACCGGCCGACATGGATTTCTCACATCCACAAATATATGTCCATGACATTTTGACATATTCAAATAGCAACAATCAAGCCTCTAAATACCATTCGATTTGAGAGATCCCGTTGACCACAGAATGTTTGCGCGTCATACCGCCCACAGACTACTGGGCTTTAACATATATATGCTTCCTGCAGATATCCTTTGCAAGGGCACCTGTTATCTACTCAGCTTGTTCAAGTAGATTTTCAGTTCTTTTTAAATGTGCAAATTCTCATGTTTGGGTCCTCGACTTGTGTTAATTGGCTGGTGTCATTATGGAGATGTAAGCTCTTAGATTTGCGGCAGACGCAGACATATTAAAACAGCTTGAAAATCAGATGGCTCAGACATTAATAGATCTGTCCTATGGTGATGTTAATCGGTTTACCTGATAGAGTAACAGTAATGATCCTTTAACCTTATCATGGAATGTAGGCTAGGATTTCTGCTGCTGAGTTAATCCCCCCGTCATATTTTAGTCTTCTGTCCGTATCGATTTTACACATCTATTATTGAAATGTTTGGGGTCAGTATCCTGTACTTACACATTGCTGATATTGGTGCTAGTTGGCAAAGTTGGGTGAACATTTAATTCTCGCTCTCTCGATCCCCCATGTCATCCCTCTAGGCTAGCTAGAGAAGTCTATTGAGATAAGGCTAAATTGTATATCTCCGTTTCACTCTCTGTTAATATTTAAGCAGTTCATGTCCGTTTGCCAACTGTTACAATGTCCCTTAAATCATGCACTCACTGATAGACCTGCAACTTCATTGAAAAAGAATTTTGGAATGACATCTGAATTGGCTGGCATATATTGTAGAGTTAGCTATTTTGAGAAAGTTGAAGTGTCAGAGCAATCTCGAGTTCGGCTAATTCCATATTGGCGGAACGAGCCTCTCACATAGAACGCACACATATGGCGAGTAAGTAGTGAGCCGACTACGAAATAGTGCCTTTGGTAATCGAGCGATCCCATCATCCGAGCGCATTTTATTGCGAAATGAAGTTAATTTTAACCAAACGAACATAATTCATTCAAATTATACAAAACCATTTCTCTGTTTACTTGAATAAAAGCAATCTATCCACAGAACTCAGCAACTGGGCTAATTTCCGCGAATATGGAAATAGACAAATACGAGATTGGTTCTGCTGAAAATTAATTGTGCGCATGATAAAATAAGATTCTTTATTGTACTGAGCATTCCATTTGGGACAGAGTACAAAACACATAAAAAGTAGAACAAATAAGAAAGTAAACAAACAGGTGCGACGTTTCCGTTTCCGCTCACAGAAATCCACTAGGCCAGAGGTCAGTTTTTGCAGCTGAAGTGAGTTCTGGGGCTAGATTGGTGTCAGCGTTGAATATGAAAGCAGGATATTAAAGATAAAACTATTGGTGATAGTACCATGATCTGTATAATATTGATGAGATGGTTTGTTTTTAAGGATGGCCGCCTGAGAAGTGGCGACCACATTCTCCAGATCGGTGATGTGAACGTACGCGGGATGAGTTCCGAGCAGGTGGCGTCCGTCCTGAGGCAGTCTGGCAGCCAAGTACGCCTGGTGGTGGCCCGAGCGGTCATGGAGCCCTCCGCAATCCCCATCCCGCATGCTCCCATCATTCCCACCAATCAACTGGATGAACAACTCCAGAACCTGTTCAGTTCTGACAGCCAGGAACAACTGGAGCTGACGGGGTTAACCGACGACCAGATCAACCAGCTACAGTCCAGCGGCGAGATTCCACCGGGCTTTCTCGGTGACGTGGAAGTTTATCCAGTAAGTATCTAATGTGGCCGGGTTATTGACTTTCGAACACATGGGCCAGCTGATCCATTTGCAGGATTAAATTCATCCTGGTTTGGATGACAACATTCAGTGATTTAGAATTTGAGCATCTGCTTTTAATCCTCCTCCAATAATGCAATATTGATTGGATGAAATAGAAGTTTGGACTTCGTATAAGGCCATGCACACTTAAATTGTCAATGTTTTTTATGTAACCGCACCTACCCGAAATATTTAGCAATTTTTTATCGGCCTAACCACCAAAACACCTGTGCTATTTATTGGGTGACTATGCACCCAAGCTTTCCCGGTTGAATGCTTTCGGGGCTTTGTTGACTTAAATTGACCATTTCAAGAATTTAAATGCCATGGGGTATACATATATCAAAAAACCCAAATCATCAAGGATCAGAAATTGTAGAACCATAGAATGCTCATCATTCCGAGTCCTGGTTCCTCTATCAAATCCAAGCTATGACGGATAGCTTGTACACCACAACGAATACCAGACACTTCAATCAAAAATATTCCGGAGCGCATTCATGAACTCATGACCTCTTCGAACATGCCCATATTTGAATGAATTGAGTGACCGGCAATGTCTCGTATATTTTGTATATTTTCGAGTAATAACTGTAAAGCCCTCTGATCTGAGTGCAGGGCCTGGTATGGAGTGTACAGACCTCCATTATGGAGGATGGGAATTGCAAGCGTCTGGTCCGTCATTTATAATTCAGCCGTCGTTCATTAAAGAATATCCGCGTCCATAATTCAAAGACCTATTCCATATAACAGTATTAGCACCAAATTCAAAAGGACAATCATAGTATACATAAACATAGGCTAGTTTCCTGCAAGAGAGAAGCGGTCAACAGTTTTCAATGATGCCAGCAAGACATCATGATGTTCCAGAAATATCAAATCCATATCGCTGATCAGTATTCTTAATCCATAATATTCATTGTAAAGTCATCTAGAGTGTTTTTTTTTTTTTTGTGTAACTTGTTTTAACTGTTTTATATTTGCATTTAGCCCATGTGGCATAATTGATTGTGATTGTTCATATTATATAATATAACATAATATAATATAATGCTGTGCAGCCTCGGATACATGCATGTTTCCTTTATTTGCGTTCCACAGCCACATCCTATTATCCTGTTTGTGATAGATTAAGGACATTGTATGACACACAGTGCACATAGTGTGCATTACCGTCATTTTATTCAAGTCAAGTGTTACATTTGCCCTACCACAAGAATACAACTGCTGTGTATAATTGGTTTGATAGCGAGGAATCTAATTTGTAGACTGTCTGTCTTGATGGCTTCATGACAGGCTATTACCTCTATGGTATATGCTGAGCGTTCACCGCCACATCATCCAGTTGAACAATCGATACTTTCACAGCCTGTGATGTCAGTCTTTGATGTTGTAATTACCTTCCCACCGACTGCACTCGCCCACAATGTGGCATAACATGTAGGAACTCCATGTTAACGCTTGCCAATTCACTTCTTATTCCCTAGTGAAAAAAGCATAATCAATAATCATTGTTCTGGATATAGTAGCTGAAACAACAACAACAACACAATTTCCATATTTTATATATATGTGTGCTGCAAACTCAGCCCTGGTATTTGGCAATTGCCGAGGTAAATGCCATGGTAAAAACCGATCACATTGCAGTATTTTCCCATAACAAAAATTAGTTATGTGTGAGGAGTTTGAGTCCTAAATAACATGTATTTTTCTGTCATTTACATAAATCTGTTGGTCTAATCATGGATAAACTTAGCAATTGGTCGAGAGGTCAACGAGGCAGTACGATATTACCTCTCGCTTGTTTTCTATACTACAACCGGGGCATGAGAATTCCTGAAAAGTGTGGGCCTAATTGTGGCTTCCAACATTATCCTTGGACAATGCTGTATTGCCCCGGTGTCGGGGTGCACAGCACATGCTCCATCATGAGCTTCTAAAGGGTTGTTCTCCCGATCTCTCCCCTATGTTTATAACATGGAGTGGGATTTTCAACTGTTGATAACTGGTGTAAATGTGATAATATGGATAAAATATTTCCACCATTCCAAGAAAGGACCAACAAGCTTATATTTATGATAACCCTGGCAACCTCAGGTCAAAAATGTACCAGTTATCATCGATGGAAAATATATTATTATGGGTTAAAGACATCGGAATGACGAACTGGAGCTCAAGCGACAAGCCAGGTGCACTGCACACTGCCATCAAGGTCAGACAACATTGTCCAGCGATTAACTTGAAGTATAGTGGGAATTGCCCATTGAGACCCTCTTCTTTCAAAAGTTGTTTAGGGGAAGGAGTTTTCAACTGATTTTCTGGATAACACAGGAATGAGCAGAGAATGAGTGTTTATGTATTTAATTTGGAAAAGAGATGTTTGTTGAGAAAAAAAATTGTATTGCGAATGTTTATTGGATAGGTTTGTGTTCCGTTTTGACCAAAAATCATTCACTAATTACTTTCCTTCGCTTCTTTCGCTTCTTTCTCAGTGGACTGTTTTTGGGGTATCTGTTGGGTCAATAGACTGTGCTGACATGGACTCCTCGAACAGATCCTTAATTTTCACCTTTAGAACTGGAATTCTGCTCGTGTCTACAGTTCAACCTGCATGTATTCGCTTGAATTGTTCAGTTCCGTGACTGTGGCTAATCCATATACAGTCAGAATTGGGAGGTGTCACTATCATTGCCCGAGTCTTGATTAACCTTCTTGGTTGCTTTGACCTCGAACCACATCGTAGGTTTTAATACAGTTTGACTTGGTCGTCCAGTTGGGAATTTCTCGATCCAAGTCCAGTTCAATGAAGCGGTCAGTAGCAAGAAGTGTTCTGATCAATCAGTGTCATGTCTTATTTGGTATGGTAGCTCATTGCCTATTTGAAAGGTCTCTGGGTAGACTCTATTCCTCTGTTAACTCCAGCTTCATGACTTCATTTCATCTGGAAGATTCGGCGACATGAAGAACTTTGTCAATAAATTAGTTCCAGCTTTCCTTAGAAATACTGTGATAGTTAAGTTTGATGCATAAACCTTTCTCCGTCTCTGTTACCATCATGAAGAATACTGATGATGAAATAGCACCGGGTCGTCATTCATACCAAAGGGTTCTTCACTGTTGTCCTCCGTTAAAGCCTTCAGGCCCGGATCATCCATAATGGCACTAGACTGGAAAGGGAAAGCACATTTCGAAGGAAATAATTTTTTTTTTTTTTTTGCTCAGGGAATTTTCAATCGTCAGTCACTGTTTGAGTAATCGAAGGAAATTAGAAAGTGACATGCTGATGTGGCCATAATTGATAACACCGTGACTATGTCCTCTCAGTTGTGTCCTTCTGACATCTTTGGGCCACTCCGATGTATCCAGCCCACCGGCTATCTTGCTCTCTTCCATTAAGATGTCCTCAGTTGTTTCTCGTCAATAATCACCATGAGCCCAGAGTTTCATGGTAATTTGGGCAGGGCATTAATTGGACCTGTGCCTATCAGCGAGTGAGATGGTCAGTGATGGAAGAGCTCCTACATTAGACAGTAAATAACACGTTAGAATCAATTATCAGGCCGGCGTACTTGCAACCCGGTCGTTCCCGCTTTTCTATTCCACTGTAAATCAAGGCGATTGCATTTCCGAATCCGGACAGCTTTAGTCTTACACACGAAAGTTCCCTATGATTTTATGTCTGATAATTAGTATGTGAACTATGCTGTACTCAACAGTGTCATTAGGTGGAAAGGGTTGTTGGATGCGAACAACCCCCGCTCAGTGCAGAACTGTGTGTTATTTTCCTATGTTGTACAGTACACCCCTGGCTCTCTAAAGTAAGCATATGAAATAACTCCTCTCTCGGTATCAATGTACCTCTGCGAGTGGTTGGTGGGTGCCCAGGGGCGAGAGTTTATGTTGCTTCAATGCATTTTGCTGAGAATCGCTCAATTTACTCTTACCGCAAAAGGCCACTTTTCAAATTATTTTAATTCAATTACCAAAGTTCAGTTTTCGAAATTTCGGTATTCCGTAATGATTCAATATCAGGGAGTGCATTTTCTTTAATACTCAAGGTGATCAAAATTATAAGAACAGAATTGCCAAAATACAGGATTGATCCTAATACGAAGGTAAATTTAGTAGATTGCGGGGGGAGGGGGGGGGGAGGGGGGTGAGGAGGGGAGAATATTGAACTCCATAATTCCCACACTGAGATTTCATTCCATGATATTGAGCCTTTTTATTGTACAATGTCTCTCTGGATTGAAGTCTTTTTAGTCTTGTCCCGATCATTTAACGGATTTATTTCTTTGAGACTCGGCATTTATTCCACGAATTGATCTCCCCAGACAGGCCATTAGGCAGGGACCAGACTTCCTCCATTCTTTATGGTCAATAGCACGTCTTTGACAGAGAATACTTTAAGCACATTTGCCTGTTGATCCAAAAACGAATTTTCTTGACCACCGGTCGGTTTGTTGGCTCAAGCTAGCCAGCTGGATTGAGGCTCAAGCTCGTATAGACTTGTGTAAATTGCTCCGTTAAATGGTCAACTGGGTTAACGACATTCTTTTATTGGATTAGTCAGTAAGACGTGGAGTAGAAATTTTGACACGCGCTCGCCAGTCCAACTCCCAAATGCTAGCTGTAATCCAATATACGGCTCTAATTTCCATCAATCTATAACCAAGCGACTGTCCAGCTGTCTGGATTTGGCATCGATACATAACCACGATCCATTTCTAATATCGCAGTCCTGCTGGACTCAAAATGAAAAATCCTATACAATATGGAAAACCATCTCATTTTGGAACTGGAAAAAAATCTTCTTTACGATTTATATATAATGACTGATCACTCAAGACACAACATTATGCCATGTAAAATGTTACGATTTATTTGAAGAAAATATAATATTTTTTCTTCTTCATTTCTCTGAAGCCTCCCCAAGATTTAGGTCCAGATTCCGCGGAGGTGGAGTTTTTCGATGCCGAGCTCATGAAGGACTCTCAGGGTCTTGGCATCACGATAGCTGGCTATGTGGGAGGGGAGAAATCACCAGGTAAGTTAGGAAGGCTTGTGCTGCCAATAGACCACAGGCCCGCAAAACAAGAGTTTTGGGGGTGTGGGCGGTGGAATTAGGGTGAAGTGTCGAAATATGGGGTCTCTATATATAACCCCATGCTTTACATTGGGGAGATAATTCATATTCTACAAGTATCACTTTATATATTCCCATCGTCAAATTAGTAAATTTGTGCAATTTTTTACCTTTGCCGGGCGATTCAAAATCCAACGTTAGTGTTCATTCATCTAGGAACAGTTAGATTATGGCGGGCTTCGTTCTCAATTCTGATTGGTCAGTCGAGACACGCCTCCGGCAAAAGAGGTCACGCATTGAACAGCTGTCTCGACTGACCAATCAGAATTGAGAACGAAGCCCGCCATAATCTAACTGTTCCTAGATGAATGGACACTAACGTTGGATTTTGAATCGCCCGGCAAAGGTAAAAAATTGCACAAATTTACCAATTTGACGACGGGAATATATAAAGTGATACTTGTAGAATATGCTGATGTATTTTGTTTGGCGGTAAACTGTTTATTTCTCGATTCACCCAAAGTCCGTTTCTCACCTTTATGTTGATTTATATAAGGCATGGGGTTATATATAGAGACCTCATATTTCGACACTTCACCCTAATACCACCGCCCACACCCCCCAAAACTCTTGTTTTGCAGGCCTGTGCAATAGACCTATACCCTGATGACGTTTTTAGCCCTTGAAGTGTGCATTGATTCATCTATATGACAGGTGTCAATTATCCCAAAATCTAACATTGCTTACACAACACAATTTGTCGATGGGCGCGAACTCCTGACACACCAAATTAAAGGCTTGCTAGAACGACTACCAGTCCAGGGGTCTCAAGTTGGCAGTTATTTTGATGTCAGGTTACATGAGAGAGGTGGCAGGCTCATTCAATCGTATTGTGAGCTCCACCTTATAATTGCCATGAATGTACATTGCATCATGGGACAGAAGCGAGATCAGGTTAGAATTAATTCTTCGCTTTATTTCCAGTGTGACCTGTATTACAATAAAACAGAAGGCTAGACTTGCTGACAAGTTTTATAAACTAAAAGTAGGCTCAGCTGTGTCCAACACTGACAAATTTAACACCTGTTGTCAAAACAATTGATCAGATACTGTTCTTCATATGTGGTTAGAATTTGGCAAGTTTTGGATAAATTATCATAACCAAAGAACTGACTTGTGTAGTTGATTCAGGCAGTCAATGCATTTTATATACCATTTTTTTTCCAACACACAAATGGTGGGAAAGACATGTCTAATTGATTTATAATGAGTAAGGTTTCGCTCCCATGGGATGCGGGCAAAAATGCCATGAAGGCCTTATGAGATTTTGCATGAACAAACTTGAATAGATAAGTGAGAATAAAACTGTTGACGGTGGGCTCTTCAACTACATGTAACTCAAAGAACATTGTTGGTTTTATGCAAATTGTATTAAACTGCTGCATTAGTTTGCCAGGAAAGATATATTTGGTCTGTGTGAGAAAAGACAAAAAAAAACCCAACTCTCTCATCACTTTTCTCTAAGAAGTGCCTGAGAAGCTAGGAATTAGTTTTATTTGGCCTCATATACTGCTGTATAGTTTACAGTGAATTTGGTCTATTGCTAAAGTGTTCTCTGTTTTGTCTTTTTTTTTTCAGAAGAACTATCCGGTATTTTTGTAAAAAGTGTGGCAGAGGGAAGTGCAGCAGCTTTGGATGGAAGAATTCAAGTTAACGATCAAATAATTGAGGTGAGTATGACCATTTTTAATTACATGTATATTTGTATCTGTTTGAATTTCCAGTGAAGGTGGTGCAGTTTGTTTTACCGTTCCCTATAGAAAGTGGTGATATTCTCTGTGTCCATTCTATGTGATGATCAATGACAGTGAATTGAATTGAATTGAATTGAAGTGAAGAGCTGACTGACCATTGACATTATTCACTGGTCATGTTATTTGGAGACAGTCAAACTTTGTGCACCGATTGACCTATCTCGGCAGCTGTAACCTTATTTCGCTGAGCTAGCTATCAAAGATACAAATCGCTTCGTTCTCAAACGGATGTCGTGAAAAAAGCACAAAGGAAAAAAGAAAATTCACCGAAATGGAAGGAAAGGCATGTTGAGAATTGATTTAGGTTCCTTCACTGCTGATAAAGTGTTGCATTTGATTCATCCGGAAAGCACAAGCTGAGTTTTTTTTGTGTTCAGTCCAGGTTCATGAGTAGGGCATGCCGGAAATTAATACAGTGCTTTCATCGGGCAGATATTGCATGCAGAGACAACATTAAATCAGTTCAGTTTGATATTGTATCCCTAACAAAAGATTTTTGTTATGGAAGGGTAATATTTTTGTTTTGGCTTATATTTTGTTTTGGCTTATATTTTGTTTTGGCTTAGAACATTTATTTCTCCATGCTTATTTTGATTTTACCTGGGAATTTATTAGCTGAGGCAGATTATAATACCGGATATTGGGGTTTGATCTGTGGGGAAGATGTATCCGGACTTAGTGATGAATAGTCACGGGTCCCGAACGCTATCCGGTTCATCTGGGGGAATTTTCGGCGGGAACAAATAAACCGACCGAAGAAAAAATCTTAGAACAAATGGTCTCGTTATGGAAATGGTTCGGGAACATTGACAGTGTCAGTGTTCAATAGCAGCCTGACATTCTTCTATATTATCATTCGGTGCTTCTTCATCCAATGTTGGCTTAGGCGGAACAATTTGAGAACCTCGTGGGAGCTTGCTCTACGATGGTGCAAATACTAGAATTAGATTCTGGTGGGTACAACTGTTTAGACTGGTAGTCAGTGTCCTTGCCTAAGTCGGTTTTCACAGGGAGATTTCGTCAAAACGAAGACATGTGCTCACATTTTATCGATGTTGTGCCATCGGCAATTGTTGTTTACTGATGTAATTAGGTCAGAACTCCGAAAACCACATATTTCTGATAACTTCACCAGCCATATCTTTTATCATTTCATCTTGACTATGGCTGCGATATTCCAATGTAAACATACTGACACCCTTGTAAATAAACCATGTTGACTCGCTGCATTATTAAACACACCATACACTATCAATAAACAATATATTATCTGTGGAAATATGGAAATCTACATTTGAATGTTCAAGATTTCTTCAGAATCACTTCTCAAACTTTCAAATTTAGAATCATCGGTTCGTCCTTTTGGTTATATCATCGGATATTAGTGGACAGTTGTGTGGCCTTGCTCACCCAGCAAGCAGCAGGTCCCAGGTTCAATCTCAGGCGGAGTCATATCAAAAACTTAAAACATGAAAGTTGTATCTTCCATCGCGTGGTGCTTAGCAGGAAGAGGATAGATCAAGGACTGGTTGGCCTGATGTCGAGATAATATGACTGTGTCATCGTGATAGGACTGAAAAATTGTTGAAAGCAATGTTATAATCCTACTCAACTCACTACATGTATTAGTGAATATTTTGGACTCTATAAAATATTATGTAGAATACATGAGCAGTGTGATTAACGTCACAGGACCTACGAAGTAAGGTAGGCATT
Organism: Hanleya hanleyi; assembly: GCA_036873755.1. Classification (NCBI taxonomy): domain Eukaryota; kingdom Metazoa; phylum Mollusca; class Polyplacophora; order Lepidopleurida; family Hanleyidae; genus Hanleya; species Hanleya hanleyi. The sequence goes on along the minus strand of JAVTVY010005484.1, from coordinate 124,549 downwards.
AGGACTCGGACGCGAACTAAACTCTTGGAAATCCCCACCTCCAGTTGAAATCCTGCCTATATTAAGATGGGCACTGCCCAAGTCAGAATCGCCAGTGATTTTCGTCAAAAATCACCAGAAATTTTCATCAAAAGTAGGTCAGCTCAGAACTTGTTGGTAACAGTCCCCTAATGCACCTTCATGCCAAAAATCAAGGTTCTAATGTCAACGGTTCTCCTTATTTTGCCGACGAAAGGATTCGGATGGACTGACTCACTGACTCACCGGACAATTTGCAATCTGTAGCCCACTTCATAGGAAAATGTGTATTTACTTGTATGAAAATGGTGTATTTGCAATTTATATTTGAAATTATATCCAGCCTTTCAATTCGTCTGTAATTTTCGGGAGAGGAAAATCAATTTTGACTCGATATTGATACCATGGTTTTCATCAATTCAGTCAATGAGTCGTGATATATTTTTCCCGTCTGTGCACATAGCAGTGTATGTAATGCCATATCTCCTTACAGGTATCTCTTCATACATGTTTATGATATAAGAGCGGAGTGATATAGGCCAAGTTGATTACATTGTTTTTGTAAGAGAAGACAATCTTGGCATGAGAACTTTGTTAGAGATGCTATCGACCTTTGATAGGTTCAATTTGTTGGTAATGTGAAGCACCATAGCTGGTGATTATCTCCTTTGATCCCAGCCCTCCCGCCCACTCACAGGATACGCGACTGAACCGAGTATGGCATTACCTTCGCTTACACAATCCCAGCAGAAGCCAGCGAGGCATGCAATGCCTGCAATGGCCAACTCGCTATTATAAACTCGGGGCCACACAGCTAGGCTTGACACACTTTCTGTTCTTCCCAAACCAGCCCGCTGGGAAATTTACTGCATTAGAATTACGTGCAGTTTGCTCTGGCTGATTGCATCCTGCCGCTTCCATATTTCTGCTAGAATTACCGCTGGTGAATAACGAGTTGATAAATAAGGTTATCTTCCAGCCGTTTTACTCAACATGCTCGTCAACAGAGCCCATGTGGCTTTAACATGGAGTTTTATGTCCTGACAGACCATTAGATATATTGCTAAAAACTAGTTTGGTATCGATTTCCAACATCATTAGTTACTGTCAAGTTATCATTTACTTCAACAATAATTTCTTCCCCGCTTCTTACCATTTCCGCTCGTATGTAAAATTATAGTCTTACAAATTCTTTTATTGCTCTTCATCAATTAGGACGAGAATATGAAGAAAAGATAACAGCTGAACAGTAATGGCTCACTTCAGATAACATTACTGATTGGCAGAACTTTTACAGCGGAACATTGTGCATAACGACCATGCTTGGAACCAAATTATGGTATCGTTTTTGACAGAGTTCTGGTTTATCAAGGTTCAAAATACTTTCAATTCAAGGATTGGGACCATGAATAATGTTGATATTTAGAGGTTGGTCAGTTTATCCAGGTGTCCGTAATCACAGGTTTCACTGTAAATAGAAGTTGAATTTAGAAAGTGGTGAAATCTAACGAACCACTCCAAAGACTCTATGATTGGCTGAATGTTCTGTTTATTAATTTAAATTCACCAATCGAGTGCCTCGAAAACTGGAACATATCTATTTTCTGGAAAAATCATTGAAATTAGATCAAATTAATGTTATGGTAATCCCACTAATAATTCGATCCCTGGAAGTAAAAGTTCCCAAAATAAAATCTGGGGGTGATCAAATTTATTAGAACAGGAAGTTGGGGAAAAAAAAATGGTTCAAAATCATGCAGATAATCCATTATTTCTTTGTAATTTGAATGATTTGAAAGATCAAATTTATTAGAACCACCGATTCAATTTCATCCCCAAACTTGGGGGTGGTTGAATATTGATAGGGGGATTCAATTATCAGAGAAATCACCGTATGTGAATAAAAATAATGATAATGTATTTCCGTAATGCTTGTCCTTCTCTCTGCAGGTGGATGGCCAACCACTGCACGGTTTCACCAATCACCAGGCAGTCGACGTCTTACGGAACACCGGTCAGGTCGTCCACCTCAAGTTGGTCCGCTACAGGCACGGCCCCAAATTCGAACAGCTGCAGCAGTATCATGGTAGGTTAAAACGAGTTGTGGATTTGTACAAACACCAGAAACGCAGAAGACAGTTTGCGCATTATAATTGTATAAATTGATGATTGAGCTCTTTCTAGGCAAGCCACTTCAGGGGGGCCACTCTGACAGTGAACGGTAAGTTACTTCTTCCAGGTCGCCACCAACGAGATAGACCTGATTACTGAGCCAGCTGAGCCTACCCTGTTGTGATCTGTGTATGTCTGCGGTGGTACAACGAATGGCCTGTCTTCTGTCAGCGTCTGGCACCCATCACTCGATCACCAGACCAGAGAATGTGACGGCTGTGTACTGTGTGAATCCGGCCCACCGTGATGGTAACCACGGCAACAGGCTGGTTGATTTCCATGACAATACCGATGGTTACCATGAGAACAGGATTGGTTACCATGACAAATCAATGGTTACATGACAACATCAACAGTTCTCGTGTCAACGTTATGGGTTACCATGACAAAATCATTGTTTTGCTGGGACTAGATTTGGAAGACTCTAACATACCTGAACTTGAAATTGAAATTACTGGTGAATTTTTTTGTGGGTCTTGACTGTGGACTCTCAATGTGGTGAAAACAGTTTGTGCAAATTGATGTGAATTTATTGCCGAGGCAACTTTGACGTGGAGGAATAGTTTGGTGAACGTCGTTACATATTTTCACGTCTGTGAAGAACTGAGTGACACACAATATGCAGTTTATGAATGACGTTAATACAATACTAACACCTTCAAGTGCTAAATTGTTCATGAACAAAACTGAAAACATTTCGACGTTTCCCAGGATTAACGCTGTGCTTTGACATTATCGTTTAATCATCTCAGTTCTACTTGTACTATATTTGGTACACGTTCCCCAGTATGTTTCTCTTCCCCCATATACATGTATACTTCTACGCTGATTAAGTCAGTGGTGTCCTGAGTCAATGCAATTAGTCTGCGTGGTGGGTTCTATGTATTGAGAGGACCAATCAGATTACAGTTCATATAAGTGACTGAAATGCTTGGAAGTTCCCCAAATTTTTGTCTGAGATGTTTAAAGCGAATTTAGTTTGACACAGAGCGAATATCTCTCCAGTGATAAGGTAACTATGTGTTCAACATTGAACACACTCAGTGGGTTAATACGACAGTATCTAGCCAGTCAAAATAGCCCAGGATTACTAGGTGGCCCCACTATCAGGGTCGGGCAAATATGTTGATAACAATTGTCGTGTCGTCGACACATTTTGACATCTTGATTCAAGAAAGGTGATGTCATATTGGCAACATCAACATGCCATGATATACAGATGATGCAACAATCAGTACATGTATCAGCATTATTATTGTCGACACAGTGGTGCCATCTGGTGGTCAGGGGAGAATACTCCTACCTTCACCAGTTAGAACTTCCCTCAAGATGGACATGATGAAAGAGGAATGGTGTTACAAAGAAAATGTCTGTCACTAATTAATACATCACTCCGTGAAAAGATGAACTGATCCAATCTAAAATTAGAAAAGATTGATGGACTTTTTCCAACTTTGAATGGTGAATTTTGTATAAAAATGGTTCATTGAAATCTAGACCAATTAGCAGGTTAAGCTGAAGTTAAGTTTCTCAAATAACCTCGATCATTTCGTATATTCTTCCTTTTGTCCAGAAATTAATGAAAAAGTGCAATTTATTCTGAACTATAACTTGAGTCGCAAGCTGGTTTGTAGGTGATGGAATGTTCATAAGCGCTACCATGCTGGGAAACTTTTGACTCTGGTTATGATCTCTCGTACACAATCAACAGGATGATTTTGGTTCATTTAGGAAGCCTTCATATCAGCTCTCCCTATGCTTATACATGGCCATATCCAGGGTTATTTTGAGACTGGTTAGAAATAGAAAAGGGTGACACTGTAAGCAACCAAATTTTCAAGCCCAATTTACTTAATTTTTCAAACAAATGCGCACAAAAAAACCCAAGAAGGGTATGCCCCAAGAAAACCTGGATATGGCCTGCTTTCTAAAGGGGAGCGAATCTACATTTTTGTCTGCCACCCCAAATTTGTATTAATGTAACTATCTTAAACAATTCCATATATATATGTAGGATGATTATATAAAGTATCTTACCTTATGTCTGTCACTGTTGCAAGGTCAACAATTTTTCCCCTAAATAGTTTGAAATGTTTGAAAAAATGTACCTTTATTCAATACAAAAAATATTCTGTATAAAAAATGTCTCCTCAGACAGGACACTCCTCGGACACATGAAAAAAATTTGTGGTGATGAATTGAACTTTAATTTGATCTTTGCAATAAAGACTAAGTATGAAAAGAATTATTCAAAATAATTTGCACAATTGAATAAGCTCGGTAGGTAGCTTTTGAAACCAACAATATTTCCAGAATAGGAGCATAATTTTTCCATCCCTAAGTACATCTTGGTAGAGGTGGAACTTTACAAAATTTGATGTGATTTTATTCCACACAATGCTATTCTATGGATAACAACTTCTTTATTGCTGTGGAGCTGACATTTCGTTGGAGATACTTCCAACTTTTTCAAAGCTAATGAAAAATGTAATTAGCTTTGAAAAAGTTGGAAGTATCTCCAACTAAATGTCAGCTCCACAGCAATAAACAAGTTGTTATCCATAGAATAGCATTGTGTTATATACGCCAACTTCTAAATGCCTATCAAAGAAAAAAAAAGTGATTTTATTCATTTTAATTGGAGGTTATTTTTGCTACCAGTCTCATGAGACAGGTACTTAATATTTCCACCTGTCGATAAAAAAAAAGGACCTGTCTGGGACAGGTAGACATGTGAACATTTTGACCCCATCTTTAAGCATAGGGAGATATGGGAGAGGAACTACCCATACTGAGGTTCTCACCTGGAGATTTGTACAAATGTGATCTGGAAATTGTTGTGTTCATTGTATCATACTAGTTATGTACATGTATCTGCGTAGGTTTCCCCATTTGCCATTCAGAATTGTTTTACACGATTGTATCCAATGCATCGGAGAAACCATAGCATATACATGTAAGGGAAGAAATGTCACAGTTTTTGTATGGGAATAGATTAATCAGCCCTGGGGCGGCGTTGCCCTGGAGTTGATTTATCTAAAGTTCAAACAAGATGGGTCAAAGTTCCATTCAAAATTGTATTTTTGTGGATGATAAAAATCCAGTTCAGCGTCTTTACTTGTGAGAGGTATGGAACAAAATGACAGTTAAGCTAGCTGATAAACCTTTTGTTCACATCAATTGGCGCTATTGGATCAATTTTTGTCCAACCAGCTGGGAAACTCGATATCGGAATCTTAGTGTTGTCTGAAGGTGTGAAGGGCCAGAAGTAGAGCAAAATATTTGGGACTTTTTTTTCCGTCCTCAGATTCTTGGCCCCACCCTCGACCTTGCTTGCATGAGCCCATGTCCTCATATATTCCAGGAGCGTAAAACATTCTATACTCATTGAACCCTTTTATTTGAATTTAAGGTTTCAAATGCGAATTTACAGTTTCAAATTTTATTTTTAAATTTAAGTATTTTAATTTCGAAATTTCAATATAAATTCTCGATTCTAATTTTAATAAAATCTCAAATTTCAATTTGAAAATTCAAATAAAATTTTCAAATTTTAAATAATTTTTCACAAATTCAGATGTAAATTTCAAATTATAATTTCCCAGCTGAATACCATGTTGCAGTTTTTGCATTGAATTGAAGGCTGTGAAATAATGTGATAGGGGAGGGAGCAGTTTGTCTAACTGCAGTGTGTGTGTAGTTCTGCCACCTCTTGACTAATTGCTGTTATTAACTGCTACAACACCCTAAAGGGTTCGGATCAAAAGCTGGAGTTAATGTTTTCTCATAAGTTAGACATATCTCTGAACCATGAAACCTTGAAAGTTGACCCGTGTCCATTTTTCCAAATCCAATTTTTCAATTTATAAATGGAAAAATGAGCCCTTTGCCTAACCTCAGCAGTAGTTCACATGATCAACGGAAGATTCTGACCTTGGAATGATACTTTCAGCAATCGCGAGTTTGGAAAACATGCAATCCAGTAAAATTACAAATTGTTACTCAATGTTAAATTTGAAACCCACATGTACATGTAAAATTCAAGTGAACCATTTTAGAAAGAGTCACACAAGCATTGCATCATGGGATTGATCCAAGAAGCCAACAATTTGATTTTTATGAAAAACTTGGCTGTGGCAGTGCACCTTGAGAGTTCTCCATCATGCCGTCAAGTTTGATTGCTTGGTGCATGGCCTTGCTAAACACTGATTGGTCAGATAACAGTAGTAACATAAAGCAATGTTTGTGGACTAATTGTAGTAGGCTGTTTCACCTGTTCATGTGATGTACAAATTTTCGAGCGTATCTTTCATATTTGATCATTGATGTTGTGGTTGAATCTGAAATATGTTGTAGCTGAAACTCTGTGGAAAATATTGTTTCTGCAACACTCCAGCAAAGGACCAGGTGTGGTTTAGTGAAGTTCAGGTCCCCATGAGGTTCGGTTTGGTGTGTAAAAATGAAATAACACTCATGAAAGAAAATTTTCAGTTAGCTTAATGTGTATTATCTTCTTGTATGGTCTGAGTATAATTCAGGCCTGGGGTCTTGTTATCCCCTGTCAAATAAGTTTTGGGGGACTTTGAAACTCCGGGCGTCCGTAACTCTGTCATTCCGTAGTTCCGTCATTCTGTTACGCATTTCTTGTATGACCAATAACTTGAGAACTATTGCACCAATCGACTTCAAACCTGGACAGTGTCTTGCCATTGGTGAGAGATTGGTTGGGATTGCTTTTCAGTTACCTCTGTAATCCAAGATGGCTGCCATAAGCCATTTGCATTGTCAGCACTTGGATCTTTATACACTTCTTGTCCGACCAATTAACTCTAGAACTAATGAACCGATCAACTTCAAACTTGGAGAGTGTCTTGACATCAGTCATAGGACGGTTAGGATTGCTTTTCAGTTATCTGTGTAATCCAAGATGGCCACCATCAGTCATTTGAGTTCATACTCCATGTGAGCATCATGAGACAATGCATACAATAGCCAAGTCTGGGGACAACAATATGTCTAGACTTGAGCCTTTTCAGCGGCACAGAGACTGGGACAATAGCTTCCTACTTGAAGTATCTACTGCCATTTCTCCATTTTCAAAATCATATTCTTAATCAACCAAAAAATTAACCAAAATTGCCAGCAGCACCAGTTTTGGTGGATCCACCATAAATGGTGCTGCTGGCGGAGAACTTGGACCTCTATGGGCAATTTTTTTTTTAATAACATTTTGAATTGGTGTATTTGTGCAATATCGTCTATTTCAAGATGAAAACAGCACAGTTTTCTCTCTGTAAACATATGAAGCCAATCCAGAACCAAGATACACTCTACCTAGAAATATTGGTGATGTCAATAGTTGATTGTTGTCCAAAGATAATTTGGTTCTGGACTGAGTTCATTTGTTCACAAAGAGAAAATGTGTGCTGTTTGAACTTCAAAATAGATGATTTTGCACAAATCCACCCCTTCAAGATGCTTTAATTTAAAAACCGGAAGACCCAGTGTTTGGAAAATACTCTTACCATGCAGCAAGATAATATACTTTATGCTAACTGAAAATTTCTACTGTTTGTGATGTTTAATTTTGACATTCCAAACCGCATCTCATTGCAGGGCTTGTGTTTTGAGGCGAGTGATTAAGGTTAAAGGATACAATCACTCGCCTCAAAACACAAGCCCTGCATTGGGGACAAATCCTCACTAAATTGCACCAGGTCCTTGGTATTCTTTGTAGTCAGAATATTGAAATTAATGTAATGAGTTCATCTTTTCTTCCCATTTGACCCCCATCCCAAGCAATGATATGTGCCTCTGTTTTAAAAGCATATGGTGCAAAATGCTGAGTGTCTTGTAACCCTTTATGTTGTTTGACTTGACCAACCAATAAAATGTTCTTTGTATTGAGACAACCATTTTGTGTTATAAATTCACTCAAGAATTGATACATGTGATTGTTGTGTCGATTTTTCTACCAGTTCTTGAAAGATTCATAGGGATTAAAATATAGATTGATTACTCATGGGGGTTCAAAAATAGATTGATTACTCATGGGGGTTCGAAAATAGATTGTTTACTCACAGTGATTTAAAAAAAGATTGATTACTCATAGGGATTAAAAAATAGATTGATTGCTCATAGGGGTTCAAAAATAGATTGATTACTCACAGCGATTTAAAAATAGATTGATTACTCATAGGTTTTCAAAAATAGATTGATTACTCATAGTGATCTAAAAATAGATTGATTACTCAGTGATTTAAAAATAGATTGATTACTCATAGGGATCCAAAAATAGATTGATTACGCTTAGGGATTCAAAAATAGATTGATTACTTACAGAGATTCAGAAATAAACTGATTACTCGTAGGGATTTGAAAAATAGATTGATTGCTTATAAGGATTCTAAAATAGATTGATTACTCACAAGGATTTAAAAAATACATTGCTTAGTCACTGGGATTTAAGAAAAGATTGATTATTTATAGGGATTTAAAAATAGATTGATTACTCTTAGGATTCGAAAATATATTGATTAATCACAGGGATTCAAAAATAGTTTGAACGTGTAATTTGGTTTTTAGGATTCACAAGATAGACAATTATTGAAGATAAATACAGAGTGAGCTGATTTCATTGGATGATCCATATTCACTGGAGGTAGGATAAGTTAAAGCTTTGAAGACAAACAAAATGATTTCACCATCTGTTCCTTTCGCCATCTGTTCCTCATACTCGATGAATGCGATGGTAAACCTTAATTCTGTCTCGCTCTCTCTCTCATACTTGAATTACAAAATACATTTTTTTCTCTAAAGGAGAGCTTAGGAAAGCATGTTATCTTGTCATTTGTGGGTATTATGCTTGGATGAATAGGAAGTTGGGGCTGAATCCAGGGTTTAAGTCGCCTGATACAAGGAATATATATGAGATAACAATTGACCCAACAAATGTCAATCAGCTCCCTGTCATGCCTGTTGTTCTCAATCATTCAAAACCTCAAATTAATTTCTGTCTATAGACATGCTATATGTTAGTTGACTTGAATCAGCCTGTCCCCATAGGGATGCTCTGTGACTAAGGTACCTCGGTACGGCTTCATTTCTAGGGAGAGTAATAGCTCACCTGCCATGCCTGGGCGCAAACTCTCGCGTAAATTCATGTCACTAGAGTGATTTTTAGCTCACTTAAACTGTCACATTTATATTGTATTATATTGCGACCACTCGCCTGACTTTTAGATATGCTCTCCTAAGTATTTTGATGTTAGCTATTTTCAACTCCCGCACTAAATCTGAAAACAGAAGCCCTGCATCGGTGGTTACAACACAGCCATTTTCAGGACAGTCGGCTACCAGCTATTTTCATTAATGGCTAACTAAAGAAAACAGTTTGTTAAATTAACCACTCACGTCTTGGTTGATCGGCACTGCTGAACCGCAGATGTCAGACCCTGCGAAGAAGGATTGAGAGTGAAACTGCGAAAGATAATTCACACAAACAATGAGGCAGTATGTTGAATAAGGATGATAATTCTCTCGGTCTGCATATTATTCAAAAGAGATTTCAATTCATACATTCAGCATAGCTACAAAACAATGTCTCAAGAATGAAGCAATTTGGCTAAAATAAATCATTCAAGAGCAATTTTATCTGTTCATTTCCAATTACGGGGCGAAGTTGATGTGATGCTTCCCAGATATATTCATTTCCACTTTATTGCCAAGACTGCTAACTGCTCCCCTGCTTCTGAATTACCCCAAATTGCTAGGATTGTTATGTTTTGCTTTTGTTCATGTTATTTCTCTAAGATTTATCTTCGCCCGTATGCTCTCCAGAGTTTGGGGATTCCTGTTTTCGTTGATTACCTCTCGGAAATGCTCTAGAACATGTTTTCGCATGACCTGCTATCTTGGATACCACCGCTGCACTCTGGGAATAAGATACGGGATCAGAATATTGGTTCTTTTCGCGACATTATATCATGTAATAATGGCATGGCCCAGGAATTCTGACATTTTTGTATTTGCCAATCATCTTGGAACTGTGGGGATTTGAAAGCGTCCAGAGATTGTTCTGTTTCGGTGACAGTTCCAAGACCCTATTGTCAGGCTATGGCCTGCAATAACAAGGCGAATGAGCAACTTTTCCACAGAGAATACCGATTCGGCATTTCTTTTGACAGATCTCAGTATGTTTATTGTAGGGCAGAATCTTAGACTGGCAGTTTGAGTTATTGGATAAATTGTATTTTTTTTCTTCTTTTTTTTTGCCTGTTGAACCAGGCGAACAGTCGTGTGACATTTGAGAATTGCCTGCCAAAGTATCGACTATTGCACCCAATTAGTGCTGCAAAGGTATCAGCAGTTCATGGGTTGGAATTTGCACTAATTTGGAAACTATGGTGCCATTGTCAATCCTAAAGAATAAACGTCGTCAATAGTTCGAAATATGTCATCGGGACTTGATATGCTTTCTTCTCGTATATCATGTATATTTGGTATTAAACAGAGCATAGTTCGTATCGATTGGCATCGTCTCTGGTTCCAGCAAACTTTACATCTACATGTAAGTATTTAAAAAAATATATATATATTTATCACATTTCAGAGTAAATTGGAGGGTTTTGATTGGCTGATTATCATAGTGCATTAGACCGTATTGCAATTCTTCGTTATCCACCGTTGATATACCAATTCAGAATGTTCGTATACCAATGCTGTCAAGGACACGCATGCCCATATACCAATGCAGTCAAGGACGTGCGTGCAACACCTGCAGACAAAGCCAGGGCCTATTTCAGGCGAATTCGTCTGCGCGAGTTTGTATGGGCGAGTTGCGCCACTGGAACAAGTTGTACGAAGCAAATTGCATATTTGCGGATGAAGATACAAAATAAATTATCATCCAAAGCTTTATATGCCACATAAACAGGAACGTCAGAATGTCAGCTAAGTATTTCATCCAGTTTATTGCTCATCGTGGAACAGATCGAAAAGAGATCGAAGCTGCCTGTTTCAACGTTGAGTCATATGCCTGTTTTTCTTTCGAGTTAGTGATATATGTTAAACCAACCGGGAGAATAGCTCTTCAATGGCTCGTGAAAATATTTATCTTCTCGACGGAATATCAGCCTGTATACCAACGCAAGACACTGGTATAACTTATAATATTCCATACACAACTTAGTATATATCCCGCAAACTGTCGATAACAGCTATATTTCTAGTGCATTGTGGGATACCCTTCTGCTACACACATAAGATTGGATGAGCTGTATCTTTAAGACATATCAGCAAATTCCATTGACTTTTTGGCTCCTTGGTTGGGGAGCTTCTTGAAATTGGGGCATGCTAGGAACTGGCATAAGGCATTCTAACCAGAGTAGCATATGGTGCGCCGTGTTGGAACTCCTAGGAACTCCATGCCATACAGTTTGGAACTCAGCAGACAAAGGATTGCTTATGCCATAACATGCAGCAACATGGGGGAAATGGCATAACTGGAACTCTAATCCATCCAGATCAGAACACCAAACTGGGCATGGTGTATCCCATGTGAATAACTGGCATATGCCATCCCTACCAGGGAACTCGGTTCCTAATTTCAAGAAGCTCCCTTGAACAGTATGAATGCTTATTATAGGGTTTCTGTAGAGTTAAATTTACATTGATCCAACTCCACTAGGCTCTATTATAATGGCACATGTTCAGCTACAATGGGCAGCAGTGAAGCAGTTTATTCAAATTAAGGTGTATTTGTCTGATTGAAATTTCTCCCTTTTGTCATGAACTGAGATAGGACAATATTCAGGAGGATATGTATGGAAAATTAAAACGTTTTCTTCAGAAATCGCCATGGAATTTTGGAAATTAATCATAGGGATATCTATCCCCTAAGCAAATATCTGATATATAGCTATCGTAGGTTGGTTCGTATTATCACCGAGAACGTTTCTTGAAGACCTGTATAACCTTCCTGAAGCATCCAGAGAAGCCTCTTCTTGGCGGTACGTGTACATTGGACCCACAGAGGATCAATAAATTCCATTATTTTAAGCAAATACGCCGAGGTTTATTTCCCCCAAATTATCAATTGCGACTGCTTCTGGAAACTGTCCATACCGTTTGTGCGCAGTTCCATGGCCAGATAATTTTGGCATACAGATTCAAATCTGGCAACTGTCATATTTGTTTGCAGTCAAAAGAAAATGGAAGAAATCAGGTTAGAGAAATTGTTTTACTGTATCACAGCGGACGTCCGGTATAGCCTTTGTAGTATCGAGCGATGGGATAGTTGAACGTAATGCTATATTTGGACATCAGATCAAATATTTGCGAATATCAGGAAATATGATTGCAGTTGAGGAGATGAAGGCTAAATAATGATTGGTCTTTATTGATGTTACTGACAGACTTGGATCTACGGCAAAATCAAATTTGTCCAGGAACAATGGGAAACAGCTGTAGAGAATTGGGTTGAGAGAGGGGACTAGTTTTATTACACGCAACGCTAAATCCCATTTGTACTGTATGCGCTGGGCTGTCATGAATGAAGCCCGGAGTTGTTTGCCCTTGGGGAAATGCTGGAGTTTTGTGTCCACTTTCCAGCGTGAAAGGAAAATAACGGAAATGAATGCCAATTGATTCGGGACGGAGGAAGCGCTCGAAATGGACAAATCATTGCAATGTTTTGTCCACACCTCCAGACACTGTGCGATGAAAAAGATTAAATGCTTCCAATTTGAACAGCAATTTCATGGCAACTCGGTAGTTTTATCCGTAATGGTCGTGAAGAGAACGGCCCTATTGATTTGCATGCTTCCCAATCGTTACACGACCATTCCTTCCATTTGAAGACAACTGGCCACCTACATCATACTCAGAATAGAAACTCATATCGTTTCTTGTTGTCGTAATTTCAGCTAAACGGAGAAATACATCGTCGGATTGTTGTAGAGAACAGCATATGTGAAATAATTGCGCTGCTTCTTGAGAGCTTTTGACTTAATTGAGCAAATTAGTACTCCTGTCTTTGATATCTTCTCTGTTTGGTCCGGGGGACAATTTGTAAAAAGGCGGAAAAATACACACTTCTTGGAAATTTCCTAGTTGGAGGGGGGATCTGTTATTTTCTGCACTGTTATGTCCTAGCTTGAGGGCTTAATTCTGTTGCGCTTTTTTAACAACATCATTAAGCTGTGCCGAAAGGTCGGATCTTGAAATTTTCCCCTACGTTTCACTTTTTCGAAAGACATTTGTATGGTTTCTGTAGCTTGTAATCTGGGACGGTTGCATGAATATGAATTCTTCTTTTGATGATAGTATTGTACAAAGATGGTTTTTTTTGTAGTAACACTGATTGAGGGCTGGTATTCTAACAGTGGCCTTTCATATTCCCCCGCAGTGCTACCCATTTCTGTGGTTCAGGAATCGCGTGTTGCATCCTTTTCATCATGGTATAATAACATACGTTTGCTCAATGGTTATATTGATTAAGAAAGAATGAATTCATTTTGCCTAGCTATCTGCTCGTTGGTCGTTGTCCATACGCAACCTAGTTTTTGGGGATATTTCTGGAAGTGAAGACCCAAGGAATGCACGTTTTGTTATCCTCCAGCCGACTTCCATTAGCGACTTCTCTAATATTTCACCAGGATAGCGATGGGGTTCCGTTGAGTGCCATGAAATGGGAAGAAAATAAATTCCCAAATTGGTATCTTAATGCCCAATGGGGATCTAAAACATTTCTTTGTCGGAAAGTCGGCAAAATTCATGAGTATAGCTATGGGGTCAGGTTGATTGAGCTAAAACTGAAAGCAAAGTTCAAATATAACCACAAGTGGCAATGAAGGGTTCTAAGTGTAGCATTTAGTGGCCTTTCTGTGGGGCCCCGATGGATTTCCTGAATTTGGTACGCATTCGTTAGAAAACTGTCGTAGATATAGACTGGACACGAATGGATGGACAGACAGACAGAAATCGCCATCACATTATACATCTGCCTCTTGGGGGAACATATAAAAATATATCTTTGGTCTGTCCATTTTAATTAGTCGTCTCCTTTGGAGCTTGTCAATAATCAGCAGTTAACTCTGCATAATATTTTGTTGCACCATGCACATGTCGTCCGGGCCAACTCCTAAATGAGTAACCTATCGCCCATTCTGGCAATTTGTTTCCAGATCAGGAAACACAACATAGTGTTTCCTAAACAGGAAACCACATAAAGTTTCCAAAATAGGAAACACTTTAACGTTTCCTAAATAGGAAACCATACAATGTTTCCTGAAAAGGAAACACTATATATACTTCCTAAACAGGAAACACTGCATGGTTCATTTTCACACTTTTGAAAAACATATTACACATAAATGTATATTAAACATACCTTTTTAGCAAACAGTAATGTCGGTTGTTCTCGAGACATTTTTCACTGATTTATGAAATTGTATCCATGTGTGCCAATAACAAGGACAATAGACAAACATATATATTGAATTATTAGGAGCTGCATCAATTGCAGATTTACACATTCTTTTTTTTTTTTTTTTTTTTGCTGCAAACACAGTCAATGGCAACTGGATAACTGAATATAGCCACTTTATTCTAAAATACCAACAGCACTGAAAAACATCTATGTGCTGCTCTGAAGATTGTTCAAATATGGAGTATATTGCATCTTTATTTTTCTGGATTTTTAGTGTCAAACCTTGATTCAGTCTGTTATGGTAATTGGGTATTTAATTGTAGTAAACATTTGGTCTCCTTCCCTGTAATACTTCCCCTCTGAGTGGAGTAGTTCAATGTGTGTTTAAGTCATAAAACTCCTGAAGTCAATTGCTATCTCTCACAGCTTCAAATTTGAACTGGATTTGTTCATAGAGCTTGTAGCTAGGCCTATTCATTAAAGTCAGTGTCACTATACAGATAAAATTGTGTTACAAACCAGATGGCTGGGTCAGCCAGCAAAACAGAGTGGCCTGTGATAAAATCTCTGTGAAAGCTACATGTACATGTAACCTGTCCTCTGGCCAGGGGACCAGATAGAAAACTGTACAAATTTTAAACTGTAGAACACTGGAATGTATGGGGAGGAATCCCTAACATTATGGCACATGACATTTCAGCATGCAAAATTTTGCCACAAAATAAAGGGAGAGACATTTCGGCGTGCGACATTTTGTCAATTTCATCTGTTAATAACCTAAATAGACCTGTTATAATTGGGCAGTATCCATGTTTGAGATACATACATGTATACATGAATGTACAGAAATATTGGGAAGATTTTATAGGTATTTTTGTTGGTGTCAATTTAGTTTTTGTTTTTTTAGTAAATTTCCAATCAATCAGCCTACATGTACATGTAACAGATCTTAATGAAGGCTGAGTGATGTTAAACTTTCAAATTATTTGTATAAGCAATGGATATATAATCATTCTCATCTAGGCTAGGCTATAACACTTGTTACGCAAGTTTTTCAAATCTGCGAGATTTTTAAATTGAGCTGCATGTTTTTAAAATGTCAAGTTGCGCAAGTATTTTAGAATTGCGCAATGGAGCTTCGTTCAATTTTAAAATATCGCAAACCGATTTTCTTTTCCAATTTGCATTCCCCAATTCTCAACCATACAAATAATCATTGATGCATTCTTAAGTCATTGAAAATTATATGGACTGTTTTTTTTCCCCCCAACTTTTTTAGATCTTTTGCAGCTCCTGGGGTGGCAGTGTATAGGCGTCACGCTGAAACCATTATATTGATTCCTGTCAAACACTTTTATTTGTAGTTTTGGTATGTTGCCTCATGTTAATCTAGGATTATAACGTGTATAATGGGTACTTGGGATTACGAATATTGAAATCACATTCTATAAATTAACCCTAGGTAACAGCAGATGTGTTAATCAGTTGAATGTTTCATTGAATAATACACCAAGCTCTGATTACTGGGTATCATTTCAGTGTTTTCAGCAATTGTAAACAGTAAAGCATGGAAAATACCCAATGGTGTTAAAGCTGAATATTTCACTACCAGAAGAACAGTTCCACAACATACTGAATATTTGTTCAGCCCCCAGATTTGATAATATCAAAATGTTAGCTATTAAAATCAAAATGTTCTGCACTAGCTCATTCTATTTAAAAACTTTGGTAATATTTCCATATTATTTCCATTCAGTTTTTAAAGTGTACTGTCACTCTTCAAATTTATTGAACTTTCATCAAAAAGAGTCTTGCTCTTGAGAATAAGAATTTGTTTCCATCCATGAGAATTTGTTTCAAAACATCTTCAAATAATTACATGCAAAATTGCATTTGAATAATGATTTGTTTTAATAAGTTATTGCAAGATAGAAAACACACTATAGAATATTCTTTTAGTGTGAACGGGAAAATATGAATATTACCCTCCGTTTGAGATGTCATCTCTGGTTTCGAGGTTTAGTCCCGAAACCTAGTTCAATGAGACTCTTTCTCATGTAGAGAACTTTCTTCCAGAATTTCCAGATGATGTTCGCCTTCATGATTTGTTTCTGACCTTTTTGCCGCCTCTAATTTCAGAGAAGTAATTCCTCCGTGTTAACCCAGGGGCCATTCTGCTGCAGTTGATCACAGTTGACCTCCTAAGAGGTTGAACACATGACAGTGTGAACAAAAGATTAACATAGCTTCAAAATATTTTTTTTCTAAAAGAAATTCAACACAAAAAAGTTGCTTGTGCAATTTCAAAATTGTTCCTTGCACATTTTTAAATCCTCACACAATTTTAAATATTTAAAAACGCCCAGGACAATTTAAAATCGTACAAATTTTAAAATGCGCAGAACAAACTTTAAAATCGCGCAGATTTTTTAAAAACGTGTAACATACTCGCTACAAAATTGTACATGATAGCCTCTACAGTCTGTCGCTATGTTAAAAATAATACTGAAAATCTTTATTTTAACATAATTTGACCTGTAAAATAAAGCTGCTGAAAGATTGCGTGCTGAAATGTCGAAACCACCACTTTGTACGAAAATGTCGTGTGCTGAAATGTAGCTTAACCGAAATGTTGCATTCTGAAATATATCAAATTAACTGCTTTGAATGCATACTATTTATGAGCATTCTTGGAGTAATTGTTCTTAAAAAACAACTGAATTGGCATATCAATATTTGACCTCAAAATTTAAGTCATCTTTGTATATTTCGCCTGGGATTCCTTAATCCATTTGGATATTACCTTTCAGCACACACATAGGCCAACATGTGTAAGCTTTAATAGCTATTTTAACCAGGGCAGCTGTTAGAGACCCCAAGACAGCACACACTGTGCAATGTGGAATGTAGATGTGAGATAGGAACTTCCACTCTTTAAACTCAGTTTAAAGCTACATGTACATGTAGTCTGGTAGCTGTTAGGATATTTCAGCTTTGGCAGGGGACATTTCGGCTGTGAGATTTCGGCAGAAAGTGTGGGGTATGACATTTCGGCCGCGACATTTCAGCAGTCAAATTTTATTTTAATTCATTCTTTGAAATTTAATTTAAGATAGTAAAACCAATGGAACACACAAAAATTTCATGTTTACATGTGGCTACATCTATCATTCATGGTTGTATGACAAAATAGGAACGCATTGCCCAATTGATAAAAAAGTATCTTTTTAAGACACTCAAAAACACTATGAGGTATGCACAAAGTTCGCAGGAACTAAAATTTGTTTTATGCGCCCAGGGTACTGTATTTCAGTCCAATAGGACAATTCATGTAATTCAATTACATTTTACACTTTTCTTGATGTCCATTTCATTATCTTAAATTCAATTCAAGGTAGACATGGTAGAATTAATGAATATAATTTGATTGTCGAAATGTTGCGGGCTGGAATATCATACCCAGTACTTAGGCCCTACTGCTGAAATGTCATCTGTTGAAACGTCATGGGTCAGTCCGAAATTTCGTCTGCCAAAAGGTTACATGCTGAAATGATATGGATCCAGTCATGAACAAAGGTTTTACAGAGAAACCTGTTGATAATGTGATCGGTGTATGCATGTGACCAACACAATTCGGCCAACTTATAAATTATCAAGCCATCAATCCATAAGTGTGAATAAAAACATTTAAGTTGAGTGAGTGAATGCGATTTGACGTCGCTTTCAACACTATTTCAGTCATATCACGACGTCTTTCCTTTCCACACCCGAAACCACATGGACAGGGTCCTGTTTCTTGTACATGTAACACCCAGTAACATGAGTAACCCCACGGGGCTTCAGTTAGTCACCTCTTAGGACAAGCTCTCTGAGAAGCTGAGACCTATTCTTACCATGACCTGGAATCCACACAACGACATCCCAGGTCAATCCCGTAGAGCCTCACAGGGCCATTTAAGTTGATAGATTATGTGCAAGTTTCATTTGATAGGCTTGAAAACTGTTAGGTTTTCTGGTTGGTTGATTGGTTCAGCAGCCATAATGGATTGACCCAGCTAACTGTATTAAATATATACAGAAATGTCTGTATCCAATGTTTCAGTTACTCCTAAGCTTATTTGGTAATGTAAGTATGATAATGTGCCTGATTTCAAGACCCAATAATAGCGTCAAATGGCATTTTAATTTAGTTTAATTGATCACTTCGAACCACAATATATAAAGTTAAATCCAAAAAGACTCCGCTCTACTTGTTCAAAAACGAATACAAGATGTTGCAATAGAAAGCACCGTTCATGGTCTGTTATATATTTAAGGGTACTCGAGCCCAGCCCCTCCTACACACACTTTTACCCACCCTCTAGAACTTGTCTTTATACAGCTAAAAGTATGCCTCATAGCTATTGTAATATATTTCTTAAGAGCAAATCTCTGAAGAATTGCAAATATAAAAATTTGTTCACTAAAACTGTAGGTTGGGAAGATGTTCGAATTTTTTTAAAAGTTAATTTAAAATTTAATTCAAATTGTTTAAATGCTATTTTCAAAAATCATAATTTACTTCACCATTTGCTGTAGAAAACAACTCAAATGGGAAAATGGTGTCTTCAAGTAGTTTTATCAGTTTTGGTCTAGTTCTAATTCTATTGACATTTAATTGAATATTTCTTTATAAAATCGAGCAACTCACAATTTTGAACTTTGGAGTTCAATTAAATGTCAATAAAATAAGAACTACATGTAGACCAAAGCTGAGACACAGATTTCCTGTTAGAGTTGTCTCCTGCAGGAAATGATGATGTAAGTTACTATAATTTGAATACTTTTTCGAAAATAGCCATTTAAAAATGAAGGTTCATTTTTGTGTTTTTTTTATTTGAAAGTCTCCACAACAAATTATAAATTTGGAATCCATAGAAACTGCGCTTTCAAAAAATATATACATTACCACAGCTATAAGGCATAGTTTTAGCTGTATAAAGACAAATTCTAGAGGATGTGTAAAAGTTTCTTTAGGAGGGCTCAGTATCTTTAAGGACACGACACCCGAGCTCAGGTAAAAAAATATTGTTTTGATTATCATTTTATCTTTATAAGTCCAAAACACTTCCCTTCTTATACCAAAATAAATTCTGGGGAAAAATGTTCCCATCATGAGATTTTCATCATCAAACTTCCACTTTCGACAGTGAAAATCAACACACGTCACCTGCATTGAGCACTTCGAGTAGCCGTGATCGCTGACGGTATAAAACGGGCAGATATTGCATGACAATCTGTCTGATGAATTTCATGTACAGAACCTGTAATTTTTGTTCCAGTTGAGCTTTGACACATGTGTTTCCCTACCCGAAATAAATGGAGTGATTGCATGCGGATTGCATGCAGATCGCATGCGGATCGCCTTCCGCATGCATTCCCTATGCCATCCATGCCATCTATGTGATCATTAAGCGCTCTATGCGCTCATTTTGCAATGATGATGCTATCCAATCAATCATTCTTGACAGGATGAAGCGCTCCAAGCGCTCATTTTGCCATCATTATGCTATCCAACTGATCACTTTTGCCCAAATGTGTTAACCATGCAATCATTTATGTGATCTGAGTGATCATTTTCTTATCGTCAAGCGATCCTTACATCTTCTTTTCAAAGTCCAAGTGATCGGACGAAAAACTTTCTAAGTCCAAGCAATCCAGAATGATCGCTTAAATGATCGCTTGGTGTCGGTCTCCAGACCAACAGATGGTTTTGATTTTATAGACCATTAATCACCGATCTCCATGGAAACCCCGCCAAATTTAAAGGGGGATACTATCATATGACCAGATTTCAAATTTTAACCACCACCACCATGCAGTAGCAGTATTTTCTTTAGCTGCAGTTTTGGATATTTCACATTGGATATAGCCTAAAATGCTCAACAAGAATTGAAGAACACAACATGATATACTGGTGTGAGGTTTTTAGCTGACAGAAACATGGAAAGAGAAGTTATTTGCAGTGATTTCTTTGATGTGAGGAATACACAATTTGCACAGTTCTTGGTCCAGACAGGGTCACTCCACTCCAGAGACAATGGATCACAGTGTATTTCCACATAAATCTACTAAGATATTAAGATTTGATGGTAAGTCTGTCATTCTGTGAATTACTCACTAGCTTGAAGGTCACTCTACAGTTTGAAAACTTGCCATTACACACTTTGGATACATTCTGAATATATTTAAATTTTAGCATGTATGAATAATTTAAGTAGGCCCTACATGTATTTCCACTGAATTCATTAATGGTCAGTTTCAGGTCATTGATAAAGTTACATGTAGTTACTTGAAATGTTGGACCAATTTTAATCTTCAGAAGGTTTGAACTGTACTGTATAAATAACACAATTCATACAACCTCTACATGTACATCTGTAGCTTACAATGTACTTTACATTTGCCCATTTAAAAGGTCAGTCATTTGATTTATGTGATTGCTAGTGTACAAGAGCTTTTGAATGCATGCGTGCGGAATGCGTGCGGAATGCATGCGGAATGCGTTCATGCTGATCATTCAATTATTAATGCCATGCGATCATTATGGCTTCCGCATGCATTCAGGATGAGGAGCGCTTCTGATCATTATGCCTTCCACACTTGGAAGGCATAATGATCGCATAATATGTACAGCAACTTGAAACAAGCGATCACTCGAGTGCATAATCATGAAGGTTCCAATTTAATGCATGCGGAATGCATGCGGATTGCAATCACACAAAAGCTGTAGGAATGCATTCCGCATGCGTTCCGAGCGCTAACTTTTTCGGGTAGGGTTGTTTGTAAATTACATGACAGAATGTCGCATGTCAATTTCACAATGGAATAGATGTTTCAAATATAAAATGTTTAATCAAATTAAATTGCCTGGATCCGTACCTGTCGATATGATGTATTTAAGGACAAACTATAAGAGAATGTGTGAGTTTTGAGGCCTGGAGCCGGTCGTACCATCTGAAAGTCAGCGATCTTGTCCTATCTAGTTGGATATTCCTTATAGAATACATGTAGTCAACAATATTAGTTTAGTTCAATTACAAACAGCAAACTTCTACGAAGTTTTAGAGCATAAATTATGGGTCCATTAGGTGCGTGTCAAGATGTCATACTCTTCACTTTGTGCCAAAATGTTGCTTGCCGAAATGTCACATACCGAAATGTAGCATGCCGAAATAATGTGGATTCATGTACACTGCTGTACATGTAAAAAAAAATGCATGAAACACGTTTTTTGTAATTGGTAAATCCCTCCAGAATGCCTATAAATTACATTTCAGTTGTAAGCCTACATTAAACAACAAATTTATGTTTGGTCAAGCCTGTATCATCATGCTGAGGTCTGTGATATTAGATCCCAGTAAAAGCAGAGAAGAGTTAATAGAATTAGCCAGAGAGAAGAGAAGGACCAGTCTAACAGGGAGCTGGCCTGGCTCAGTGTATGAAGGCCTTAACCCAACATTAATTGTGACCTGGACAGAGCTGATCATTATAAGAGATGACCAGAAACATCTGTGAAAGGCCCAGAACTGCAGAACTGGTACTTCTCCAGATATTCTCATATAGGACAATTATCACAGGGTTATGACCCCAAATCATGCACCTCAGCTGGCCCTTAATCTGATCAATCTACCACAAAATCTAACCAGAAATATACACTGTACATGTACATAGTAGGAATGAACAAACAACATATCATATACATGTACATGTAGTCATTTCAGATCATCCATATATAATATCCCTTTAACATGTTTAATGTAAAATCATTGAGCAGACAACTGATGATGTTTTATACCCATTCCTTTTTTCAATGCCATTTGTGCATCCATTCAACAACAGGACAGATTGTCAGTTTATTATCATCTGACATTATGTAACTGTTAAAGCATTTACATGAATTTAATTGCGGCATACACAGTGCCCAACCAGTGCATGGGCAACCAGGTTTGAATTCTGTGTTTATCCAAATGACACCCCAAATTAAAAGTCTCTGCCAGTCCAGAGATCACATGCTCCTTGGCAATTTGTCTGAGCAGGGTAACACATATATTTTCATGACAAAAAAACAGATTGCGTAGTTTTTATTTCAATGGTTTTTAACAAAATGATCAGGGTTCAGGCCAATTAATTGATTAACTTATTAATTAACAGACCATTCATTGACAATGATTGTATCAAAGGAAGGCCATCTTGTATACATGTATGAAGGCCTTAATACATGTGCATGATACCCTAATTGGGATGTTGGAGATACATGTATAGAACAGCTGGTGTTAAATGATCCCACTGCTGAAAAGGAGGAGCTTTGATAGTTTATCACTGTAATTCAAACAACTAGTATTCCAGAATGTTCAGTCTAATGGAGATAAAGTGATTAAACTATACTTCGGAATACCATAGAAAATTGACCAAGATCTTCATACATTTAGTACATGTACTAAACTTTTCTGTTTAGATGGCATTGAAATTGTTGATGTTTTTGCATTTCATTGATTTAAACTTAAGTTTGCCTAATGTCTCGAGTTCAAATATGTTTCCTTATTTATACATTGTGTTTCCTAATTTGGAAATATTTCTTCTAATTTGGAAACATGCTTCCTAGTTTGGAAACATTAACCTGATGGAGTTGTATTGGTACATGTATTATACATACATTGTACATGTAAGCACATGTGGTAAAATGCACATGTATTAAATTATCATCGTTATATGAAGAAAGGACACTTGTCTTTAACCTCATGAATAGATTGGAGATATACTGATTATCACCAACTGAACATTTCAAGCTACAGAGAAACAAAACT
The DNA here is from genome assembly GCA_036873755.1 of Hanleya hanleyi. Classification (NCBI taxonomy): domain Eukaryota; kingdom Metazoa; phylum Mollusca; class Polyplacophora; order Lepidopleurida; family Hanleyidae; genus Hanleya; species Hanleya hanleyi. The sequence goes on along the minus strand of JAVTVY010005484.1, from coordinate 101,083 downwards.
TTACAACCTTCAGTTTCCTGTAAGTAAGTTATATTTAGTTATACATGTAGGTCCTATACCTTTGAGCAATTTACATGTAGATGCCATTTGAGGATAGCATTGGTATTTTTATAGGATTTATGAATGAAAACTTAAATTTGCCAAAGTTTCAGAAAAGTTGCAAATTTTGTGAATTACTGTTTAGTTATTTGAATTAGGAAACACTGACATGTAAAGTTTTCATGAATATTATTTCTTCAGAAAGTATGTTTGTATAAATGGTTCCAATTTTTAGAAGTTGAATGTAACATTACCAGTCCTGATCCCGTAAACTTTATGTCTCCAATTCAGGAAACATTTGCATTTGGACAATTCAAGGTTTCCATTGTAGTAAACCATTGTATGAAGACTGGACTACCCTAGACTGACAAAGGCTAAAAAACAAGACACTTATTGTCCCATAACAAGGTCGTAATAATCTGTCTTTTTGTGGATGGTCATTGAGCAAAGCAATGCAGGAACTGAGAAATATTAGTCCTGATTTAGGAAACTTTTTGGATGTCTCCAATTCAGGAAACATTCACATCAGGGCAAACCAGTGTTTCCATCTTAGGAAACCATCAGGCAGTGAAATATAGATACATGTATAAAACAAATGTTTATCTGTTCAGATAATAGAAACACATAGATTTTTTCCTTTGCATTATTTTTCAGGAAACATGTTTGTAATGATATACTGCCTTAGACTCATATGTGGGTTCGTAGATTACAGAACTTCTGAGGTATGCTCCACGTTGATTTGTGCTCAAGTTATTATGCCATCATGATCATTGTTTGGTATGTTGATAGGGCCTCTATGGCATAAAGTAAGCTGTTTTGTTTGCCGTAACATCTGTTCTCCATGATGTAACGTCCTAACGTCACCCGTCCAATGTTTAATATGGCGCCATTCTCCATGACTCTAGCCTCCCTGGTAATTTGTAAACAATATTGTGAATACCGTATCGCTATATAACATTGTCATCCATGGGAAATGGATAAATATTTGGACAATCTCTATATTTACTAGCAATTTTGATGCAACAGATCACTTGATAAAGGCTCCATCGTGAAAGTTAAAATCTCTGTTTAATGTGGAGTATAGCTCAGAACTTTGTCTATTTCTATGATGTTTGTAATTGTTCAAGTTTGAGAAAGTTAATGTTTGCTTTTTTCGATTCAGGAAACCTTATGAATGTCTCCAATTTTGGATGAACCAAGGTTTCCATTGTAGGAAACCATCAAATTAAGACTGGAATACATGTACATGTATCTTTGACTACATGTATCTCAGACTAAGGAAGGCTACTAAACTAGACATTTTATCATGCCATAACAAGATTTTAGTAAGCTATCTTTGTGCAGATGCTCATTGAGCTCAGCATTATAGGAATGCAGAATTTTTTTCCTGATTTAGAAAGCTTATTAAATGTGATTGTCTCCAATTCAGGAAATATTCACAATAGGGCAAACCAAGGTTTCCATTTTATGAAACCTTGCGGGCAATATAAATGTACATTGTATGTGAAACAAATGTTTAGTTGTCTAGATGACAGCAGATTTTCCTTAATATTATTTTTCAGAAAACGTATTTGTGATGGTTTAGGAAAAGTTGCAAATGTAAACAGATGCTTATGTATTCAGATTATAGGAAACAACTAGAGTTTTTCCTGAATATTTTTTTTCCCGAAAATATGTTTGTAACTTGGTTCCAGTTCGAGAAATGTTTCTACTGTGTACATGTATGTTTCCTGTTCAGGAAATATTACAAACGTTTCCAGTTTTGGAAACATAACAAATGTTTCCTGTTTTGGAAACATAACCAATGTTACTGATTTAGGAAACTTTTTGAAAGTTTCCAATTCAGGAAACATTTGCATTTGGGCGAACCAAGGTTTCCATTTTAGGAAACCATCGTATTAAGACTGAAATATCTCGGACTAACGAAGGCTAACGAGCAAGACACTTATCGTGCTATAACAAGGTCATAGTAAGGTATCTTTGTGTGGATGGTCATTGTGCAGAGCAGTGCACGAACCGAGAAAATTTGGATCAAAATTTTACTCTTGTATTATTTGCCCAATTATAATCACAAAGAACATTTTTTTATTATCTATCATGTAATAGCACTAAACTTGCCTATTTAGATCACAACTGGGTATACTGTTTGTGTTTTTTGCAATTTATGAATCAAAACTTAAATTGTCCAGTTCAGGAAATATGTTTCCTGATTTGGAAACAAATTGCCAGAATGGGCGATAGGTTACTCATTTAGGAGTTGGCCCGGACTGCATGTAGGACGAACAGGACTCTACAAAATGACTACCATATTTCTCTGTGATATCGATAATATATCATGCTTGAAACAACGTTTTAATTATCTCCATATGAAACTCTATTACAGTTGTTTCATGTACCAGGATTCAATTACACAGGGAGACGTCATAATGTATTCGTTTTGTCTAGCACAAAGGTCAACAATGCCGTTTACGGTCGTAGAGGTGGTCGTAGAGGTGTGTGCGGTTTATCATTCAGCAATTTCACTGGGCATGGGATATAAGCGACACTCCCATGGACCACCTGTTATTATTTTATACGGCATCAATGACCTTATTCCAATGAACATGTCGAATAAATTATTCCTATGTCTCCCTATGTAATTGAGGCAGGTACATAAACATTTTGATGATTTTCCACAGAGTTATGAGCCTTTATCTTTGCATCATTATGCGCTCTAAAGTACATTCTTACCAAAACGATATCTCAGTTTCTATTTTGTGGACAAATTACAAACTTACATGGACGATGCTTAGTACCTTGCCAATATGCACTGTCTGGATTGTCACACGTTTTTGACGATTTTCCACATAGTTCTGACCATTTTATCCCGTTAGTCAAATTATTTCTTGTCAGGACCTTATCTCGCTTACTATTTTATGGACAACTTCAAGACTTATGTAGAAGATGCTCCGTACCTTGCAGATGTGCACTGTGTTTTTCTTTATGCATTTTGATGAATCCCCACAGAGTTACTGCCCTTTATTCCATCAGCCAATAGTTTCTTGTCCAGACCATATCTTGGGTACTATATTACTCATAAAAATCTGGTAGATATCCATCAAATTATCCTACTCTTTCAAGAAGTGATCATAGGCTTACATTGGTGATAATTTTGAAAATTGAAAGTCAAGAATAGTCCAGTTAACACTGATTCAAAGTATTTCCCATAGTGTAGCCCAGGTTAAGATGTAGAAGATACGAAATTGAAGCCAGAGGTTACAAGTCGTTTCACCTGTATTTGCACCTGTGTGATTGTTTTGTCTAAGGATTAATGTGGAATAGGCAGATTGTTGAGTGATTGATCAAATTTCAAGCAAAATCTGGAGGTTATTGAATAAAACACAACACTCTGGTGGGCTTGATGATTCTTTTTTATTAAAAATTATCCAACTAAAACTACATATAAATTACTGTGTGCAATTAAAAGCACATTACTCCAGGCATAAAAGCACATTTACTCGAAGCATAAAAGCAGTATGACGCAGATGAGGCATAATTGCATTAACATGCGCATAAATAATTATGACTAGTAATATATTATCACATCATGTATGACGCTAATTTTGATACATGAAAAGCAGTTGGCATGCAGATGTAGACTTGCGGCATAACATACAAAACTAGGAGAGTAAGGGCTATTACGAGCTCCTTACACATAAGAGCAATTTTTGGCAGATATATGACATTGCCTTAATCTGAGAAACAGATAAAACCCCTGAACAAGATTTTAAACATCCCCATGTTGACAGGACAAAAGAAAAAGGAGTGGGTGGGAAGACAATATTACTAGCACATAAGGAGCGATTAAAACGGTGGCATGAGAGTCGTCAAGCCAAACAAAGTGCAAAAGCTAACTGATAAAAATTACAAAGATGGCGTCTTATAACAGCTGATTTGTACAGGCGATAACAGCGCCCTCACTGCACAGTGATGTTTTACGTCAACTAAACAAGTTTCTCTCATAAGTGAGCAAATTATCAGAAGTTATTAAGTAAGGTATTTTTTCATTGAAGACCACTTTTTTTTTTCCAATCAACCAAAGATATTTCAGGTTATCAGGGTAGGAAATAGACAAACAAATTCTAGTTGCCCATCAGCAAGCACGGGCAACCATCACATCCAAATGCATTGCAATTTGGACAGAATTTGGTTGCCCAAAGGAAATATAGGTTGCCCCGGGCAACCGGGCAAAGGGCTATTTCGCACCCTGGGTTATAGAGAGCTACCTCTCTAAAATGGAGGTAAAAAAGGTCATTTTTGTCCGATAAATTCAACAATATATGGAACTCAGAGACATGCATCATAGGCGACCATGGACGAATTTATCCGTTTAAATGTTTTGTTCTCTTAAAAAGTAGATATTGCACACTTTCATTAGAAAATCACTGACATGTAAGAATATATAAGCTAAGTCACCTGAGCATTTCGGAGTGTTAGGATGAACAAATCAATCATGGAGTTTCCATGTCTTTTAACACCTGACCCTGAGAGACAAAGTTTTGTCAGAAGCCCCTGGTATATACATAATATAAACAGCGTTGCTCAACCATTGGGGCCTGTACAAGTGCAGAGGATCACTTTTGGACTTGGGCGACCAGACTATACCTGTCAAGCGGATACGACTTAAAACGTTATATGGGTGGCTGAATAGTCGGTTCTGACGTCAGAGGCCACAAAGCGGCCTCTCGGGTATATACGTTATCTAAATAGGCCGCAAAAGCAGTCTCTCGGGTTCAGTGGGTTAAGCAAAAATGACCTTTTCTTACCTCCATGTCAGAGAGGTAGTTCTGTCTAACCTGGTTACATGTACCTCTAACATGTCTAACTAGAACATGTGTTTCACAATGTAGTTTGTCTTGAAACATGTCAGAGAAAGTGAATGTTATTTTCGGTAGACGTACATGTATATTGAATATATCCATTTGCCTGTTTAGCGATCGTCAGCGATCGTCCTGCAACAGCACACACAGTGGGCGAAGGCGCAGGCCGCAGACCGGGCATGTTTCCCACAAGGGCCCAGGTTAAACAATGAGAGGATGAATATTAATGCTGATTATACGAAAACGGAAGGAAATATATCAAATAAAATTGTCATATACCAAACCTAGTATTTCTTCACATTACGTCACCGAGTAATAAACCTAGGTCCTTATGAAGGACATACCCGGTGTATGGCCTGTGTATTCCCCTGACTGCGCGCTGGCACGTGTCGATCATCAAACTGGCAAGTCGTATATTGTGCAAACAAGTTAATGGTATACTGAACTGTGTATTTATTTCATGATCTTTAACTGAATCTCCCCGCAGAATGGTATTAACTTGAAATAAGACCTTGTCTAATGATCAGTGTAGTGACTTCTTCATCATTCTGTCTTTTCAGCTCAAGCCAATCAATTAACGAGCAATTCTCTGTCGGGCAGTCAGCCAACGATCCTTCAAAATGGAACAACGGAGGACTTTAATATTTTTACCTCGCAAGTCTACAATGCAATAAACAAACCAGTCGCGCTGGAGAATATTAACCTGTATACTGATGAAGATTATAGTGAGTACATTTTCTTTCTACCATTTCTCACGTTTTCTTTCCAGCCATTGTACTTCTGTCTTTGTAAGGAAATGTGAGGGATCGCTTGTTTCCCCCCCCCCCCCCCCCCCAACACACTTGGAGCATTGCCTGGTCATGTTATTTGTCACACCTGAAGCATTACCAGGTGTGCTATTTGTCACACCTGCAACAGTGTCAGGTGTGTTACTTGTCACACCTGAGGCAGTGTCAGATGTGGTATTTGTCACACCTGAAGAATGGTCAGACCGGTGTGTTATTTGTCACACCTGAAGCAGTGTCAAACGTGTTATTTATCACACCTGACAAAGTGTCAGATTTGTTATTTGTCACACCTGAAGCATTTTATTTCTCACACCTGAAGCATTGCCAGGTGTGGTATTTGTCACACACACGAAGCAGTGTTGTCAGGTGTGGTATTTGTCACACATGAAGCAGTGTTGTCAGGTGTGGTATTTGTTACACCTGAAGCATTTTATTTCTCACACCTTAATCAGTGTCAGGTGTGGTATTTGTCACACCTGAAGCAGTGTCAGGTGTGGTATTTGTCACACCTGAAGCATGTTATTTCTCACATCTGAAGCATTGTCAGGTGTGTTATTTCTCACACCTGAAGCTTTTGACCATGTGACCTGCCTGAGCTGTAGCCATACGGTTGTGTAGACATGATAGAAGATTATATACCAGAGGAGCAGAAGCTGATCTTTAATGTCTCGGGCAGTCATGGTATTCATCATATTATTTGTGGTGAGGACAATATTTCATCGAATGTACCATTCTCTGTTTTAACACAGCCATGCATGTTAAAAAAACAGTGATTTCCCAGGGGAATAGAGAAAGACTGAAGATTAGTTTCTCTTCTTTCTATTCTACCATTTATCATTAATACCAAAGAGATGCATCAGTATTGGTGATGGTGATCAGAAAAAATCAGTATCACTTGTGGTGACGAGAAAAAAGGAGAAAATTTGAGGCAGTAATTCAGACTATCTCTGCCTATGTCTGCAAAATGAATTTCTGGAAGCTGTTCTTTTGTGGACATTCATGGAAGTACATCTGGCTTGATCTGAAACAGTTGGAACTGAAATTTATTATCAGACTGTAATTTAAGTCCAATACATATGCAATACATTTATTAGACTTCTGGATTCAGTTTCATGAACCAGTTTGAAATATGTCATCTTGGATGTGAATATTTAGGAGCTTTGATTATATCCTTCAACAAGGACTGTTCAATTGCAGTATTACATTTATACTGTTTACAATCCGAAAGATCTATTCTGTTAAAGCCAAGGGAGACAACTATTTCTGTTAAAGCCAAAGGAGACAACTATTCTCCAGTTCCCGGCCTGCTATTTACAATGCAGTAAAAATAGCTCCAGAGCTGTCAGAAATCAATGAAAGGGCAGATAACCCACTCCAGCACATAAACAAGCCATGAAGTATTCATATAGCAATTTGTTAACTTAGCACTTGATTAAGGGAATAATTACTAATTGGCTGATCACGATAGCAAATGGCATATTGTATGACAGCTTTGTTATATCACCTCAGCGAGACAAATCAAGCTGTCAGTATCCTGTGAATTCGGAGGAAGTGTAACACTCGGTAGCAGGGCACTGATTTATCCGACTCCTGTCAGCTTTGATAGGTGACGTAATATGCAGTGCTCTTTGCCATTTGGGTACTGATGCAATGATGGACTTTATATTGTAACTGTAAAAACTGTAACTGTGAATACGATGTCAAATTAATTACATGAGCATGCGAGTGCTACTAAACAGCCCAGGTTAGATTTTTGGACGGATCTGGTGAAAAGCAACTCTGAACAGATACGACGATTACATATGCCATAAATTTGAATATTATTGTTCTCATTGCATTTTGTTTTCTAACCATATTTTTGAATTTTTACCAAAAAAAAAAAGTTTTAATATTGCCCTTCATACTGTATCATATTAACCCTATCTGGCCTTGGGGGGGGGGGGGGGAAAGTGCCCCCCTAGTGAACTTTTCTCTGCTGCTCCGAAACGACAAAACCGAGGAGGCTGAAACTTGGTGACTTTCAAGCTTATCTTATTGGGGTCATTTTCAGATACCCCCGGGCAGAGGATCATGGGTAAATTCAAAATGGCGGCCATGTGGTATCCGCGAAAGTCGTGTTTTTCAATCTTTTCGCTCGAAAAATCGAGCCCAAAAAGGCCGAAAAATGACTTCCGAGAAGATGACGTCACTGTGACGTCATCATGGCAGCCATCTTGGATTTTTTCTACATTTCCTGATAGAGCTTGAACCAAAGATACTGTGTGATAAGTTTCAGCGCTCTAGCCTTTCAGCGCTCTAGCCTTAGTGGTAGAGAAAATATATAGGGGGGCACTTTCCGGCCCCCCCCCCCCGCCCAAGGCTGCGATACACCCCAAATCGCCCAGGTCAGATAGGGTTAAATTTGACATTGTCCAAGTACTGGTTGTATTCTGCCACAATTCTGCTGCAGTACCAAGTTTTGTATTTTGATGGACCCTGGGCCACGCGAAAAGCACTGTGAGGGTTTTTCACTGGGGCTATTTATCAGCCTGGTAAAAAGTCCATGCTTATAATGTAGTTCAATTGAAATCACCCCCGATGTGAGTGAGCAAATCAGCCCCGTTAAAGTGATAGTAAACCCTTCGATTTCAGCTGTACCCAAATATATTTTTACTCCATTTATGCGATTTTTTCTAACCAGGTAAAAAGTATTTAACTTTTGTATGGTAACTCATAAGTACCAAGTCAATTTGAATCTTGCATTTAATTTCCTCGATTTTGGTGAAACATGCACATTGGAACAATGGGTCTGTGTTGAAACTCAAAGTATACACACCTTAAGTTTGAGTCAAGTATTAGAAAGTGCATACAAAGTTTAAAATATAAGTATTAAGCCCGTATGACTTCACCGGACCTAGCTTAGATATGATCACAACAAACCGCCATAGAATCTCCTGCTTCATTTGCAGTTTACTCTGTGTAATAAAATCGTAATAAATGACAAAAACTATTTTCAGACACTGTTTCCAACATGTCCAATGGTCTTTCATTTGATGTAAACTTTACTTGAGGGTTTACGATTACTTTAATAGCCAATACCATGCCTATCAAATCAGCCTTGGTGTGATTTTTAGAATTCGAGGCATGCAAGTACGTCACCTGAAAACAGCATGAATGTGTTCTCATTCTAACTGTTGAATCATTCGGAAAGTAAGCAGATCTGCAAAAAAAACCCCAAAAAACCATAATCGTGGTGATTTCAGTATTGATAATTATACGCTAAATGATAACTTAATTAAGTAAGACTTCATAACTCGAAATGAAGAAATGAGCAGACAAAAACAACCCACTGCCAAAACTCTAAAGTTTATTAACGGGATAACATATTTTCATTTTTTTTGCACACTGAGTTTGTCGGTATTGAAGATGATTGCAGAAAATAGCTATATTGAGTGAATGATTAATCGGGAAATTTATGCAGTGACTTCGACAAAGCGAAAATCTATGCTATAATTTTTTCTGTGAATTGCTTCTTCAAAAATTGTTGCCAGGCTTTGTGCTCCTTGCATGGATAGATGTGAAGAGATTTTGCCCTGTATGTAGCTGTCATATTGCACAATTCTTCCAGTCAAGGACTGGCTCTTGTAATATCAGTGATTCTCGCAGATGATGGATGGCTTGCCGATAAGACATTGGCTATTGGCTTTTATTCACGGTCATTGACTGTATTCAGACTTGGATGATTGGCGACAGAGACGGAGTATGCGGGATGCCAAGGAGACCGAAATAATAAACAGAAATATTATAAATTGATCAATTATTGTGAAAATTATATGGCTTAGTTGGCAGCACGAAGTGACTGATGCATATTCCATTTAACTGATGTCTTTCCAGGTTTTTCGTTTAATCGTAGCGCCTATTTTGTTCCCATGGAAGTCGGTGAACGATCAGTGTCAAGTCGGTCACATATTTCAATATAATTATACTTCCATGTTTTAACTGATGTACCAGCAAAATGATATGCAATCTTTTGTTCCTCTTCGCCATGTATCATCTAGCCAGATGGATTAGTCGAGTACGGTTAGATTTAATTGGATCATAATTTCGAATGCTTTTGTTACCATGACTTTCTTAGTGATTTATCAGCTGTTATGGTGATTACTGTGTGACAGAAGGTCATTGTCGGTGAGGACACTCAATGGCTGCCCAGATATAATGCGTCAACGTGCCCCTGAAAACTGAATTCTGCGGAATTTCTCTCATTCTTTAAGAAAGTAGGTTAACAAGTTTTCTGATTCTTTCGGCTATAATTGATGAGAATGCGTTTATCCTTGTTGACCAACTACACAAATAAACCCTGCTGCCTGGAAACTACTTTGGTGGACATGTACGAGTTAATTTATTGATTCTCCAATTTACTCCTCAGTGGAGCCTGAGGTGTCTCAAAATCATCACAAATGTCTGTTCGTTTGGTCATCCATCAACAAATTCTTTTCTGGTCCATATCTGAGTTACTATTTTATGGACAATTTCTAAACTTACATGAAAGATGCTTGATACATTGCCGATGTGCTCTGTCAAGTTTGTTTGTTTTTTTTTCGAGTTTCGATGATTTCTCACAAAGTTATGGCCCTTTGTCATCCAAGTCAACAAAAAACCAATGCAGTAGTTAATAACTTCATAACTTGAGTGGAGGTTCTCAGTCATCCAGGTATTAACAATAACAAATCGAAGAACTGGTTCTCTGGATTTCGAATTTTAATGTACTGACGTTGCGGCGTTCACCAGAACGTCTTCAACAGAGTACAAATTGTTCACTCTGTTGAAGATGTTCTGGTGAGCGTCGCAACGTCAGTACATTAAAATTCGAAATCCAGAGAACCAGTTCTTCGATTTGTTATTATTAACTTCATAACTTGTGTCTAATTCTGCTTAACCCAGGGCTAGGGGCCATATGAACCCTTGTACTTCAAGATCCTCATGGTGTCCATATGAACAGTCACAATCAAAGTGTGACTGAGATACATCATTCTCTAGATGATGACTTTACAACGATTATTATGGATTAAGAATACTGATCAGCGATGCGTATTTTATATTTTTGGAATATCATGATGTTGTCGGCATCATTGAAAACTGTTGACCGCTTCTCTCTTGCAGGAAACTAGCCTATGTTTATGTATACTATGGTTGTCCTTTTGAATTTGGTGCTAATACTGTTATATGGAATATGGAATAGGTCTTTGGATTATGGACACGGATATTCTCTAATGGATGACGGCTGAATCATGAATGACGGACTAGACGCTTGTAATTAATACAATTTGCATGAAACCAACAACATTCTTTGAATTACTTGAAGAGTCTGCCTTCAACAATACTATTTCCTGCAAATAAAACAAGACATCAAACAACTGTTTGACTCAATGTTGAACATATTTTTGGCAAAACATTTTTGTTGTTGTTGCTGTGTGTGATAAAAAGGGCTGCCATGGCATGAATAAATTGACAGGTTCATTCTGGGTTACTTAGACATGTTAGAGAGTTACTGCCAGTTGAAGAGGTAGTTAATATCCATCCATTGGAATAACTGATGACTTGCCCTTTGGGACCTGGGATGTCATTGTGCACACCCTAGCTAGATCATGGTAAGAAATAGGCCTCAGCTCCTCAGACAACTTGTCACAAGGGGCGATTAACTGGGGTACCCAGAGTGTGAAATGGAATAGGATCCTACCCGTGGGGTTCCCAGGTGTGAAAAATAATAGGACCCAAACGCTGTGATGTGAGTGAAATATAGTTGCAAGCGACGTTAAATCATATCCACTCACTCACTCACTCACTGAAGATTTTCCAATAGATATGCATGATCAATAGAGAAAATTAGTTTCTCTGAATAGGGATGACATTTACATTTCCTATACTTCACATGAGTAGTGTGACTAACATCACAGCACCTACGAAGTAGGGTGGGGAAGATGACTTGGGGGTCCAAGCGTAATGTAAAAGGTCACCTAAGTAGGTCAAATTTTCATCAAAAGCAGGTCAGCTCAGAACTTGCTGGTAACAGTCCCCTAATGCACGTTCATGCCAAAAATCAAGGTTCTAATGTCAACAGTTCTCCTTATTTTGCCGACGAAAGGATTCGGATGGACCGACTCACTCACTCACTCCCGGACAATTTGCAAATGAGAGCCTACTTCATAGGAACAGTACACATGTAGCATCTTCAGCAGAAATGAAAACAGTCTTCACAAACAGCTCAGCATATATTTTTAGTGGCAAGCTTCCTTTAACCATTCCACATATTGCTGTTATCGCAAGACTCCACATGCAACTGTCATCCACTGGCTTCATTGTTTATGCCTGATCCCAAATTATCCTGGAATCAGCTCATTTAGAGAGGATGGTCTTTGTTTATATACCCACTTCCTGTTCTCTTATCTCACTGCTCCCTTCTCTGCCATCGCAGTGGCACAAGAATGCTTAGGGCAGAGCTGTTTATTCGGCAATCGCCTGCAGTCAACAGCGAAACATCTGTTTTGATAGCAGAGACGAGTTGCTTTGTGAAACAACATGATGAAGTCCATACTGCAATTCGGAAAATGCGATGGTACCTAGGCCACTCCAGAGAAAAAATGTTTGTCTACCTCACTACAGAATTCCTGTTTTTATGAAGATTAATTTAATTGCCTTGTTGTGAAAGGCTTTAGTGAAGATTTCTTCATGAAAATTTCTTCTTCTCTTGTTCGTGAAAATCTGGAACCGATTATCTTGGTATTTCGGTACACTTGTCATTGCCAACACCCTGGTCTACCTTTACACTAACCATGCACACATACCAAAAATGCTTGAGACAAGCTGACCTTCATTTAAACCACCAAATCTGGAGTGGCTTTGTAATGCACATGGTTCTGATTGGCTGAGATGTGGAATAATGCACACTGGCGATCTGACGTCAGTGCTTGCCCCCCTTGAAGTGCTTGATTGGCTGTCAGTATACGAAGTCGTCATTGGATTAGTATCTTCAGCAAAGCTGTTTACCAGGTTTCCCAACAGTAGAAGAGAGAAAGGGGTAGGGATAGCGAGGATAGGGCCTATTCGTCATGTAAGGAAAACACAATAGGTGACTACATGTAGGGAACCATGTTAAACCTGGAAAAGCTATCTGATGAGCTGTATTGCACACGGTGTCCCTGGTTTGAAGATCCTTACATGACGAACTTCCCGAGGATAGGTGCAATCTATCCACAGCTTGGACTTGATTCATGAGCAGAACATTTAGGACCTTTTAGAGAATTACATTAATTCTGATTTAATGCATTTATCTTGAATTATATGAAACTGTTCGTGGAAGATAATTTGATCCTCACATGAACATATGCACCAGCAGTTTACCTGGGTACCAGTATTCAATAGTTTGCACTTGCTGATTTTATCGGTCTCCTGCCCTAGCTGTATCATCTGGTCAGTTCATAAAAGCAGAATTTTTATTGGCCGAGTAATTAACTCTCCGACTCCAAATGACCTTTCAGCTTTATCTTCAACATAAATGACTGGCATTTTTTTATTGCCGTGCTGAGGATTCAGGCTACGAATAATGGGCAGATAGCGTGTTTGAAGGAAAGACAACTCAGGGTGATGTCAGGTGAGGGAGGGGCAGATACACAATAATACCAAGGTGCAATCGCTGTCACATGTCCGTGACATATATTTGTGGGCTAGAGACATCATTTGTGCATGAACAGTATTCTTTCTCCAAAGTATATCATTACTTAGCACATCCTGTCCTACTTCAGGTCTCATGTCTACAGTCAGCCCACACAATTCAGAAAAGTCACCTCGGCAAAAATAATGTCCTATTAAAATAATTCCTATTTAACACCATGTTAAATATTGCTGAGTGAACTGATTATGCCACGGCATTTACCTCGGCAATTGCTGATTGCTGAGGTGAATTATGTGGGCTGACAGTATAGTAATCCCTCTACCAATTCAATCACAGGATATGAAATTTTGCACCATTTATTCATGGGGTGATCAAATTTATAAGAACAGGAAGTTGACAAAATGGTTCAAACTCATTGAGATAATCCATTATTTCTTTATTATTTCAGTGATTTTAGATTGATGAAATTTATTAATAGCCGATTGAATTTTGTCCCCAAAATTAGAGTGATTCAATTCTGATAGAGAGATTGAATTATTAAAGGGATTATATTACATGTTCTCTGTATGGATAGGTGAACATAGTTATGTACATACAGGAAATTGAAAAAATAAGTTATCCCCTTGCACCTGTTTCAGCATGTCCCACGATAGTCGAAACGTGTCTCGTGGGGGATTACATGTTTGCCATGTCTTTCCATTCAAAACGTTCAAGAGTATGGCTCTTAGCCAATCAGCATAATTCATTACTAAATGGAGCAGAATTGGTTCAGGATTTCAAAAGCTAAACAAGACATTGTATCATGTGCTAAATTGTCAGACAGTTGCTCCTTTAACTCCAGTTCATTCTTCTATAAGATATACTCGATTCATTTTCCATATGTCTCGTTTACAGACACACAATTCCTGTGTTGATCAATATTGATAATGACTGGATGTGCTGCGTTTTTCAGTGCAATGCAATCAGAGGTTGTTACACCGACATTTTAGGAGGTTACAAACTCTGACAATGAGAGGATGTTCTACTGATCTGATTGGCCTGAGAAGTTAGTGTGTATTTGATATATTGGTACATATACCTTCAACTGTTCCAGCTATCGAGTTAAAATGCAGTAGGCATGGATCTTTATGTTTATCCAGTGTCGCTTGCCGATTTGGGTGACACTCGCTGACAAATAATCGTACAGAATTTACTGACTAAACCACTAAAAATGACCTTGAACCACTCGACTTTACGTGCTGTTATTCATTTGACTGCAGGCTTCATGAAAGATTTGCTATATTAAATCCAAATGTTGGATTCCATTTGATGTGGAGCACATTAATTTAGATATTAATTATTGTCTCTCCAAGCTTAACTGTTTTGAAATAGCGCATGCAACTGATTTTACCATGGCGATTTTTACGTTGCCATTTTTCTCCGCAGCATGTCCACTGACCATCTTCAGTGTACATGCCTCAGGGGTTGAAATATTCAAAATAATTTACCTGTAATATGAGACCGTCACAGGTGACCAAAAACCTTTAACAATTACCTGAACATGTGATCGTTGAAATTGTCAAGTACATGTAATTCAAGATTAATGACGAAGATAAATGTTAATAAATTAATACCACCTTAATTGTTTCCATGCACTAAGTAGCAGCTGTTTGAATGAATTTTGTCAAAATATATTTTGAACACAAAAGAAAATTATTGGTATGTGACAGGTATTTTATTTTTATATCCGTCTCTTTCAAAATTACCTGTCATGGACAGGTAGACAGGTGTAAATCTCGACCCCTGATGTCTACTTTGCCACTTAGCTTAAATGCTCATACTTCACACAATTGACGGCATATTAATTCCTGTGGACACTTAAATACATTCTGCTCTAGTTCTAATACACTTTTCACCACTTCCTCCTTCGCTACTTTTCCTCATGATGGCAAAATCAAGTTGTGTAATCCTTCACGTAATTGCACCGTTGAGAGATGGAATCGCTAATACGACCAAGTGAACCGCTGATCTTTACAGCGAATTAATGTGGGTTTGATTGCCCAGCCATTTGCTGCTCTTCTGCCAAAGAAGCTATTATATGAAGTTATGCATCTGTACATCATCTCGTAACAGGATCATGGGTGTTCGGTAATAAGGAGTGGATATTTGTGTGTGGATGTTTCCACCAAGCCTGACCCCAGTTAACAAGGGGTGTATACCATGTACAGTGTGAAATCTTTGCCTGGCTTTAATTAACATGATTCATGTTCGACATAATCTCCTTTACCGCTGGTCCTGGAAATATCTATTGGTTCCATGCGCAAATGAACCCGCAATCTCGCAAACGATCATACAAATAGGGGATTGATTTATCGGTGAATTCTTCCCATCCACATTCATTTTCAGAAAAAGATTTCCCCTCAGTATTCAAATGTTGGTGATAGTTTTCAACTGGCTGATTGCGAGGGGATACTTCAGATGCTACGTGTTAAGCCCAACTCACACAATGAACATTTTGTTGTATTAGAACAAAAACATGTTTTGTCTGCAGTGTGATTGGTGCCCAGAAACACGAACATTCTGTTCAAGAGACAAGTTCGTGAAATCAAACATGTTTTCGTCCTCAAAACGGTTTTTGTCTTCAGTGTGTGGTGATCGCGAACATTTGTCCGAACATTTACCAACAGTTATCTAATCAACTGGCAGCTGTCGGTCATGTGACGAAGTCGCTCTCACATGACACAACAAAATGGCCCCGCTGCTTGATCGCGGCGACTTGGCGGTCAAGAGAAAATGTTCGCAGTCTGAGGTTACCCTGAACAAAAACAAGAACAAACTGTTCTATTCTAATACAACAAAATGTTCGTAGTGTTATTTGGGCTTTATCCGGAGGTTTTATTGTGGAACACCTGTCAATAATTATTTTGGAACATTTGTCTGTGGTTTGCATGAAGCGCCAGCCATTTTACAGAGAACTTAAGTCGTTTATTCAAATCAGCTCAGATTCTAAACTTCAAAATTGAAGATTGCAATAGGCAGATGTAATTTCCAGCTGTAATTGAGGATAGATGGACTTGTCTGATGCTATTTCGGTTTGGAGATCTTTGCCAATACCTTTCAACAGTATCAAAATGGCAGCAATGCCTCTTCAGGTATTTGTCCAGCTATTTTTTTTCCTACAGATGCCACATAAATATGTTGGTTCACACACCTTTATATCACTGTATAAAGTATGTTAACTAAGTATATGATCCCCCATTTGCAGGGATGTCCATTCACACAACTATCTGCATTCACAATCTATCCATTCACACGACACCCAGTCGCGCAACATTCACGGGCGGCTATTCACGTGGTTAGCCGTTCACGTGGTTAGCTATTCACGGGCGCAAGCCATTCAAGGGCGTAAACCATTCGGGCGGCCATTCATGTGGTTAGCCATTCATGGGCGTAAGCCATTCGGGCGGCCACTCACATGGTTAGCCATTCACGGGCATAATTATAAGCCATTCGATGAGCAATTCACAACACGGAACAGCCACCACACAGTAATGGCACGACACCAAATGGCAGCCTGATCTGACCCATTTGTTGGCCAAATAAATATATTTTATTACTCTTTATACCTGTGTTTTGTGCAGTTTATAAATATGGACTACCCATAATGCTGCACTGACATCAAGTATTCATGCACAATTAAAAACTTCAAAGAATACTTATTATTAAGCTTTTTGCACACACTGCTGATTTAAACTCTTGTCGTCAATCATTTTTTGAAGATACTTCTTGTTAACAATAACCTTACAGTGTAGAAGTAATTAACCTAGTCCATGGTCATGGTTTGTTTTATTGATTCGCAATGATTCGATTGTATTTAATGATGTTAGAAGAGCTGATGCAGAGCAGTATAAAGGGGGATAAACAGCCATTTGCCCCATGGTTGGTGCCTGATTCAGGAAACAATTTCTAGCGATTTACGTTCACCGTGGTGTCAATAACCGTGTTTTATGATGTTGTATTTCCTGTTACTGCTGTGTGCGTAATGAAGTAGGTTTTTCAACTAAATTATGTAGGAAGCTAGGATGCATTTTTCCCCTTTGATGCCCACTGAGGTTGATCGGTTGGGCAGGTTGATTTCACCATTTCTCCACGCTAATGAAGGAAACTATATTTCATCCTTGATAACTTGTCAGCAAGAGGGGGGTGACAGTTATCTGTTGTTCGCTACTCCATCCAGCCTATATATTCTCGTGGAGATATTTCATTTCAGTATGGCGTAAAAACGATTATTTTGTCTCGCCATCCGTGCATATCACCACTCCGAAGTTAATGATACACGAGGGTATCCAGGAAGTGATTTCGCTTCATTTCCACGTGAAAAGCCCGCGGTAACAATTTGACAATGCCACGGCCAAATGGCTGCCACTCTCATCTCAGTCTCTGATCAAACAGATCTTGAGAGCATATGGCGGCCAAACTGACTGGACAGCAGTGCTTCACACCGCAGCATGCGACCAATTCCTCGATCAATAATGGTTCTTCGATGATGGTCATAGAGAGACGATTTGGGTCGATGGCACCAATCAACTTCACTCAAGACAGAGACTACTTTTGCTGTTCTTTTGAAAACGATCAAAATACTGGCACCTCCTGACTCATTGCATGCGATGACAAAATCTAATCGATCGCACCATGAAATGAAAGGTAAAACTGAAAGTACATGAAGACTAGCTCATATCAACACCATAAATGTTGCCGCTCTCTCAATAACCACCTCAATCTGAACAAGAAAAAAATTCTATTGGACAAAATTGAATCTGTCTTCCTACTGAATTTAATTGACGCCTTCATCGAGAAAATAAAGAAAGAAATGTTATCAGCATTATTTCAACTTTTCAACCATTTTTTCAACTTTTTGTTCTTATAAATTCGTTCAGTGTAATTGTTCATGACCGTGGAGATATCCTGACATAAATGGCATTTTATACGAACAGGAAATTTGCAGCCAACTGGCTGATTTTAGACCTTGTTCAAATCAACGTTTCAAATAATAAAAGCTGTCCAGAAACTCAGAAGTGACTTGTTTTTCCAATTCCCAAATATATTTGAGTAATGGTACTTTTACCATTACCTTATTTCTTCTAATTATTCGAACAGCATTTTTGGACTTGAAAGCAGAAAAAAAATCTATTTTTATGTTTACTGAGGATAATACTGTGACGTGGATATGTTATTTTCCCAAGAACGGAAAAGATAGCTAGTGAAAATTTGTAGAATGTTTGCAGAATTTACCTTCACTTTACCTTTGCAGTCTGAATAATTAGAAGAAATAGGGTAATACATATCCTTAAAGAACCTTTCAGATCTGAGCAGATAATTTTTTTTATAAAATATGTTAGCTCCTTCCATACACTGTTTCGTAAGCCCCTTCAATACACAGCTAACTAATCTTCGTTCATACATTCAGTACATATTCTATAAACATTTGAGAGCATGCAATGCATACATGAACACCATTGATATAAATTAGGTTTTCGTATCTGAGCACCTCCTATACACATTGAGAATATTCAATACACATTTGTGCACCTTCCATGCACATTTGAGAACATTCAATACACATTTGTGCACCTGCCATACACATTTGAGAACATTCAATACACATTTGTGCACCTTCCATACACATTTGAGAACATTCAATACACATTTGAGAACATTCAATACACATTGAGAACATTCAATACACATTTGTGCACCTTCCATACACATTTGTGCACCTTACATACACATTTGAGAACATTCAATACACATTTGAGAACATTCAATACACATTGAGAACATTCAATACACATTTGTGCACCTTCCATACACATTTGTGCACCTTACATACACATTTGAGAACATTCAATACACATTTGTGCACCTTCCATACACATTTGTGCACCTTCCATACACATTTGAGAACATTCAATACACGTTTGAGAACATTCAATACACATTTGTGCACCTTCCATACACATTTGTGCACCTTCCATAAACATTTGAGAACATTCAGTACACATTTGTGCATCTTCCATACACATTTGTGCACCCTCCATACACATTTGAGAACATTCAATACACATTTGTGCACCTTCCATACACATTTGTGCACCTTCCATAAACATTTGAGAACATTCAGTACACATTTGTGCATCTTCCATACAGATTTGTGCACCTTCCATACACATTTGAGAACATTCAATACACATTTGAGAACATTCAATACACATTTGAGAACATTCAATACACGTTTGAGCACCTTCAATATAGATGGATTCCAATACTATCAATACACAATTTTGATAACCCGAATGTTGTGCATTTTCATCACCTTCCAGGGAGTATCTTCAGTGAGCAGAAGAGTATCTCCAATACACATCACCCGAAAGTTACCATTTGATGATTCTGTGAGCTCTCTATCAGAACATACCATCTTCATTTTACAAGCTAATTTCTACAGTCCCACTTCAAACCTGCCTTGATGTAGCTGATCAGTGTTCAAAATCGGAGGTCTAAATTTCTTTTATGAACAAGGGACGAACCAATCAGAACCTACCCGCCGATTGTGCGTAGGGCGTCAACATCCCCAAATACCAAAGTAATTCCTCTTAATATGGTGGTCGTGCTGGTCTTTGAACATAGAAGAGTGTCTGATAAATCAAGGGAAGTTCCTACGAAGTAGGTTACCATAGGCAAATTGTCCAGTAGTCAGTGAGTGAATCCATCCGAATCCTTTCGTCGGCGCAATAAGGAGAACCGTTGACATTAGAACCTTGATTTTTTGCATGAAGGTGCATTAAGGGACTGTTACCAGCAAGTTCTGAGCTGTCCTACTTTTGATGAAAATTTCTGGTGATTCTGACTTGGGCTGTGCCCATCTTAATATAGGCAGGATTTCAACTTGGGACGGCGGGATTTTCAAGAGTTCAGTGAGTGTCGGGAGTCCTAATGCCTACCCTACTTCGTAGGTCCTGTGACATTAGCCACACTGCCATGTTTGAAGTGAGAACATAGAAAATTAGCTTGGTGTAATGAAGTTGTAGCATACAGATTCCATCGTACATTCACCTAGTTCAACATCTGGCTCATTCTCCGTAGCCTCATTGTCAAGATGGCCATTGTTGGCCGTATTTGATACTGACATATTGGTTTGGTTTGTAATAAATTTCTGGAATATGTGATATGCTCAGTACGATATAATGGTCATCATGGTATCTGTGAAATAAAATGAGGAAATGGCACGACACATCGTTAGACTGGCAGCATTGTTGTCCGCTGCCATTGTTCCAAATGACTGAGCGCCTGATGTGATTTTGTCACTTCCATATCAGGGCGATCTTCTAGATTGATATGACATTAATATAAATGGCAACAGCTCGTACATTATTTCCTGTGTAGGGATCTGACACCCTAATGGGGCTGTGTTTAAACCTATTACTTGGATAAATGTCCTACCAGTCCAGGGGCCTGCTGAGGGGATATTGGAGGCTTTCATTATTGGCTCAAAGACAGCTGGGGCTCCCAGTGGGGCAGTCTTTGAATTAAGACAGGACATTAAAACCTGTGATACAGGGCTTCCCATTTTAATAGACAATGAAGCCTCCGTGATCTCTTAGAGCATCCCTGATCTCGCGCAGCCAAATCATTCTTGGATGATCGAGGAGCTGATGAATATATTGACTGCATATGGGGTCAGTTTTTATGGGTAACGATGAGTTATTGCCGTCACATTTTTTTTCATCATAGCTTCTCTGCATACATACAGTATGTGGTAAAGCGCAGGGTAACAAGGTTCGCACAGTCCTGGAATGTCCTTAAATGTCCTGGAAAAATAAAAGTATGCTTTCCAGTACTGGAAAGTCCTGGAAAAATAGTATGTGTCCTTGAAAGTCCTGGAAAATCAATAGAATTACTGTGCTGCGAATCATCCGTCGGCAAATGCTCACTCCAACGATCGGTCATCGCTGTCGGGGGATTCCCCAGTTCACTGACGCGCCAATTCATTCATAAACTTTCATAGTAAATATAGTAAACTTCTCGGCCAATCAAATATCGAAATTGAGACATCCGTCACTGAGCTCCCATGGTGACGAATATTCACGGAAACCTCCGATCATTAATCTGAGTCACGCGAAAGGTGCAAAGCATGAATCCTGCTATCAGCGTGAGCGATAAAATATGCGGATTAATCGGACTATCACATCTTTCTTTGGCTCTTCCACGGCCGATTCAGGCTTAATATCGTTGTAAGATTTAATTTGTATGATTATTTACCCATCCGTTGTCCTTCAGATTAGAATCTCTATCTCTGAATGAGTTGTTCGTTTTAGTGACAAATATTTCAAGCCGAAAACGGAGCCATATTCGACGTGTATTTCATACTTCCTGGTGACAACAGGGGAGATAATCAAGGGTAGATAACCTCTATACATTGCGTTGAGAGAAAATACATTTGACTGAAAATAACTGGAGACACTTTGTCCTGGAAAACAGCAATTTTGTCCTGGAAATGTCCTGGAATTTTGATCTTTCCCAGCTGTGTGAACCCTGGGTAATATTATGTCATGTAAGACTACTTGAATTTACTTTAGAAAATGACAGAAAACACTTTTTGTCTGTCTGTATATTTTACGAAGCTGCTCCCTTGTGTGGTTCTCAATCCAGAATCTCAAATTAATGAATTGCCAAGCTGATATGGGCCTCGGGTTCCAACAGTGGTCAATCATTAGACAAATAAAATATTCCTGAATTATATAAATATTGTACCACACTAATTCCAGAAGATATTCTGTGAATATTCAGCTCTGATTACTCAGAACTGTTCACAACCGGGCTACTGTACAAGGTGTTGGCAAAAGAAAATGTCCGTCAGTCCAATTTTAAAAGTTAATTGAATATTAAATAGCTGGTCTAAAAGTGTTTTAATTATTAGAGAAATTATCATACATGTAACCTGTGCATGGCTGCTTCATTCACTGTGATTCCCAGGGATAAAAATAATCAAATTGAAATCCGCAGCATGAAAAAAGGAGTCCATGACATTATCCCCCAACGACAGTTTCCCCAGTGACATTTTGCCCACCGACATTTTCCCCCACGACAGTGTCCCGACACGACATTTTCCCCAGGCGACCTTTTCCCCACCCTAATATTACGTGATGTAATAATTACGATCTGCCGACAATCGCAGTCGCAGTCATTTTCACACTTTGATTTAAGTTTGCACTTAAAGTTATTTATTCGGATCGTAACTTAAGAAGATTATATGCCACTGAATGAAAAGTGATGAAAAATTTCCGCTGCATGAAAGCGGCAAAAATTTGATATTATTATTTGATCACTTCATCAGCATTGCCAATATTTTCCGATAGATTACTAGACATTCGTAAATATTACAGCACGTAATATTAGGGCGGGGAAAATGTCGCCTGGGGAAAATGTTGTGTGGGGATACTGTTGGTGGGGGAAAATGTTGGTGGGGAAAATGTCGCTGGGGAAACTGTCGTTGGGGGCGATAATGTCGGTACCCCTGAAAAAAGGGTCTAAATCAAGTGATTCAAACCTGATGGACCCCTTGGATCAAAAGACCATTTTAATAACGTGGTGTTGTGCGGTGACATATCTCCACTGCTGGAAAACCTCTTTGGTACAAGGTGTCCTTGTCTAAATGTGTGTTTGAAGGACTCAATTTAGACCCTTTTTTTCACGAAAAAAAAACACATGCTGCAGATTTCAGTTTCATGTCAGAACTATAATCAGAATGTTATCAAGCTGGAACTACCACATATTGTGTACATATATTTTCTCTTGCCGTTACATTAAAACGCAATTATTTTTAGGACATTTTATTTTTCGATTTCAACCACACCACGTTCAGGCAAAAATCCCGCCTTATCGTACCATCTCCTTTATACAGTAACTGATCATAAATCGAGGGTGATTGAATCATCAGAGACCTCGGACAGTTGCCATGGTTCCCAGACTGGAATGAGGTGCACCCTCCAAGACCAATCAAATCATTGCTTCAGGACAGATGAGACTGACATGATTGACGACACTCCCGAATGTCCCAGATGACCTGAACAGTCACTGAAGCATGTGATCCCACTTGATTGATCTTCATTGGTTAGTGTGGTCAAGTTGACCTTGTCCACTTTTCTCAAGTTCGATGTCAGTGGACCCAAAAGAAATACAGAAGTTTTCAGGCCTATTAGCAAGGTCACATATTAGGTCTCTTTAAGAGCAATTTCTCGCAAAGTGGATGCGCCTTCGTTTCCATGAAAAACGAATACATGCCATCGCCAACATCATTTCAAATGTTACTGTCTCTAGAACCATTTAGAATTTCGCATGGTCACACTTCTTGTACCTCTGGTCTGAGAAATTTGCCTAGTCATATTTTTTGGGGGGTGGGGGGAGGGAGAGAGTGTTAGATGATTACTACCTGTAGGTGGGTCGGTGGTCGTGTATGAACATTGGTGCATCTTTGATCGATTTGTGCAGGAAATACTTCGTTTTTTCATCGATGGGAATTAATATGCACGACAAAATAAATTGATTTATAGTGAATAAATATTGAGTTCTTCAAGAGATAAGTTGAGTTCCCAAATAAAGATTTTGAATTGTTGTGACAAATTATCGAGCAAAATCGTTGTTGTTGCTGCAACTCATGAGTGCTACCATAAGAGTGAGTGAGTGAGTATGATTTAACGTTGCTTTCATCACTATTTCAGTCATATCACAACGTTGGTTCCTATTCCTTTTCACACCCGGAAACCACACGGGTGGGGTCCTATTCCTTTTCACACCCGGGATCCCCACGGGTGCCCCAGTTAGTCGCCTCTTTCGACAAGCTCTCTGAGGAGCTGAGACCTATTCTTACCGTAGAAGTTATAGCGCTTACTTGCTGGGGCAAGTAAAAAATCGACACGAATATATAAAGCGCAATGTTTCTGTTAGCTGCTCGTGTTGGCAAGCACGATTTTCTTCAGATTAAAATACTCATTGGGAAGGTTTTGATAAGCTTGTATTGTCCAAAATAAAACAGTGTGGTAGTGTCATGTAACCACTCGGCCGGTTAACGCATGTGCTCTAACAAAAAGACATAAGCACACAGTTTTCGTTCAGCGCACACTGCAAGATTTCTCCCACGCGTGTCCAGAATTATCAAACACGTTGGATATTTGCCTTTAGGACATGAATGCCCCAAAACTTTAATAAAGTTGGCCGCACATGGGAGCTATCTGCTTATGCCATCATGCACGAATGAAATTTGGCTAAGCAGATAGCTCCAGTGTGCGCCGGGCTTTAACCAACTAAAAGTGTTTTACATGATTCAAGCCTTGGCGTGACCGCGAAGCCTTGTGCTTCGTATTGAATAATCTTGCCAAACATGAATTTTGTATTTTCAAAGTTGTAATTTTCTTTTCGGTGACCTTGGAACCTAGTTACGATTATAACTTATAAAAGAAAAATATTACCTGTTTTTCAGCATATTTGTCATCTGAACCATATATGATTAACGGTTTTAGTCTTCACTTGTATGGATGGGCTTCCCAGCACCCTCCCCATGCATGGGCTATTGATAATAGATACATCAGGACATTACGGCCAGACCTGTCATTGCATCTGGCTAATAACAACACAGCAGCTGCAATAATTCTTGTCTGTTCAGCTACTGTGCAGGAATACATGTGACAGTATTGACAGTGATAATTTAGCATGAAGCAATCACGAGACAGTTGTAGTTGACTTTATGTCATGGTTTCAGATCTGCACATAAACGCATAGTTTTGTCTCGAGGGTAGGATCAATGGCTTGACGGGATGTATTATTCATCAAACGGCTTTATCACATGCCGTCGGACGGATGGACAGATTTTTTTTCTCTAAGCTTGATGCACCTTTACGTTTCCTGTATGTTGTTAGCAGACGTATTATATTTTCCCGGTTGATTTGTAATTAGTTCATACTGTGACCTGTCAATCAGAGATCATTGTGCACAGTCCACGTGTATATACCGTATATAATACCGGAGAAGCAATCTGATAAATTGACCTGGGCGGTTGAGCTGCAAATCGTACTACTTTGTGCTAGCATTCAGTGAAGTTCAATATTTGTAGCTTTATGCGTGTCGCTCTGCATTTGGTTCATTGAATCAGCTGTGCCTCGACTACAGTGCTAATTTACCGACTCGCAGTCCAACCGTTTAATGCCAGTACTTGACGCGTGCTCGACCATGTGCCCTAACCGGCCGGGATTTCCCCTTGTGATTTCATCGTAAGGGTTGAAAAGTGCTATACCGTGTTGGTGTGTATACTGCTCCCAACCAGGGGACTGCAGGTCGACACAGACTGCAGACATGCACTATCGTTAGGTTTGTTTGTTGCACTAGCCAATCGTGTCGGAAGAATGTGACAAGTGGAGATTCAGTGCCGCTCACCTCAGTGCTCCCCTGTTGGGAATAATTTGATACCTAGAGAGGTTGAGCTGTTGTGTGTTATACCTACGGACAGGCAGTTAAGTTGGAATGATACTACAGGATATTTACCCCAGCATGCCACAAACCAGCTGGCGTAGGATTCGCACTGCCCTTGATGTGGACTGGAGTAAGTTTAATATTGGTTTAATAATCACTGTAAGCTTACCACTTGTGATTAAAATTAACCTTGCTCAAAATGACTTTAGCTGAAAACCAGTATATAATATACAGGGTTAGAGCTCACCTTGTTAAGTAATAACTACATTAACATTCAGACAGGTGAAGTTGATGCATGTACCTTACTTATTTCCTGACCTACTTTACAGTACAGGACTCTGACTGTCTATATATACACACCTGACATGTACATGTATACAAGTTTAAACCTTGTTCCTTGTGCAAACTCGTACACAACTTCATGCGAATGTATATATATGGTTGGTGTTCAGACATTTCAGCAGGCGACATTTCAGTCGATGACATTTCGGCAGTCAAATTAGAAGTGTAATACCGTTAAATGTTTAATCTACATGTTCGCAAGCTTAGCTCAAAATGTACATGTATATACATGTATACATCTGTTAATAATAAATCACCCACTTGTTATTGTGAACATCGTAAATTCAAATTATATGGTAGAATCAGTTTGACCTGGTGACCTGAAAAAATAGGTCAGTCTCACTGATTTTCAATAGGCTTCTGTTTCATGATCACACGCATGTGTAATATAAGTTTGATTTACCTGCATGTAGGCACACTCATTCTTGAGATATGAATACAATTTAACCGCCTAAAATAAAGGGCCAATGAAATGAACTTTCATATGGCGACTGGTTTTCTACTGCAATAAGTTACGTCAAACTTGAGTGCAACTAATATTGTCAGGTTTTTCATTTTTTGTACCCACCAGACACAGTTGCCTGGTCTGTGGGATATTGGATGGTCGATGCCTACATTTAAATTTTTTCAATAAATTATGAAAATTAATAAATATATATATTTTTTTTTTAAGTCTATTTTTTTTTATAAATATTTCTCTTTCATCTTTGGCTCAATTAAAGTCATTCCCTATAATGTCAAACCGAGTTACTACAGTTTTTAATTATCTACCATACCCTACCCTCTATGACATAGAATAAAAGAAGTGAGGGTATGGTAGGTAATTAAAAACTGTAGTAACTCGGCTTGACATTATAGGGAATGACTTTAATTGAGCCAAAGATGAAAGAGAAATACAGCCAGAAAAAATATTTTAGAAAAAGAAGAAAAAAATTGATTTAAACAAAAAAAAAATATATATATATTTATTAATTTTCATAATTTATCGAAAAAATTTATATGTAGACATCGACCAGCCAATATCCCGCAGGCCAGGCAACTGTGCCACCAGAAAGAATCTAGAGAGTCTGATTTTCCAAATTATTCAGACAAAATGGAGATACTCTTCCCTCTCTTTTCGTTGCCCTATTTCTCATGCCTACTATACTGACCATGGTCAAGCACACAAGCTACAATGGAGAAGAGCCCATACCAAAAAAAAAAAATACATACTCATGAGACAAGCTGACCATTTAAACCATCATATATGAAGTGACCTTGAGATGTGCATGCTCCTGATTGGCTAAGACACCAAGTACTGGCAATCTACATCTGACCGCGGTCATCCTGTAACATCTAATTTGGACAAAATTAAGCAAAATCACTTGATTGGCTGACAGAGTACACAATATAAGCAATGGAATAACGCATTTGTCAGAGCCGTCTACCAGGGCTCCCAGCAGTAGAAGGGAAAGGGCGATAAGCTGGTAGTGAGTGTGCATTAGACATGAGCCAGTACACCTTAACCGAGCTAGCTATGAGGCCAGTCAACCATATGTCATTGTTTGCTGTGATCTCGGATTGTTTGTCATCATTTCCTATTGAATGAATTCATGGAAGTACCGTGCAAATAAATGCTGGAATACTCGATAACGTAATATTGCCACAATTGATTAAAACAGTAAATCACACTTTTGCTCTCATTTCGCTCTCACCTGAACATGCCTGCATCGTAATTTGTGGTCTCATTGAACTGCTGGCTGTTTCTTTCTTCAGTCACCACTTCTGGCAGAATTGTTTTCTCAGAATGGTTAAACATAATAGGTGATATTGATTTTCTCCATCAAAGGACAGGAGATCTAGTTCATTTATTCATGTTGTTGTGATTTCATTAATATGTATGATATTTTCTAGTGCCGTGTGTGGATCAGTCCATTCTCAGCCCTGTGCTATATTGGAGTATTTATATATAATTAAATTCTAATAATCTTGTAAAAGTAATATTTCAGTATGGACATGATGGAAGTCAAATCAGATATGGAGAGCATATTGCATTCTATAATTATCGAACCCATAGCTTTACCTGTGGAACTTGAAAGCTCGATATAGGGATCTAAAAATGATGTCTGGGGATGTCTGTGTACCTGTCCCTGTCCGAAAAAGTTGTTAATTTTTTTTCTGTCCACAACTTCGCGGCCTTATCCTATGTCTCTTGAACTAAGCCCCACTCGATCCCCCAACCCTCATATATTCTGGAGCTTACATCATGCTACACTTATTCAACATATGCACTATCATTTGGAGGATGTCCCCACCCCTGGGGCACCAAATGATAAAGTTTTGGACTGTCCACAGCTTCTCAGCCCCACTCCATGTTTCCTTAACTAAGCCCTGCACCCAAACCCTGATATATTCTGAAAGCTAACACCATGCTTTACTTATTCAACGCATCCATTAGTATCCTCACAAACCTGTCACCACCCCCAGGACACCAAGCCCCATCCTCCATCTCCTAAACTCTTAGCCTCGCCCAAACCCCCTACCCTCATATATTCTGGGAGTTTACACCATGCTACACACTCATCCAATACCCTCGGGAGGATGTCCCCACCCCCGGGGCACACTCTTGTCTCCTAAACTACGCCTCGCCAAACCTCCTACTCTAATATATTCCTGGAGCTTACACTACGCTCGGGAGTATGTCCCCACCCCCGGGCACTAAGCCTCAACCTCTATGTTCAAAACTAACCCTTGTCTGACCCTCATATATTGTGTTTGAGCTTAGTATCTAATATATCTTGGCAGAAAGATGAACTTTTTGTGTACCCTGTAATGCTGGTATGATTCTGCCACCCCTCAATGAATTGCAGCCCCAAAAAGGCTCGATTTATCAGGCGGAGCCCCATGTTTTTATTATCAAAGTTTACTTTATAGCATTATTGAGATAGATGTTGAACTAACATCTGTATACCCTGCAAACAGTGAATAATTAGCGTCATCTCCACCAGTTTATTAGCCACTGCAAAAGTTTGATTGCCTGCCTTGACTTCTTAACACAGACATACACCACTCCCCCTGCATGCTAGCTGAATGTGATTGAATATCCTGGGAATAATTCTGGTCAGAGTTCTCCGGCCACCATGCATCGTGGCAATTGAACAGTGTACCATTAACTCTTTCCCCCATGGACTTGGGCAAAATTTGCTCCCTTTGCCCCGGCCATGATAACAATGGCATGACTCAGGTCGCTAAACCATGGACTTGTTTCAAACAGCACACTTTATTTCAGGACCAAAAATTATGTACCATATCACATGTTGAATGATTTACTTGTGGACCTCGTGGCACTGTTTGACTTTATTTGTTGCAATTTTATTTCCAAAATCAGTATTATTTGCTCATTGCAAAAGAAAATGGATTCAAGTGTCAAGAATTCTTTTTTCCAACAGGGTGGGGAAATTTTGAAAATAAAGACTGTCGAGCGGATTTAACAAGCTATCATTGAAGGTTAGATAATCTGGTCGATCATACTTCCGTTACTTGAACTATTCAGGAATAGCAACGTGGTTTTCCAGATATTTTTTTAATTTTTGCTGGAACTAAGCAAAAAATGCAGAAAAAGATCTATTCTGCGTCTATTATTTTCGATTATTTTCTGCTTTTCTTCTGATTCCATTTTATTTCTCCAACAACCAAGCCAACAGTTTACATATATCAGATTTATTATAAAATATACAGTTTGTTACACAGTTTAGTAACAATTTGTGTGATTATATTACTGGAAACCGCTGGACCACTAATATCAGGATCAACACAACTCGTCAAAACCTGTTTATATTGGAATACAGACGTCTTGTCAAAAGTCGCTTTTTCCAGGGAAACAGTGCCATAAAAACCAGACAGTTTTAATCCTCATGATCTTCCCTGTAAGTGACTTGTCTGCTGAGCAGGGAAAGCATGCAACATTTGGATGCAGTTGTCAACGTAGGGTACATGTAGCACATGTATGAAATGCAGTCGAATGTTTGGTTGGGAGTAGGAGGTTAGTGGTTCTGTAAGCTTCTTTTGTTTGGGTTATATGGTCACTGTTCTTTACAAATTGTAAATATCATCGGCTGGTATGCTGACTTGTTGTTGCCTCATTATTGACATAGTCTGGGTCGGAAAAAAACAAATTCAAAATGATCAGTCATTCCTCCGAATTTGGTCAGACATAACACTTCAAAATTGTCGGGATAAGTACTTTGATCGGATGAGGCCAAAGTTTGATCAGACATGTCTGCTATTTCAGGCCCTGCATATTATTTATTAAAAATGAAATATATTCTAACAAAATCTATCCGAAATTTCAAATGTCTGTTCGAAGCACTGTGTGTGTACTATAATGTGCTGGACAGTAATAAATGTGGAAATTTGATAATACCAATACAATGATTTGTATGAATCGGGATGTTTCGACCAATCATATTAATAGTACCAACCATGCCTTGCTCTTATGTGGCATTTAAGTGTGATACCATTGGCGTAACCATCTTTGTACTGTTACGGTACTTAAGTACCGATAGAAATATAGTTCAATGATTGCCTATAATTGGCATACAAAAAATGAGAAATTTCTTGATGAATATTTTCATCATATTATATCTTGTCCGAAAGCTTGGAGTATGGTCTTTGAAACAACTTAGGCAATAATAAGTATAGCTTCACTTCATTCGTGTTCATGGCTGAGTGTTGAGACCAGCTTGAAACTGTTAAAAATGCCGGTACAGAGGGAGTTAAGCGATTTCTGTGATCCACTGTGACTTTTAACCTATCCCTTGTAAATGAGTATGACAAATCACTGTTATTATGGTACAAATTTAACAAGCAACCCAGAATTATGCCCTGTGGTTGAGGCCAAGGGAAATGTACAATTGATTTATACCCTTTACTAATGTTATTATAATCGCATCATCCCTGTTCTATTGTATGAGCCCTGACAGTTCAGGTGGTCCACCATGTCTTGATTTATCCCATGAGTTATACAACAGTTTAACGTCCCACAACTTTAGTCATGTACATACCCCAAGGGTGACAGTGTCGTATAATCTTCTTTGTTCTGTTTGGTAAACATTTGTAAGTTAACTTAATGATTGTGAGATGTGAACAGTCCTCTTCAGACTCATGGGTAACTGAGGGCTGAAACCCAGGAGGAATATAGCATATAATCCAAATTATATTGGTATGGGCTGGACCTAAGCTCTTCTATAACCATCAATTGATAACCTGTACACTACAATTATCGACTTCACCAATCAATTATATTCGTGTTCACTAATGGATATATCCTTTTCTATATGTGTCTAAATATATCTATCTACTAACTTAGGCAAGACAGTGGACTAGCTAGCCATTTCAGTATTCAATCATTCATTTCACACATGTCTAAATCTTTTCCACATATATACAAAAGATTTCAACATATATGGGAATGATACTTCCTGACCTCATGCAATGTGTGATCACTTTCACCACATTGCAATGGCATCTAAGATGGTATTACGAACATGCGGTCACGTTGTATCCAACACCTTCGCGATCATTTCTCATTTAAGTTGTGTAAGACATTTGACTCATCAGTCTCCCTGATTTTGAAGAATATCTGTGTACATAACTTAATTTTCTCTTTGAATTAGCCGATGGAGTAATTTGTCGAATATTTAGTTATCATTTCATTACTAGGGTGCCCGTTCAAGTGTAATTTTGAGAATGTTGGCAGTGAAAAGTTGAAATAGACCCTATAGAACTTGGTTACTAGTGCCAGGTGCAGGCCACAAAAGTTTACTCAAATGATGGTTCAGTTCGCCTGGTAGAGGTTATGCAGAATGAAATAAGCGTGAATGTTTTTTCGTTCGCATAAAAATGAATCATATTTTGCTGTCAAGTCAGTTTATTAAATAAATTATCTTTTTCACCGCTGTCGAAACTGCAAAGTATGAATACAGTGGAATGAATGTTGGAACACATTATCATGATCGACTTCTCATCCCTGGTGCATGCCAGGAGATATTCTGATAACTTACGTCATTCATTCAATCACTCTCATCATCTCTTGGACATTTAATTCCGGGTATGCGTAAAGGCCAACGCACATGGTTTGGGCGGGAGCAGCATGTTTACCAGGACGAACTTTTCAGTGAACAGTTGAGCAAGGCTGTATGTTTGTAGTTTTGTCCATAATAAATACGGTATTTGATCAAATGATCATTGTGACTATTTTCAATTCACAGGTGTCAATAAGTTTATAAAGCAAGTTGTCTTGTTATCTCAATCAAGGCAGATTATGGACGAAACATAAGAAGTGAGTCATTTTATCTCTCGCGGAAGAAGCTGTATTTTGTCGACATACACGCATGCTGAGTTAAGTCCTGTCGAAGAAGCTGTATTTCTCACCCAGTATAATCCACTCAATATTTCAACCACCATGGACCATGATGTTATGTACAAAATTCTTCACAACCAATTTCCTTCTTACCTTAACTCTCTCTTTACATACACTCACGAAATTACACAAAGACGATCTAGAGCAACTGACAACAGCAATTTATATGTCCCTCGCCCCAGAACAACCTACCTACAACGCAGCTTAACATATTCTGGAGCCAAATTATGGAACTCCCTAGCCAATGAAGTCAAACATGCACCATCCTTGGATAGTTTTAAATCCAGGTTTATTGACAGTCGACAGCAAAGTAAAATGTAAATATGTATATATATATTTTTGTCAACTATATCATTAGTGCTTTGAATACATATTGTAATATCAAAGTGATATGCATGTATTATCCCAGAGGGCCCCAGGGAAGAACAGTTTCCTTTGTAACTGACTGTGTTACCCTCAGTAAATAAAGTTTTATTATTATTATTATTATTATTATGATGGAAAGGGGGAACAACAGGCCAAACTTCGCGGAGAGCCAGATCTAATGGACTCTACAACACCAATGATTTATAATTATCCGTGTGGTAATTAACTTACGTCTATTTCCCCAAATTTTCATCTATCCGTTCATCTATCCATGTTTCCTGGTCCGCTCGCGTTCACAATGAAAACAAGGATCGTAATGGACTTTAGTTTTCGCTTGCTCAGTCAAAGACTGTCAAAAAACATCGCATAAAATCCTGGATTTACCTCTTGAGATGTCCCCACATATACCACACTGGTCAATATACATACATCTGTTGTTGTGCTGATTAGAATATGCAGAATTCATGCAGTGAGTAAACAATGGATTCAATTCACTTTGTTCCCCATTATGCATTTTTGGCCAGATTATCGGTGATGTGTACATTTTGCAGAACATTTCTGCAGAACCTTTAGGTTATGTTAACTCAGGTAACCTTTCTGCATAACCTAT
Organism: Hanleya hanleyi; assembly: GCA_036873755.1. NCBI lineage: Eukaryota > Metazoa > Mollusca > Polyplacophora > Lepidopleurida > Hanleyidae > Hanleya > Hanleya hanleyi. The sequence goes on along the minus strand of JAVTVY010005484.1, from coordinate 67,533 downwards.
ACACAGTGTGTAAGCCTGTCCGCCTGTGATATATTTATGACGATGGAACTGTACGTCTTCCTGACGCAATCGCTGATGACACACAAAAACAATTGTCATCTTGGCAACATTTCAAGGTGATAGGAAGACAAGCACAAGAGACCATCATGTGTTGGCGACAATTCTAGACCATAACTGAATAATCAAGGTAATGGGAATAAATTCAGACAAAAACAGCTATTATAGTGTCGTATGCTTTCACTCTAGCGATAGTGAGGTAAGAAAATATAAGCAATTTTGTGAAAGGATGGAATATTTCTCCATATAATATCACTTTTATAAGCACATAAAAGACATATGTTTATTCATGTATTAGTTTTTATTATGAATATGTAGAAATAAGCGTGTAATTTTCTTCCACGTTCTCAGCAGAGGTCGAAATGCAAAGCTCACTCATAACTGCTACTGTGCCCCTTTTCGATGTGACACAGTGCGCCTTTGTGAAGAGGTAGAAAATCGCGCTGTACGACTTTTCGACGTGCTACCCAATTTTCCATGCACAATATGGATGTTATTTGTGCACATATCACTCTCCTTCTGAAATATGAATCGTCCAACAAAGGAAAGACAGTAGTGACAACATCGATGCCCCTTTCAGGGCAAAGATGATTGCCCAAATATTGCATGTCACGATGCAAGACCCCAATTTCTCTTGCATTTTACACTCATTCTCCTTCTTTTTCCTGGCTAAAAGCAGGTATACACTATGGAGAAGATCACTAATTTGGATCTCCTCTACAGGTGCAATTATTGTGATTTCAGTTTGCCAGTGCCTTAGATCACAACGAAACTTAATCATCTAATGTTTGGAACTGGCTACGTCTTCCATGTATAACATGCAGATTTCATTGATCTAAACTTGGATTTTAGATGAAGTCAACTCATCCAGTCGGCATTTAAAATACGAAAACCTGTATACAAATTGCCTGTATAACTTGAGCAAGTACGTCAACACCCTAAGTTGTAATCCAGAAAACCACTGGATTGACAAGTACGGTACATTCCGAACTTGGAATTTAAGATGGAAGGCAATACAATTTATACTTGAAAATGTATGCTTTCACAATCCAAATTAAACATTTTAAAAAGGTGAAAATTCAAGATCCAAAATTGTGCCAATACAGCAATTTCCGAATTTGCTTCTGCAAGATATGAAAAAATGTACCGGTAAATGTAAATCACATGTAATTAAATTTTCATCCGACGACACCGAAATTTAGAGAACACATTCCGTTCTGCACAACATATAAAAAAAAAATAATTAAAATTACCTGTGGATGCAGCGTTTTACATGCACGAAGAAATTACAAAATATAACATTTTCGCCAATACCGGCATATAGAAATATTGAGATTGGCAAGAAATACGGTACAGCATATCCTGAACCTGGTGTTGCAGGATATTAAACAATAATGTAAATTTATACATGTTTAACAGGTAGGATTTGCGAGGACGCCCAAAATAAATATGCATTCATCAAAAAATGAAAATACATATACCCGTAAATTTAAACCTTCGATATTACTATGGCGTACCACCCAAAGGATGTGATTGGAGCTAGGAACATATGAAAAATATGACCTATGGAAAAAAATAGATTTTGATTCCAAGCGAGCGAGTATCGTGATTTTCAGATAAGGCCGTGAATTGGTGTATACTTTCCTGCAATTCGAAGACGTTGAACCGAACAGAAAACATATTAAGAGTGCAAAGTCATACCCATGCAGGATTAGTTTTATGCTTTGTCTCAATAGATTGATCAAGTTCCAAGAGATTGTTCAAGTATGTAGCTGGGGACCGGGGCAAGTTTTATTATGTTCGAATGTAAAATGAATATATTTACAGAGAGAAATAGACGTCTTCACCTAAAATCAGCGATTTTGCAGTAATACTTCACAGTCCTGTCCTTCGAGAACCGTGATACTTAATGTTTTGAAATTATTCTGTGTATAACAAAATATGGATCTTTATGCCAGTCAAAATGTTTCTTTAATAGGTAATATTTTATTTTTGGGAAGGATTATTTTTGGCACCTCAAACTGGGGACGATTTCTGGCTCGAATGTACTGCGTCCTTTGCGTCAATATTTCGTACATACTGAGACATTGGCAAGGAATACAATTTGTAAAAAAAGAAAAGAAATAAAATACTATACCGGCCGGGTACAGTCTGCATGATAATTTTTGAATCACTTCTTTGTTACTTTTGTAAGCACTGTAGTTTTGGTATAGTCAGAATTTGCAATGATATAAAAAACAAAATCCAAATCTCAAAAGCAAAGCAACTTGTCAGCCTAGATGTTGTATTTTACATTGTTGCGGTCGTACGACATAGATGATCTCCACTTGAACATTTTGAGACACTTGGAGACGCTTAAAACTAAAGTGTTGAAACTTATTCGTAAAGTGTTGAAATAACCCTTTAAGTGTGTCCACAGGGACTGCTCTTTAAGTGTTGTCCCTGTCGACCCACTTAAAGTATGGCAAGCCAAAGTGCTTTTTATTCCGAATTTCCGATATCGGAAAGTCTAATTTTCCATATCGCAAATAGAATTTCCGATATCGGGAATTAGAATTTCCCATATCGGATATTCAGTGACAATTTCCGATATCGGGAATTCAATTTCCGATATTGGAAATAGAATTTCCCATATCAGGAATTGTCACTGAATTTCCAATATCGAAAATGAAAGCTCTGGAAGCTTTACGAAAACTAGAATTGCAATTTCCGATATCGGAAATTCAGTGACAATTTCCGATATCGGTAACTGAATTTTCGATATCGAAAATTCTAATTTCCGATATCGAGAATTGCAATTTCCGATATCGGAAATTGAATTTCCGATATTTGGTGTGTGTATCTCTGGACCATTTCACTTTGAATGGTCTACTGTAAATTGGACAGCCGTACGATGCTTCAGTATGTACGTCCCTGTGCCGCTGGAGGTTGAACCTCCATTTGGTAAAAAAAGTGACATTTATGGCAGTGAAATATGTTAGGCTTTGCGAGCTTTGCGGATTTCTTCGTGGATCTTCCGCGGACTGGTTGTGGGCCTACGAATATTTCTTGGAATGATTCTTCCTCTGGTATTCTTAGAACAATTTAAAAACTATAAGACAACATGAAAATGAAACGGATCATGGTGCCGTAGTGTGGGTTCTGAGATATGAAACCCACTGGAATAATTAAGTCATCATTCGGCCCTACACATGAACATGCAGTATCAGTGCCGATTAGGCATTGCTATAGTATATGTGCACAGTAATTGCACTTCGGTTTTTACTATGCACGCCAAAAATGCGGACAGGAACTCATCAAAAACTCGAACAGTCGAAAAAATCCCCTCGACAAAAATACGGACAGTCTCATTTCAGGACATGAACACTTGTTCCTAAATATTCGCCTCTTAATACTTATATTTATCTCCTCCGTACCAGTCATATCTGATTAACTACCATTCTATTTTTTTATACTATATAGACCAAAATGTGAAATCCTATACCACAAGAACAATCAACTTCATAACTGTAAAAGTTTCAATAAATTTCTAACATGAACACAATTATGATGAAAACGAGATGATCTATGGAGTTGAATTTGACACAGGATCTGTCAAAATAAATCTAGAACATTATCTCATTCAGTTTCTTCCATAAAGTGATGTGTAACACGCAGAAAATTGTAAAATGCTCAACCTCCATCTCAGCACACGTGTCGACTCGGTGCGATCACGCCAAAAATGGGCACAGATGGCTCGTCATAAATAAATCCCAGCCGGACAGGGTTATACACTGTGCTATAGGTTATGAGTTACCTAAAGCCATTTTCGCGTAACCTATTTTAGGGTTGTGCAAATTCCTCAAAATTTTGGGACCTGCAGGTTAAAGAGTATATATATATTTTATCTGGACTAACAGTACATGTATTCTTGGCTGCAGCACTAATTTCTGTCTTCAGTGTCGTCTGAACAAAAGCTGTTATAACTATCTTGAATATTCCATTATCGGTGTGGACGGTGAATTGGACTACAGTCACTATTGATTTGTGGATATATATTGTTTGATTTCTGTTTAGTTTCGTCTCAAACTGCTGGTAATTAACTGTCAACATTCAGATAAAAGAAGGTGAGATGTGACTCATCTCAGTGAAAATATTACACATGGACTTTAGGTCTGTATTCGTGATTTTCTCTCGGTCTGGGGCGCTTTCGACATTATTGACTGACATTATATCCCCATGGCTGTGTTTGTGCTAAACCGTGTGGATAGTTAAATGCTTTCGAGTCTGGCATGCATTGCGAGTATTGTCCAAAACTCTTTCTCTTCAGTCCAAGTTGCACGTTGCTGGATATATATCCTGACGATTTTTATTGATCGCATTTGTTATGGACGGCACATTGGAAACGGTATGATATTGACTGGCGTCGCTTTTGTCTGATTGCCCCATATCTCTCTTCACAGTGTTCACTTCAGCTATCTGTCCTCTCACTCGATGTTTGTGCAGCAACCTTGTATTGACTAAACTATTAGAGGGATATAGGTAACTCAATTGTATTGAACACATTGTATAGAGAACATGCAAAAATGACCTTTTTTACCTCCATTTTAGAGAGTGGGATCATGATAACCTGCTCTCTTGTCAGATCTTGTTCTCCATACATTGGTCTTGGACAATAACATCATCATTCAACGGGGGTTTTCTACAGGTTAGGGGAATCCCGCACTCTAAAATGGAGGTAAAAAGGGTCATTTTCGCTCAATAAATCAGTTCACATAATGAGTTCAGCAAAATCCTCTTGGAGCGCATACAGACATACATGTATCTATCCGCGTTAAATGGTAGTAAAAAAGTAAATTGTCATCTGTCTAATTTACATAATAATAGGCCAAACATCCTTCGCGCTATTTAAACAACATTGGCTGGTTCTTCACATGGCAAATAAATTTTATGACATGGAACAATAGATAATGCGCATGAAATTTTGATGCTTTGGTTAAGAAGGAATCAAAAGTTATTGAGCAAAAACGACCTTTTTTACCTCCATTTTAGAGAGCGGGATCGCCCTAACCTGTTCTAGGATGTACATGTAGGCTGTATTTATTCTTAGCCGCTATCCCAACATCAATGAATAAACCTGTTGGTGATGGATTCCTTATGACTTTGTTTAGCTGAATAATTCAGATTTGAAATTGTTACTCTGTTTCGACCAATATTTGGACTCTCCTTTGAATGCTGGAGTATCTCCCATTCCAGAGAGAAAAACATGTAGAATCAGTCTTGGCCTTTTTTGTTTGTGTCTGTCAGTCATTCCTGAGTACATGTCTAGTCAAAAGTGATGTTAAATAGTGTCAGCGGACATTTGAAATGTCCGTATTTGGCTATTTTGGTATACATTTTATATGTGAAATAGGTCAGGTTTGGACTGTTAACAGGTTAACTCAAACTAACTCCATCATTATCAAAATATCGGGGGGGGTTTTTTGCATCAAAATATCAACATTTTGGTTAAAGATGTCATATTTAAACAATTAAACAATCCCCAATAAAATGTAGGCCTATACAAAAAAGTAAAATTGGCAAAAGCTCAAATTCAAACATCAGCTGCAATGCTGTTTTATGTCACTTTTAACTGTGAGATTTTATAGCATATAATGTGGGTATTTTCTGTATAAAACACAGCTCTTTTTGTGCAGAATTCATGAAATTGTAGGAATTAATTCACGAATGTAATAGCAGTTTTTGTTAACGACACATACTTTCAAGGGTGCATTGAAGATGTTTAATGGATGCATTGAAAAAGTACTCCAGCGGTATAAAAGCCTCTTAAAGGCCCTAAAATGTCGTCACTGTTGCAGGGGGAGAACAGCGGAACAGCTTACTGTGGCCTGTTGAATACATGTGGTGTATAAGTTTCTGGGATCAAAAAGTTACTGAACTAATTTCGCTTTGCTAAACTTCCAGGTCAATTTTGTTTTCATGTAGGACATCAAAGGGCCCATGTAGCGTGAAAATCTCTCACACAAGGTTAAAGTTGCAATCATCGCCATTCTAGATTAAAGTGCAGAGTTTTTTATTGACCATAGCTGTCGGAGGGAAATGAATAAAAGGGCTTTAGAAATTTGTTCATTAACGGCAATGTTAGTGTCAATCAACTTGCCCTCCACCTCGCACTGTAATTCTCTGGCATGTATGCAGGAAGCAAGATTCGTTCTTTGGGGTTTTCTTTGCTGAAAGAAACCCCCTTAGTAGTGGGAAGAGTTTTGGAAGAAAGGGCCGTACATCAAGGGCAAATCTCGAAAACGCGAAACCCCGCTTCCTCTTTCAATCTGCGGGGAAGAGAAATCATTCCATTCAACACATAATGGATCTGAAAGTGATAAAATAAAATATCCTGACACGTTTACTATTAAATCAGTTTCTCTGATCAGTCAGTTTTGTTGGAATGTCTGCTAGATTTGGTATTTAATGTAAACACAGATTATCAAGTTGAGAGAGAATCGACTGAGCTGTCTCATCGAGTGGGGTCGGGCCCTGTATCATCAATCGTCATAAATATTGGATTAATACCCACTTTAGCACAGTAACTTTCAAGGAAGCTTTTCTTATTGTTTGAGCACAGTTATCAAAATCAGGAACAGGGCCATCTATATCTTGGATTAACCTGCATTGGTTCCAGAAAGCTAATATTTGGCCCTGGAATATCTATGGGTTTATGTGGCTTTATTCGCATCATGATGAGTTTGATGTCCGAGGAGAAATAGTAATGGTATTGTCTAGTTTACCAAAGGAACGCAGTGAGGATTTGAACCATGATTTGTAGACATTCACAAATTGGAATGAAATGACACAAGGAGAATGATGCTACATTTTGAGTTCAATAATATATGTCCCACATTGGACATAGAATGAGAGAAGCAAGATATGATTTGGATGATAATAGTTTGATATAACTGTTATATTTATCTTGGATATTCAGACGTCGTGATATGACTGGAACATTGTTGAAAGCAATGTTGGATCATATTCACTCACTGAATATTCTTACGAAGTAGGCTCTCATTTGCAAATTGTCCGAAAATGAGTGTGAGTGAGTCAGTCAGTCAGTCCATCTGAATCCTTTCGTCGGCAAAATAAGGAGAACCGTTGACATTAGAACCTTGATTAGGGGACTGTTACCAGCACTTTTGATGAATATTTCTCTTCATTTTTGATGAAAATCACTGGTGATTCTGACTTGAGCTGTGCCCATCCTAATATAGGCAGGATTTCAACTTGGAAGGGGGGGGGGGGGAGGTTTCCAAGAGTTCAGTTCGCGTCCGAGTCATCATGCCTACCCTACTTTGTAGGTCCTGTGACGTTAGTCACACTGCCATGTTTAAGTTAAACTTGTCTCAAAATGGATGTCAAATCAGTTGAAGGTGAAATGATCCAAAAGACAGGAGATGACACTCCAAGTTTATGACATTTACTCTACCCATTATCTCTCCTGAACGAATTTTGCTGTGCTGGCTGCGACACATTTCATATGGACTAATTACCGTTATGGCTGTATCCAGGCTCCCATACGTAACGAATAACCTGGAGAAGTTCTCTTGCTTAAACAGTAACAGAAATTTCATGGCCAATTAAAAATATCTCTGGAGTAGCATTGGGTTTATGAGCCAAGTTGATGCTGTTTGTTCACTCTTTGAAGCAGCTTCAAAGCCTATGCTGGCCTAAAGCTTCTGCTGAAATCTTAACCGTTATCTGGCAAACTCGAGAGAAAGCCAAGGAAAAGTTTTCACTTCTATTCTTTTGAAACTCGATATAGACATGTACATGTGCTTTGGTATCAAGATTGAATATTGAATATGGATAATTAAAGCCAATTGTTACCCCTCAGCCCATAGGGCTGTGGGGTCTTGTCGTTGCCATGTACGTACGTCCGTCCGTCCTAGCGTCCGTCCGTCCTAGCGTCCGTCCGTCAACATTTTCTTGTCCGCTAAATATCTTCAGATCTATGAAGTCGGGCCTGACCAAACTTTGGTGAGAGCTTCCTGAATGTTGACAGATGAAATGATTAGATTTCCAGATGGCTATGATGATGTCATGATTTTAATTATTTTTTTTATTATTTATTGATGGCGTAGCTTTTGCACTGTTATCTATGCCCATCAACATGTTCTTGTCCGCTGAATATCTGCAGATCTATGAAGTCGGGTCTGACCAAACTTTGGTGAGAGCTTCCTGAATGTTGACGGATGAAATGATTAGATTTTCAGATGGCTATGATAATTTCATGATTTTTAATTTTTTTAAATTTTTTAATTTATTGATGGCTTAGCTTTTGCACTGTTATCTATGCCCATCAGGAACCCTTGGTTGCATGTTTCGTTGTGAATTTTGAAGGTTCCCTGATACAAGAAAGCCTGGTCCATTCATGATTATTATTGAATGAAGGACAACATTTTTCTTAAATTTTGCTATTAAATCATTCTATTCTACATCATATGATTTATTCTAAAACTTTGCATGAACCATATTTGTGTCCACACATTTAACTGGTACAACATAATGCTTCAATTTTTGTCACCAAACATGTTACTGTACCTTGGAAATTATGTAAAACGAGTGATTAGGAGAGCCCATTTTTAGCCTGACTGTGTGCAATTTTGAATCAGTTTGCATACCTGGAGCTCCCCCCCCCCCCAAATAATGATAAGGGTTGGCCTGTGTCAATAAGTGTGTTTACTTGTTATCACACTTGTGCAATGCATAAATTGCCACTGATAAAGCTACACTTCCTTGCATGCTGTAATCCCAGCACATCACTCACGTGAAACCGAAGTCTGTTATATACGGTATCCAAGGATTTTTTGCAGGTTCCGATCCCAAACTCCCAGTTCCTTTTCGTAATTCATTATTGAGGGTCCAATTTTTTTTAGTGAATTTCGGCGCAAAGAGCCTGTGATCAATCACAAAACAGACGTTTATTAACATGAAATTCAATACCCAGCTATGCAATCGGATCGATATTGAGGCTTCCAGAAGCTTTTTCTAGGAGTATTTCTTTCAGAAATCTTTTCAAATTGAACAAAAACAACACTTTCGTTTTTTTGTTTCATTTGAGTTTTGGGTGCCCATATGTTTTCCAAAACTAAACTGGCTCTAGATGCAGCCCTGATCCTACTTGACTAAAAAAAAACAGGCTGAGGGGTCCACGCACCTTTTAGGTGCTTGCCTGCAATTCATGTTGCTATTGTGTATGCAGCTGTCCGCTCACAGCATTGCCTGTATAATGTCAATTGAACTGTCTCCTATTCTGTTTTATTCCGGGCTGCTAAAATATCCAACATGTCACCTAGCAAGTTTTACCTACATGTGTACCTACACAGCATATATACCTGAGGGAAAGCCACGAAAGTCCATCTGTCTGTCTGTCCATCAATCCATATTTCTTGTCAACGCAACTGTGCTCTTCCGATTGATGGAGGATTTTCTCTTACTGAGTTATTGCCATACATTTCACAGTACTGTAGATTAAATGATATCTGATCAATGCAACTCCTCCTACACTACTGATACAGTTGACATAATAATTGGTCGTTATTGTTGGCACAGTCTGGAGATGCGCATGTGCTCTTCCCCATTGACGGAGGATTTTTCCTTACTGAGTTATTGCCCTTTATTGTTCAAAATACTGTAGATTAGATGATATTCTCTTTTCGACGCAATCCCTCCTATGCTTTTGATATGGCTCACACAATACTTGATGGATATTATCGGCACAGTCTGAAGATGAGCATGTGCTCTTCCAGTTGATAAAGGGTTTTTCCTAACTGAGTTATTGCCCTTTACAGTTCAAAATATGGTACATTAAATGATATAATCTTCTCAACACAGTTCCTCCTACACTTTTGATTTGGTTCACACAATACATGTACTTGGTGGATATTTTCGGCACAGTCTGGAGATGCGCATGTGCTCTTCCCATTGATGGACGATCATTCCTGAGTTATTGCCCTTTACAGTTCAGAATACTGTAGATTAAATGCTATCATCTTGTCAATGCCACTCCTCCTATACTTTTGATACAGCTCGTAATACTTGGTGGATATTCAGGGGTTTTTCTAGCCGATTTCTCATCGTGGTAATCCCGATGAGAAATTTTGAAAATTGGAGTTTTAGAGGATTTTTATACGCCCGCCAAAAGGCGGACGTATTATGTGATGGTGGTTTCCGTCCGTCTGTCCGTGTGTCCGTCCCCCGTGTCTGGTCTATATCTGAGACAGTTTTCTATCTACAGTTCTAATTTTTGGTGAGTGGATACCCTACGGCGAGACGATGTGTCGCGTACCAAAATGAAGGTCAAGGTCAGAGGTCAAAGGTCACTGGCCTAAAAAACAGGAAATCACTGAAGTGTTCGTGTCCGGTCTATATCTGTGAACGTTTTCTATCCACAGTTGCAATTTTTTGTGAGTGGATACGCTAGGTGGAGACGATGTGTCGCGTACCAAAATTCAGGTCAAGGTCAGAGGTTAAAGGTCACTGTTGCCTAAAATTAGGAAATCATTGATCATTGACAGTTTTCTATCTAGAGTTCTAATTTTTGGTGAGTGGATGCCCTAGGGGGGAACGATGTGTTTCATACCAAATGTAGGTCGAGGTCAGAGGTCAAAGGTCAGTGTGACATAAAAATCAGCAAATCATTAAAAATTACTAATTTTTTGTGAGTGAATTCTATAGGGGAAATAAAGTGTCGCATACCAAAATATAGGTCAAGGTCGAAGGTCAAAGGTCACTGTGACCCAAAAATCAGGAAATTATGAAAAATGGCATTTTTTGGTGTCAGTAGATACATTAGGGGGAAACAATGTGTCACATACCAAAATGTAGGTCAAGGTCAAAGGTCAAGGTCACTGTGACCCCAAAATCGTGAAATTGTTAAAAATCATGATTTTTTGTGTCCATTGAGAAATTACAGGGAGATGGTTTGTCATATACCAAAATTTAGGTCAAGGTCAACAGTCAAGGTCACTGTGACTCCAGAATCAAGAAATCTTTGAAAATTACTTTTTTTTGTGTCAGTAGATACATTAGGGGGACATGATGTGTCATGTACCAAAATGTAGGTCAAGGCCGAACGTCAAGGTCACTGTGACCCCCAAAATCATGAAATTCATAAAAATCATGATTTTTGTGTGCCCATTGATACATTGACGGAAGACGATGTGCCCTGTACCAAAATTTAGATCAAGGTCAAAGCGCAAGGTCACTGTGACCCCAAAATCAGGAAATCATTAAGTCACATTTTCATATGCCTGTCGAAGACGAGGTCATGTAATGCGATGTTGCGTTCTGTCCATTCATCCATTGACATTTGTTGTCCATGCGATATCTCTAGTTTCAAGGTATGGAATGGTATCAAATACCTTACTCACATGGCGAAGAGGAGCCATACATCAATTTGTCAAAGGTCAAGGTCACAGTCCCCCAAAACTGAATCAAGTTTAGCGGACTATATGTGTTAGGTTGGAATATTCAGAGTTTTCTCCCTTAATTGTGGAGTTGTCTCCCATGTTTGAAACAGCTACATTTAGTTAAACTGTTGTGAAAAAACCCATACATTTACTAATTTAACGGGGAGAGGGGTCCTTTATGAACTTTATGCCTGTTGAGTGTTTATCAACTCAAGAACAAAGGTTTACTTCATCACTTTCTTTTTCCTTCATGAAAAATTCTCTCGTCTGAAAGAAATACATTTGCAAGAAAACTACTATTTTCTTGTGTTTGACTATTGTCGATTTCAGTGTGGGATATGTGAGCTCTCAGTTCTTGCTCAAAGGTCAACTAGTTTCCAAGAGTTAAGCTCATTTTAGTTTATCATTCAATTTTAGATGTGATATTTGTTACATTCTCAGAAGCACAAAATTGTAGACCTTTCTCTGGATTGCTAGCTACCAATTGGAATCAAGGCTATTAAACAACCTTGAAATTTGGACCAATGTAATTCCAGATATACGGGCGTATATTGAAGCCCATTGGGCTCTTGTTGTAAATTGTCCCTCGACAAATTCAGTTTCTTTTAATTTCCGATATTGAGTTTTACTGATATTTCCTCGCCCATATCATTGTGTATTTGTATCTAAATAAACTTATTTTAATCCTTGAATCTTGTCCGAGTTCGCGATCCGACGTCTGTTTTCGTTGTTGTTTACTGGCGCACTGTGACTCTCCGCACAAAGGTGATACTGACAATTTGAACGAATGGTGCCTAGGAGAACTTTTGATAGGAGAGTGTTGGGCAGTATCGCGCTCATTCATTGGTCAGGCAGTTCATTATCATCCAATGAAATATAGCGTTAAGATGATTGCCAAATACCATCTTCGCAATATTGCTGACATCATCAGTAAATGCGCTGCAAGATTCACTCTGACAGGATCGTTTGCCAGGCAGAAATTGTTGCTTCAAACGATGTTGATCTGGTATTTTACAGCTAGCTACCACTCGAAACAGAATAAAACTTGTGCACTATAGACATTAATGTACAAAATATAAGAATGCTTTGACTGCAATGACTAATGAACTGCAAAACCGTGGGCAAAGAAATTAGACACGGAAGTTGAGTGGCCCAGGCTTTGCAACAACAACAACGAAATGTATCTGACTATCTCCTCTCAATGAAAAATTACCATTTTCAAGGTCATAAAATCAACAATCTTGGGTTGTTGATTCTCTTTTAAGTATAACTGAAAGGCATAGTACCATTTGATTGGATTTTCAAACAGAATACTTGATAAACATCGTATTGTTTTTTCTTCTTCTAGGCAAAAACTACATCTTGTACACAGAAATTCGACAAAGTTAATCATGCAGTCATATTTATTTCATGTTAGCTAACAATTATAAACAACTATTCCTGGAAAAAACAGCTACCTTTTGTAGTACTGAGTACGAAGCCAGATACTATCTTTGTCAGGGCAACACATTCCAAATGTTAGATACTAAGTTATTGATGCCTGCCAAAGTGTCGGTCACCAGTGAAAAAATTATTCGCAGGCTTGAAATGAAGGCGGACGTGTATAATGGATGTGTAATTTTCAACTGTGGGTTTGAAATTTGTTTAAAGTTATCCCTATGAAAATGTTTGCATAATTGAGTTTCTGAGCCGAAACTATGAAAACCATGGAAATATTGATTTTTTTTCGATTATTGGCGTTTTGAGTTTGTGAAATTCTCAAATTGAGTAGATGAAAGATTTTGGGCTAGAATAACCCCTGATATTATCGGCATAGTCTGGAGATGGGCATATATGCTGTAATCTTTGATGGAGGATTTTTTCTTAACTCATTGCCTAACTCATTAAACTTGCGCCGGAAAGCCGTTGTCAGCGGCTTCTTGATGGCCTTATTTAAACACACCTGTGATTGGTTGTTTCGGCCGCGTAGCAAAACGGTCCTGTGATATATGAATCACTGGCTACATTCTTTTCAGCATCGATTTAGAGTTTATTATATCGGGAATCCCCAAATAACATCATGTTATGTGACAATTGTGTGGGTAAACTCCAAAAATGGCGGCTGCGGCCGTCGTGTGTTGTGTTTTTGTTTTCTACTGACTAGACAAATGTACAAGTTCAAGAATGGTTTCCATCATCAGATTTTATCTATACGAATCACCAAAGCATCAATGATTGTAAAAATATATAGATAGCCTCATGAAATGCGACAAATGAAAGGGGTTTTCCAAGCATGCATGGCGTCACCATCCCGTGTGGGCGACGTAACTTCATAAGTTGTGCGTGTTTTGTTTTTCTCCCGACTTGAAAAAAACAACAAACAATTCAAGAATAGTTTCCATCATAAGTTTTATTTATATAAATCCCCAAAGCATAAGGATTGTAAAAATATATAGTTTACTCTACCTACGGTACCCATGGAAAAATCTTAGGGCCATTATTGTAACCATATGCGGAAATTAATATTTTTGCGTAATTTATTCCGGCCAGTTGTGAATATTTATTCCGTAGACAAAGAGTTAAGGCATTGTTGCCCTTCACAGTTCAAAATATCTCTTCAACGCACCCTTTATGCGGTTCCTTTCATACTAGGTGGATATTATCGGCAGAGTCTGGAGACGTAATGTGATGTGCAAGTATTTGCTGATTTCCTTCATACAGAAATGCAGCTGTTCTCCGACTTCCCAGATCACTGACACTGGGGTCGGGGGATATCATACACCATATCCTGATGGCTGTCCTTCTGTTTTCTTATCGCATTCAAGGTTAAGTAATTTCTGTCCTGTAGGCCTACTGTATGTTATCACTGCCGGTTCAGTCAGGCAGTTCAATTGGTTTTAATGATATCGTTGAGACAAAAATGATTCTCCTGTTGTGCTAAATCAATACTGAGCACTGACACAAGTTGTTTCTATGAATCTAAGCCATGCTTTGACTGTGGGGGTTCATTTGTGAGTGATCCAATAACCTTGCACATTATTCAGCCTTCTGATTGGAGCATAATTTCTTTATAGAAAAAGGAGTAAGCTAGCTGTCTTCTGATTAGTTGATAGTTAGGTAGCAATGGATAAGTTAGCAGTGAAATACTTTCTTGTCCAGACCTTGACTTTATATCATGTTACATGAAGGATTATGATCTGTGGCACTAAGAGTGGAACAACAGAATCACTCATGCATATCAGCATACATGTCACAGGCTTCATATAGGTTACAGTCTATGGTACATGTAATCGTTCTAATAATTCAATCCCACTATCAAAATTCAGTCACCCCCAATATTAGCTACATCGTAATCCCAGAAGTACCGCATAACTTACTACATATTCATGCCACGTGCCATAGAAGGGCAGGTTCACGCACATGAGTTTTTCTCACGAGCCAACAACACCAGAGTATTTTGTCTGAGTGCCGGTTCAACAGTTCAAGGAATTCGCGCAGTAAATATTATTAGAATAACTTTAGAATTTTAGAGCAAGTAAGCGTCCTGAGATAGTGGCGTTGCCGTGGGGAGCGTATGGCGATCAAGTAGTGAGCCGACTACGAAATAGTGCCTTTGATAATCGAGCGATCCGATTGCATTTTATTGTGAAATGAAGTTAATTTTAACCAAACGAACATAATTCATTCAAATTATACAAAACTATTTCTATGTTTAGTTGAATAATAGCAATCTATACCCAGAACTCAGCAACTGGGTTAATTTCCGCCAATACGAAAATAGACGAATTCGAGATCGGTTCCGTCGAAAAATTAATTGTGCGCTTGATGAGATAAGATTCGTTATTGTACTAAGCATCCCATTTGGGACAGAGTACAAAACACATAAAAAGTAGAACAAATTAGAAAGTAAACAAACAGGTGCAAAGTTTCCGTTTCCGCTCCCAG
Organism: Hanleya hanleyi; assembly: GCA_036873755.1. Taxonomy (NCBI): domain Eukaryota; kingdom Metazoa; phylum Mollusca; class Polyplacophora; order Lepidopleurida; family Hanleyidae; genus Hanleya; species Hanleya hanleyi. Next base: position 52,111 of record JAVTVY010005484.1, on the reverse strand, counting down.
AAATCCACTAGGCCAGAGGTCAGTTTTCGCAGCTAAAGTGAGTTCTGGGGCTAGATTGATTTGATTCCCCTCAAATTTTATGGCGGGTAATTCCGCTTTCTGTGATTGAGTTATTCGAGTATCAAAATCATTGCTGCTGGGTTCCACTAATGCAGGCAATGTTTCTGTCTCCCTCTTATTTCTAAGCTATCAGCTGGCAAATAATTAATGTCCTATATCGTTTACACAGCTTACATATATCCAAGTTAAGTCACCTGATGCAATTTATGATGACTATAACCGTTTGATACCTCATCTACATTTATTGTTACGTGTGCTTGAAACTTGGTGAACTTTGTCAACATGTCATGTCCCTGTGCACCACTGATTATCTGATCATGCTTTGGGGCCATGTTGCCTCCATTATCACAGGGCTAGGCCAGACCGGTGGCTGTCTGAGAGGGTATTAGACCATTCCCCCATCACTTGCCGCTAAGACGAGCATAATATTTACGGACATTTCTCGTGAACTCGCTGTAGGATTGTCAAGAGACAGGTGTAGACAGCTAAACAGGATCATGATCCCTTGCAGTAATTCACTACCTGATATTTCTCGACTCGTTCCACTTCCCAACAAATCCCCCATAATTATTCGCGGATAATGTTTACCCGTATTACGTGATGACATTGCAGAATTGCTAATCAAGTGTGGTTCGCATCGAATATGTCTTACTAATCCAGTGAAAGAAATATTCGATTTCTGAGAATATTTGACATTTGAATTGGCATGATGTCCACTGAGATTTCAGACAATGTGCTACTCAAATATATGTACTGTCAGTGATGCCACAAATATTCAGACATTCTTTTAGGGCCCCGTGGGGCTTCCGGGGATTGACCTGGGATGTCGTTGTGCACACCGCAGGTCATGGTAAGAATGTGCCTCAGCTCCTCAGAGAGCTTGTCATAAGAGGCGACTAACTGAGGCACCTGTGGGGTTCCCGGTTGTGAAAAGGAATAGGACCCCACCCGTGTGGTTCCCGGGTGTGAAAAGGAATAGGACCCAACGTCGTGATATGACTGAAATATAGTTGAAAGCGACATTAAATCATATTCACTCACCCCATTCTTTAAGGGCTTCAGATAATTACAGGAAGATTGCAATAAGCATCATAAGGCGGCAATGTTGGGGTAGTCCAAGGTCATGTTGGGTAATCCACTTGTAATATGTTTTGTATACAAGCGTCTAGTCCATCATTCAATATTCAGCTATCGTCCGTTAAAGGATTTCCGCATCCATAATCCAAAGACCTAATCCATATACAGTCTAGCCTCACTATAAGTATTAGGTGCCTCAATGTAGCGCTGATTTCTTATATATGGTGGGTGCTATGTGTCCCCCAGATTGAAAAATGCGTATTATTTCAGCACTTTTATAAGACTGAAAATCTGTAAGGTGGTTTGAGTTTTGTCCCCCAATAACAGCATTATAGAGAGATTACACTATAATAGCATTTACCAAATTTAAAGAATAAATCATAGTATACATAAAACTAGGCTAGTTTCCTGCAAGAGAGAAGCGGTCAACAGTATGGCCCTTGCTAATCTGGAGAAATTATTGACCAAACAAAACACACCCCCTGTGGATTACCCCAACATGGCCCCACTCTGACATCTTTTTGCAATCTTCCCATTCTATACCACATCACCTGAACCCAGATATACAAAAACTGCTCCCCATCTTTACTCCTGTATATCTGGGATCAACACCCCCATTTCTGTGTTCTGAGTATTGACCAGGTTAGGGAAAACCTCTCTCTAAAAATGGAGGTAAAAAAGGTCGTTTTTGTCCAATAAATTCAATGATATATCGAAGATAGAAACATTCGCCATAGGTGACCAAGGATATGTTTATCCACTTCGGATGGTATTGAAAAAACAAATTTGCATAAGAATAGACGACATGTTTTGTTCTCTGTTAACAATTAGACTATGCACACTTTCATTGGAAAACCACTGTTCGGGCATGTAACAATTTTTACCCCTCAGCCTATTAGGCTGCGGGGTCTTGTCGTTGGCATATACGTCCGGTCGTTCGTCCGGTCATCCGTCCGGTCGTCCGGTCGTCAACAATTCTTGTGATCGATCTAGAAACCGAACCGTTGCTTCTAGAGCCTATTGAATCTGGACCCGATTGGTTGGAAACTTTGGTGGCCATCTTTAATTTATGCGAAACCATCACAGCTTTCTCGTTACCAAGCTTTCTTTAGAACGACTTACCCTAGGCACACCAAACTTGCCGTGCACATCCATATGCTCATGACCCAGAACCCTATTGAATCTGGACCTGATTGGGTGGAAACTTTGGCGGCCATCTTTAATTTATGCGAAACCATGAACCTTGTGTATCTCGGAAACCATTTTGCTGTTCAGTGTGAAACTTTGTAGAGATTATCGATACATCAAGAAACTTTGAAGGAATGACCAAACCAGTTTTCCTGATTAGGTGAAAGCCTTGGTGGCCATCTTTAATTTATGCAGAATCTTTAATGATGTATTTCTTTGATACCATTGAAGTATTCTATATGAAACTTCTTGTTACCAAGCTTTCTTTAGAACGACTTACCCTAGGCACACCAAACTTGCCGTGCACATTCATATGCTCATTACCCAGAATCCTATTGAATCTGGGCCCGATTGGGTGGAAACTTTGGCGGCCATCTTTAATTTATGCGAAACCATGAATCTTGTGTATCTCGGAAACCATTTTGCTGTTCAGTGTGAAACTTTGTAGAGATTATCGATACATCAAGAAACTTTGAAGGAATGACCAAACCAGTTTTCCTGATTAGGTAAAAGCCTTGGCGGCCATCTTTAATTTATGCAGAATCTTTAATGATGTATTTCTTTGATACCATTGAAGTGTTCTATACGAAACTTGGTATACAGCATCGATGTATCAAGAGACTTGACTTGCACTGAATAACCACATCAATTCTTCTGAGAGGCGGGAAGGATGGCCGGCCATTTTTAATTTATGCAAAATCATTAATGATCTCTATCTCTGATACCGTTTAAGTGCTCGATATAAAATTTGGTAAACATCATCGATGCAGCAAGAGACTTATGATGAATGACAGAACTGGTTTCTCTGATTGGGTGGAAATCTTGGTGGCCATCTTTAATTTATGCAAAATCTTTAATGATATATATCTCGGATACCATTTAAGTGTTCTATATGAAACTTGGTATACAGCATCGATGTATCAAGACACTCGTAATGAAGATCAGTTCCTCTGAATGACCGGAAGGATAGGCGGCCATCTTTAATTTATGCAAAATCATTAATGATCTCTCTCTGATACCGTTCAAGTGCTCGATGTAAAATTTGATATACATCACCAGTGCATCAAGAAACTTACGATGAATGACAGAACTGGTTTCTCTGATTGGGCGGACTTTCTACATCACTAAGGAACCACTGTTCAGCGACTAATGTTGTCATACTTGGAAACAATGACTTTGCTGTCGACTCGGCTGAAACAACCAAGATAAACGACTTCTTCCAAGAGCATGGGCTCTTTCCCTTAATCCACACCCCAACCACAGATCTTAGGACAACCATTGACCAGATTTTCACCAATTTCAAACTCACAGATATACAATTTGGTGTCCATGATACATAGTATTCATATCACAAGGCTGTTTGGATTGCCATCCACCCACCCTCATCCTCTGCTTGATCACAGATGGAAAGAGACAGACAATCAACAGGTACACAGGGATTCATACAGTTATTGCTATCAAAGACTTTTGTTATTGTTTAGATTATTATTAGGGTTCAAAGCCAAAATGGCTTGAAGCCTTTTGTTTTTGTTCAGAATATTCTGTTCTTCCGCCATATTTTTCGCATGCGCTATGTCAAAATATTTATTATAATCCTTCAATGCATCCAACATCCCACACTGAATTTATCATATTTTAATCTTTTACAAGCCACTGCTAAAGCATCTTCTGCATTCAACCAAATCTTTCAGGCTTTTACTTATGCGTTTTTCATTCATTGTGTACCAATATACACTGACTAAAACTGTCTGGCTGAGGGGTTGTTGCACCTTTTAGGTGCTGCCTCATGTTAAAGTAAGTCGTCTGAAGATTTTGTAGCGTTATGATGAATAAGTCAAAATTTATCAAGCAAAAACGACCTTTTTTACCTCCATTTTTAGAGAGAGGTTTTCCCTAACCTGCTGACCAATCACAGAGCTCTCCAAGATTTAGGGATGTATGCTTGAAAACATAATGGTCCTGCCACAACTGCATGGGGAAACTGGTTGACCTCAAAATTTTATGAACAGAGAAAAGTCTCCTGAAACTGATCTATATATCTAAATTTTATTAATATGTTAATCAAATATCATTATGATTTTTATGTTTCTCTTGATTTCTTGTTGGAAAGTTGCCATTTCTCTTCGTTTGCTTATCGTTACAATCTTGTTCCTCTTTACCAGGTGGAGAGCTGCTGCCGGATGTGGAGGCTGCCATTAAAGCGTGTTGGGAGCCCATTGTTGGTGATGACTTTGAAGTTACTGTGAGTACCAATCTGTGGTCGGCATGCAGTATAAAACACCATATACAAGTCACCAAAAATTACTAAATACCAAATACCAGTGTTCACAGGGGTGAAAATTTCAGGTGCACAGCAGCATGGTACTATAGCAGGGAAAACCTTACGAGAGTGGACCATCTGTGGGTGTTGGTGGTGGGGTGTGGGGGGTGGGGGCGAGGTTTATGTTATGTCATCACACTGCTGTGCATGTGATATTTCCACGAACTATGAACTTTGATACGTATGGTGGAACCTGTGAATACTGACCATGGTTGCATGGGACCAGATTATAGTGTCGTGTTTTACAGAGTTCTGCTTTGTTTTACGGAGCTTCTTGAAATTGGGGCATTATAGGAACTGGCAAATCAAGGCATTCCAAACAGAGAGGCATGGTGCGCCGTGTTGGAACTCCTAGAAACTCCATGGCATACATTTTGGAATTCGGCAGACAAAGGATGGCTTGTGCCATTATACAATGGCATGAGGGGAATGGCATATGCCATTCCAATTGGAACTCTAATCCATCCAGATCAGACCACTAAACTGGGCACGGTGTATCCCATTTGGATAACCAGCATATGCCATTCCTATCAAGGAACTCGGGTCCTAATTTCAAGACCCTTATCAAGGTTCAAAATACTTTAAATTTAATTCTTGAGACCATGGATAATATCGGTATTTAGAGGTTGGTCAGTTTTACCCAAGTGTCCGTATTCACAGGTCTCTCTGTACATAAAATGACATAAACGATGACGGCGTAATATATGATAAAATAGTCCTTTAGAAGAATTATATGCCCACATCTCCCAGGTGGTTCATCATGAATTCCCTAGTGGGTCTAGAACATGACTAGATGAGATCCTTGTTCAAACTGTCAGTTGTGTGTGGACGGACAACTCTATATTGATTTTATATAAGAGAGTGAAGAGACTCTTCAGATGATGGGTCATTATTTGCTTAAGTGAGGAGGAAGAAGGAAAACAGCTCGCCGAAGAGCCGGAGTAATGCTATCTTCAGTGGCTGAAGAGTTCCAATTACTGTTTGAATAGGAAGCACCTGTCTGGCGTGTAGATTGAATACAGGTAATTCACCTCGCATGCACAAAATGAAGTTGTCTTCAAATTGCTTCGTCTCCGATCGCCCAAGTGGTTGAGTTGGCGGACAAAAGTTGGTGATATTTGTGGAGAGAATATGGCTGATGGAACGGTAATGAGAAGCAGCACTTTCGTTGTTGTGGATCCCTCGGTGATATCTAATGTCATTCTGACCACCGCTTCGTCCGATACAGTCTTTTCGGTGGATGAGGGCGAATCGTGCCGTTATACCAATGCCCACTGTTGGTGCTCCCTGGGGTTTGGGATTATGTTCGGTCAGCTGGAAAGAATCAGATATAGGACTTTGACTTCTCTGGCCAGTTTTCCATTACCAACAATAATGGGTCTAATACCTGACCAGTGTACCTTGATTCCATCGCTCGGCCAAACTCATCTTATACCCACTCATTTGATCTCCAGTGGAATACATGTATTTACTTTGCGGCACAAGTTCTGATTTCCACCATCAGTTTGACAATGGCGACCCTATTGAGACCGCCATATATACTCCATATTCTCATGTTGTCTGATCTTCCATTAGTTTAGTTCAAAAATCTGGAGGTTATATTTCCCTTCCCGCATAAGCACCTGGCTCAATGACTGTGCTGGAAGAATTGATTTCCCATGGAATCCTCTGTTGAAGTCGGCCCTCTGCATAGAATTGGGGGAAACTATTCTATTTCGCTTTCTATTTCACTTTACAATTCATTTGGGTTGCTGTTAAACCAATGAAAAACATGAACTTCTTCAAAAAAGTTTCACTGTCCTGTTGTCATAGTCAATGTATCCCCTTTGACATGTTTGATATAAAGAACAAGAAAATCATTTCCTTATTCCCATACCACAGCTTTCTTTGAATTACAAGCGTCTGGTCCATCATTCATAATTCAGCCGTCGTCCATTAGAGAATATCCGCGTCCATAATCCAGAGACCTATTCCATATTCCATATAACAGTATTAGCACCAAATTCAAAAAGACAATCATAGTATACATAAACATAGGCTGTTTCCGGCAAGAGAGAAGCGGTCAACAGTTTTCAATGATGCCGGCAAGACATCATGATGTTCCAAAAATATCAAATCCGTATCGCTGATCAGTATTCTTAATCCATAATATTCGTTGCAAAGTCATCATCTAAAGAATGATGTATCTCAGTCACACTTTGATTGTGACTATTCATATGAGTACCATGAGGATCTTGAAGTACATGGGTTCATACAGCCCCTAGCCCCGGGTTAAGTGGAATTAGACACAAGTTACGAAACGTAACGCCGTAAAGCCAATAATGTCTGGCATTTTTAATGATGGCAATGATGTATCTGTTGTTACGTCAATTTTAACCGTAACAGAAAGACGTGTGAAGTCAAGGATTAACAATCAAATATTTATTTACAATAATAAAATCATATACAATTTAAGTAAGGTTAATACAACAAATAAATGTGTGAAACACAGTCTTACTGTTCAATGCTATACCGGTGTGCACTTTACAGTCCTTGTTGATGCACACAAATCACTCTTCTGTATAATGGTAATCCAAAACTGCTCAGTTGTACACAGTCCCAGTAAATGTCCAATATCCAATAGCCGTCAACAAACAGCGCAGACCATGCAGCAGCCAACAGTTAATACACAGGAGCAAACAATCCAGCAGTCCGCAGCCACAGGCAAAGGTAACACAGCACAACAGACCCACATAAAAAGCCAGTTTGAATTCCCTGCTCAATGACTGAGTGATGCGCTATTTATACTCCATGACGAATTCCAGACCATTCTACCAATCAAGAAGCCTCTAGAATACATATTATTACTGCATCATCTGACCTAGATACAATTTACAATATTCTTCCAGAAAGCTCCAGGTGATTGACCCACATAATAGTACGTAAACAAGCTTGCGTCAAAAACATCCTGTTTCACCCATGTCTAACTGTTCCATAATTTTTATGGTCTCACTGCCCATCGTAGTGGTGTGATACGAGTCGGCTGATGGGTGTGGGAAAGTTCATAAATCCCTTGCCCTAAAATTTTTTAACTTTCCCACACTGTGCGTAAAATAACCATTTAGCACGCCTATGAAAACATTATTTCTTAAACTAATGATTTTGTTCCTGGGGCCTTGTACCCGATACATTAATTTGATTTCCTAATGGTATATTAGGTTTATTCTATTAATGTCTTGAATGGATGGATGGATTTACTTGCACACTCCAGTGTGATACAATGGGCACTGGTCTTGCGCCTCAGTTGGTATATATTGCATGGACCAATCATATGCTGTTAGTAACATGATTTACAAGCTGCATGTATCCAGTAATTGACTGAGGATTTGGTCAGTACTATGAGTACCACCAGTGTCCATTGATAGTCCCCTTTGTAATTGTTCCTGTACCTACAAGGCATATTCCCAGTGCATTATCTTTCATTAAAATAACCAGCAGAAATGTGCAGACCTCAGAGAATAGCTGATATAGGTTGTGGGAGCCTGGGGAAGCTGCTAATAATGTCTGTGTTAGGAAAACCTTCGTGTTTATTCAGAGAGTGGTTTTGAAGGATAGAAAACTTAGGTAGGCCTTTGATCATCTTCTAATGCTATTATATGGCCGGAAAGCTGGAAGGCACATTTGCTATCAACATAAAAAGTTTGTGTGGACATCTCTTGATCAGCAGACATTTTGGTACAACCACTGCAGCCAGTAAATCTATGGTCTACACTTGCGCTGAGGGACATTCTATCTATCTTCCTATTAACTGAATTCCGACTTGATATAATATTCCCATATAATACAGTGTAAAACTCATATGATAACATCGTCTGGGATATGTTATCCCACACACGTATAAGGTATGTGCGCATGCGATGCAGGTGGCCAGCCACTTCGCTTTACATTTGTGCTGCAGGCATGATGCGCTCCACCAACGTTCAACAACTTAATTGGTGTGTCGTTGATATTTTTCATGAAATATTGGTCAAAGTAATGATTTAAATTATTTTTGGGAAAAAGAATCCCATATTAACTTGATCATGGGTTGAAAAATACCCACTCTGAAGAAGAAAATACATCCCAACCTCGCCTTGGTTGGGATGTTACATGTGTTTTCCTTCTCTTGAGTGGGAATTTTCATCCCATGATCAAGTTATATGCGATTCTCTTAATACCAGACCTTGGTGTTTGAAGAATGTAGGAGAGTGGCAAATCACTCCATTAAAATTGCCAAGGAGAGAGAGACAAGGAGTGCTTTCTATTTTCAAGAAAAATACGGATCACCACACTTTGTCACCAGCACACAGCCTTAGGATGATTTTAATGCATATTATATTGATAAATTAGAAGGTGAGAAATCTTGCTACCTCAAGTTTATTTTCTGACATTTCTATCATTTTTGGTGCATTGCGAGTTTCATCTTTTCATCTACCCTACTTTTTTAAGTCTATGATAATTGACCATGCTTTTCGTGCATCCTGTATTCTGCACAGACCTGCAGCAAGGAACAAGGTGACATAGGCTATGTTTTAGTCCAGTAGAATTATTTAAATTTGAACTAGGCGATGTGTGAATTCCTGGGGAAGCCCATTCGACAACAACAACAACACAATTATCGTGAAAGATGGCTACATTCTTTGTCTAACTGGATTTTTTGATGCTGTAAATCATGTGCTGAGGAAGCATTTTAGGAGCACAATTGGGAGAGAGAATAATTGAGCGCCTCAAAAGGCGTGGTCTGTACATAAAGTGGCTTGCAATATCAAACAAGACTTTCAGTGAATTTTAGTGAAATGTAAGATAATGAGGTTTTTCGCTATGAATTTTGCTTTTCCCAAGATTCTAGTTCATCCAGTTGGAAGCAGCCATAGAATTAACGGTTCTACCATACAGTCCCCACACCCTATACTGTTTTGATGCTAAATTGTTGTAAGAGCTATTTGACATTTAATAGGGTTTCACTGTTTTGAGGAATGGTCAAAAGTTGGGGGATAAAAAAAAACAATCTTGAAACCTTCCATTGCAACACCATCAACCTCACAGAGCTAAAACATAATGCCTTTATTGATGGCCTAATGATGTCATCATACCCAATTGTTGTGTAGCACAATAGGATGCCCGACACAATTAACCGATTATAACAGTATTTTTCGTTATTTTGGGATAACACTATCTTAGAATAGCACAAATTCTAGTGCTGAAAATTTGGTCGAGTCGCGTGCGGGATTCGAACCAGCGACCCCAGAGTCCGGCACCTAATCGCCAGCACTGATATGTCGGCAATCTAAACCACTCGGCCAACGGGCCTCCCACAATATAGGAGGTAGCAGACCGGTATTCTTGAAAGCAAACATACAGTACCCCTCTGATGATCGTGATGACACAGCTCCCAAAGCTGAATAGATATATATTTTTTTTATCATTTAGAAAGTGATCGTATAACAGTATTTTCGTTATTTTGGGATAACACTATCTTAGAATAGCACAAATTCTAGTGCTGAAAATTTGGTCGAGTCCCGTGCGGGATTCGAACAGTGCTGGCGATTAGGTGCCTGACTTTGGGGTCGCTGGTTCGAATCCCGCACGGGACTCTACCAAATTTTCAGCACTAGAATTTGTGCTATTCTAAGATAGTGTTATCCCAAAATAACGAAAATATACTGTTATACGATCACTTTCTAAATGATAAAAATTATAACCGATTATAGTCGATACTAAAAGACGATATCAGACTCAGCTGTTATGGGTCAGAAGTTACAGCTTCAATACATTTTCATCACATCTGTTGTATTGTGTTAAAAAATCTAATTTAATGTCATTTTTCATGGAAAAAAAGAAATCGACTTGTTTTCTACACTAGATTCTCTGTATATTTTCATGCAAAGTGTGCAGGGAGTATTTGGTAGAACCTTTTAGGCAGCCTAGCTACACTATAGATCTGTTCTGTAACCAAGCTATAATCGTCAATTGAACCCCAGGTCCCCTGTTGTGTACAAGGTGTCATTACTATAATGGAAAAATTATTTATAGATGTCCATAAATATGTTTCAACAGAAATGGATCAACAGAGTCAATCAACCCTTTTTATAGTCGAACCCATTTTGTTGAGTAAACAATCTGGAAGTGGTTTATTGTCTTGTTGTATATATATACATATGCCAGTAGTTGTGTGGTTGGTTGGGTGATCATTATCAGTTTATATGTATGTATCAGATTCTGAGCACTTTAGATACATACAGTTTGGATGTATTGTGTACATATACATGTAGAAGCCATCAATCAGCTCGTCTTGCAGAAGCCTGCAACTTTTATTGGTTCAGTAGCATGTCTACGGTACCTTAGCAGGCCACATCCAACCATACAGCCGTTCCAGTTCACTTGAAGGCAGAACTGATCGTATGATTGAGGAACGAACTGGATGGCCGTCTCATTTTATTACTGCGGGGAATATGCTACTGGCTCAAGCTCATTTGGTCCGATTAAAGCTGGATTGATCAGCTCGCCGCAGCCTTTTAGCGAAACAAATACTGCGGCAGTAAAAGCTAGTTATCCGGCTTCCGTTGTCACAAACATGTAGCTATATCTTAGTGTATTTCGTGTGCTAGCAACTATCATTTATCCAGATATCACATGGTTTCCTCGTGGACAGAATGAGGGCTTTTACTGGGCAACATGCGCACAGAACTGCTTCCATTTGCAAAATTGAGCTTATAATCATAGCTCAGAACCGTATAATTTGGTCAACGTGGAATTACGAGAGAAAGTCACTTTCTGATCATGGGTAGGACATTTCAATTGTATGGGTCAAACATACCTTGTCTATCCACCCAGTTTTCACAACATGGAGATTTATTTTCTGGACATTGCTCTCCGGGGAAATTATGTCTCCATTCACTCAGGCTTGATAGCAGTTTGGCAAAATCAACGCCATGATTTGATTGTCATATTACTGTAAGTGTGAATGTGAACAATTCCTTGTAGAAATGGAGAAAAATTGTGATATGTCTCTAACAGATGCAGGCCTTCAAGTGCCTTCTATATTTCCTATATTTTTGCGTCATTTCTATATTTTCCTCAAAACCTCCTATATTTTGACTTTTTCTCATGAAAACCTTTTCACCAATGCTCTGAAATGAGTCTATTTGGCATGGGAAAATACATTTCAGAAAATATGAAAACATTAAAATTTCTCTTTCTTGAACCAAGCAGCAGAACGGATCTCCTCAACCCACCACAAACTATGACCGCATTTGACAGTGGAAATCATTTTATTAAACACCAAAAAACTACCGATTTTGAAACATACAATGTAGAAGTGACCTGTCTTACACTTCCTTATTTCCTATATTTTATTAATAAAATTCCTATATTTCTCCTATATTTTTGCAAATTTCCTCCTATATTTTCATTGTGAGCCACTTGCAAGCCTGCAGATGAGTTATAGTATAAATTTCTTTTGTGTTTGATTCCGATTAATACTTCTAATAATTCAGTCACCTCCAATTTTGTGGACATGTTTCAATCCTAGTAAATTTGATCGAGAGAAACTTCAGAATAGCAAAGAAATAATGGATTACCTGCATTATTTTGTCAAAATTCTCTTCTAATAAATTTGATCACCCTCTGATATTATGTTGGTAAGATTCACTTCCTGTGATTGAATGATTAGAGGAATTACTGCAGCTCGTTTTTATCATTTTGTAAGTATATTGACCGTTGTGGCAAAAAATGAGATTAGGGTGAAGGGATAGCGGGAGGGTCGAGTAACTGGTTGATACATGGACTGGGTGAATGTGTTTATCCGAACCTGTGGACGATTGATAGATTTTTCGTCACATGTGACGGAATTTGTAGCCAGGAGAAATTATTGATGACGACCTGAAGTTTATTGATCAAGTATAGGTAAAAATCAATAAGATTCACCTCTATACTGCGTTGATATTTGCTCTGGCTCCTCATTGTTATTTCAAGTTTGGCCAATACAAACAAGCAATATGAAATCATCTTCTCATCCCGTCCAAGAGTGATATCACCCATGATACATCGATACATTCATCGCTCTGCTCTCGACGGGCTGTGCTGCTTCGCTGTGTACACAGAAATACGATCATCCAATTTTATAACCGATCAGAGATCTTTTGTGCCTGATTGTATCCCAGTGAATACGGCGTTTCTTCAAATGTGTCAGATGGGGTATATTGGAGACGGAAACGTTGTATAATATTTGTTCAGCATAATTGTTCAGATTTGATTGCATTTATTGAATCACGGCAAAGTACAGCATGTATAGCACAGCATGTTTTTGTTATGCCAAATCAACCAAACACTGTACATATATTTTTTTCCTCCTTCTGCTGATGGCAAGAGTCTTTTCTCTAGTTCATTCAGTTGGAAGCAGCCATAGAATTAACGGTTCTACCATACAGTCCCCACACCCTATACTGTTTTGATGCTAAATTGTTGTAAGAGCTATTTGACATTTAATAGTGTTTCACTGTTTTGCGGAATGGTCAAAGTTGAAAAAAAAAACAAAAAACTTGAAACCCTTCATTGCAACACCATCAACCTCACAGAGCTAAAACATAATTTATGCCTTCGTTGATGTCATAATGATGTCATCATACCCAATTGTTGTGTAGCACTATAGGATGCCCGACACAACTGACTACAGTCGATATTAAACGACGAAATCAGACTCAGCTGTTATGGGTCAGAAGTTACAGCCTTAATACATTTTCATCACATCTGTTGTATTGTGTTAAAAAATCCAATTTTATGCCATGTTCTCATAGAAAAAAAAATCAACTTGTTTTCTATACTAGATTCTCTGTATATTTTCATGCAAAGTGTGCAGGGAGTATTTGGTAGAACCTTTTTGGCAGCCTAGCTACACTATAGATCTGTTCTGTAACCAAGCTATAATCGTCAATTGAACCCCAGGTCTCCTGTTGTGTACAAGGTGTCATTACTATAATGAAAAAATTATTTATAGATGTCCATAAATATATTTCAACAGAAATGGATCAACAGAGTCAATCAACCCTTTGTATAGTCGAACCCATTTTGTTGAGTAAACAATCTGGAAGTGGTTTATAGTGTCTTGTTGTATATATATACATATGCCAGTAGTTGTGTGGTTGGTTGGGTGATCATTATCAGTTTATATGTATGTATCAGATTCTGAGCACTTTAGATACATACAGTTTGGATGTATTGTGTACATATACATGTAGAAGCCATCAATCAGCTCGTCTTGCAGAAGCCTGCAACTTTTATTGGTTCAGTAGCATGTCTACGGTACCTTAGCAGGCCACATCCAACCATACAGCCGTTCCAGTTCACTTGAAGGCAGAACTGATCGTATGATTGAGGAACGAACTGGATGGCCGTCTCATTTTATTACTGCGGGGAATACTACTGGCTCAAGCTCGTTTGGTCCGATTAAAGCTGGATTGATCAGCTCGCCGCAGCCTTTTAGCGAAACAAATACTGCGGCAGTAAAAGCTAGTTAGCCGGCTTCCGTTGTCACAAACATGTAGCTATATCTTAGTGTATTTCGTGTGCTAGCAACTATCATTTATCCAGATATCACATGGTTTCCTCATGGACAGAATGAGGGCTTTTACTGGGGAACATGGGCACAGAACTGCTTCCATTTACAAAATTGAGCTTATAATCATAGCCCAGAACCGTATAATTTGGCCAACGTGGAATTACGAGAGAAAGTCACTTTCTGATCATGGGTAGGACATTTCAATTGTATGGGTCAAACATACCTTGTCTATCCACCCGGTTTTCACAACATGGAGATTTATTTTCTGGACATTGCTCTCCGGGGAAATTATGTCTCCATTCACTCAGGCTTGATAGCAGTTTGGCAAAATCAACGCCATGATTTGATTGTCATATTACTGTAAGTGTGAATGGCTTCGACAAGTGAAGAGGCAACAATCTTTACATTTTATAAAAATTACTTGAATGTCTTGAACAATTCCTTGTAGAAATGGAGAAAAAATGTGATATGTCTCTAACAGATGCAGGCCTTCAAGTGCCTTCTATATTTCCTATATTTTTGCGTCATTTCTATATTTTCCTCAAAACCTCCTATATTTTGACTTTTTCTCATGAAAACCTTTCACCAATGCTCCGAAATGAGTCTATTTGGCATGGGAAAATACATTTCAGAAAATATGAAAACATTAAAATTTCTCTTTCTTGAACCAAGCAGCAGAACGGATCTCCTCAACCCACCACAAACTATGACCGCATTCAGTGGAAATCATTTTATTAAACACCAAAAAACTACCGACCTGTCTTACACTTCCTTATTTCCTATATTTTATTAATAAAATTCCTATATTTCTCCTATATTTTTGCAAATTTCCTCCTATATTTTCATTGTGAGCCACTTGCAAGCCTGCAGATGAGTTATAGTATAAATTTCTTTTGTGTTTGATTCCGATTAATACTTCTAATAATTAGGTCACCTCCAATTTTGTGGACATGTTTCAATCCTAGTAAATTTGATCGAGAGAAACTTCAGAATAACAAAGAAATAATGGATTACCTGCATTATTTTGTCAAAATTCTCTTCTAATAAATTTGATCACCCTCTGATATTATGTTGGTAAGATTCACTTCCTGTGATTGAATGATTAGAGGAATTACTGCAGCTCGTTTTTATCATTTTGTAAGTATATTGACCGTTGTGGCAAAAAATGAGATTAGGGTGAAGGGATAGCGGGAGGGTCGAGTAACTGGTTGATACATGGACTGGGTGAATGTGTTTATCCGAACCTGTGGACGATTGATAGATTTTTCGTCACATGTGACGGAATTTGTAGCCAGGAGAAATTATTGATGACGACCTGAAGTTTATTGATCAAGTATAGGAAAAAATCAATAAGATTCACCTCTATACTGCGTTGATATTTGCTCTGGCTCCTCATTGTTATTTCAAGTTTGGCCAATACAAACAAGCAATATGAAATCATCTTCTCATCCCGTCCAAGAGTGATATCACCCATGATACATCGATACATTCATCGCTCTGCTCTCGACGGGCTGTGCTGCTTCGCTGTGTACACAGAAATACGATCATCCAATTTTATAAGTGATCAGAGATCTTTTGTGCCTGATTGTATCCCAGTGAATACGGCGTTTCTTCAAATGTGTCAGATGGGGTATATTGAAGACGGAAACGTTGTATAATATTTGTTCAGCATAATTGTTCAGATTTGATTACATTTATTGAATCACGGCAAAGTACAGCATGTATAGCACAGCATGTTTTTGTTATGCCAAGTCAAAAGGCTGCGGCGAGCTGATCAATCCAGCTTTAATCGGACCAAATGAGCTTGAACCAGTAGCATATTCCCCGCAGTAAAAATGAGACGGCCATCCAGTTTGTTCCTCAATCATTCGATCAGTTCTGCCTTTAAGTGAACTGGAACGGCTGTATGGTTGGATGTGTCCTGCTAAGGTACCCTAGACATGCTACTGAACCAATAAAAGTTGCAGGCTTCTCTGCAAGAGGAGTCAATTGATGGCTTCTACAGGTACCAAATACTTCTAAACTGTATACACAAGTGCTCAGAATCTCATACATCCATATAAACTGATAATGATCACCCAACCAACCACACAACTACTGGCATATGTATACATATACAACAAGACAATAAACCACTTCCAGATTGTTTACTCGACAAAATGGATTGGACTATAAAAACCACTGGCTCTGTTGATCCATGTCTGTTGAAACATATTTATGGACATCTATAAATAATTTTCCATTATAGTAACGACAGGTATTGTACACAACAGGAGACCTGAGGTTCAATTGACAATTATAGCTTGGTTTAATATAGAACAGATCTATAGTGTATAGCTAGGCTGCCAAAAAGGTTCTACCAAATACTCCCTGCATACTTTGCATGAAAATATACAGAGAATCTAGTATAGAAAACAAGTTGATTTTTTTTTCTATGAGAACATGGCATAAAATTGGATTTTTTAACACAATACAACAGATGTGATGAAAATGTATTAAGGCTGTAACTTCGGAGTCTGATCTCGTCGTTTAATATCGACTATAGTCAGTTGTGTCGGGCATCCTATTGTGCTACACAACAATTGGGTATGATGACATCATTAGGACATCAATAAAGGCATTATGTTTTAGCTCTGTGAGGTTGATGGTGTTGCAATGAAGGGTTTCAAGTTTTTTTTTTTTTTTTTTCAACTTTGACCATTCCGCAAAACAGTGAAACCCTATTAAATGTCAAATAGCTCTTACAACAATTTAGAATCAAAACAGTATAGGGTGTGGGGACTGTATGGTAGAACCGTTAATTCTATGGCTGCTTCCAACTGAACGAACTAGAGAA
The DNA here is from genome assembly GCA_036873755.1 of Hanleya hanleyi. NCBI lineage: Eukaryota > Metazoa > Mollusca > Polyplacophora > Lepidopleurida > Hanleyidae > Hanleya > Hanleya hanleyi. Next base: position 35,056 of record JAVTVY010005484.1, on the reverse strand, counting down.
AAGACTCTTGCCATCAGCAGAAGGAGGAAAAAAATATATGTACAGTGTTTGGTAGCAACTATCATTTACCCAGATATCACATGGTTTTCTTCATGGACAGAATGATGGCTTTTACTGGGGAACATGCGCACAGAACTGCTTCCATTTGCAAAATTGAGCTTATAATCATAGCCCAGAACCGTATAATTTGGCCAACGTGGAATTGCGAGAGAAAGTCACTTTCTGATCATGGGTAGGACATTCCCGTTTGTATGGGTCAAGCATACCTTCTCTGTCCACCCGGTTTTCACAACATGGAGATTTATTTTCTGGACATTGCTCTCGGGGGAAATTATGTCTCCATTCACTCGGGCTTGATAGCAGATTGGCAAAATCAACACCAAGATTTGATTGTCATATTACTGTAAGTGTGAATGGCTTCGACAAGTGAAGCTGCAACAATCTTTACATTTTATAAAAATTACTTGAATGGCCTGGGAATTCCTTGTAGAATCTGAGAAAAATTGTGAAATGTCTCTAACAGATGCAGGCCTTCAAGTGCCTCCTATATTTCCTATATTTTCCTATATTTTTGCGTCATTTCTATATTTTCCTCAAAACCTCCTATATTTTCTCATGAAAACCTTTCACCAATGCTCTGAAATGAGTATTTGGCATGGGAAAATACTTTTCAGAAAATATGAAAACATTTAAATATCTCTTTCTTGAACCAAGCAGCAGAATGGGTCTCCTCAACCACCACAAACTATGACCACATTCAGTGGAAATAATTTTATTAAACACCAAAAAACTACCAATTTTGGGACATAAAATGTAGTAGTGACCTGTCTTACACTTCCTTATTTTCTATATTTTCCTATATTTTATTAATAAAATTCCTATATTTCTCCAAATTTCCTCCTATATTTTCATTGTGAGCCACTTGCAAGCCTGCAGATGAGTTATAGTATAAATTTCTTTTGTGTTTGATTCCGATTAATACTTCTAATAATTAGGTCCCACTGTTGTTGTTGTTGTCCCACTATTTAAATTCAGTCACCTCCAATTTTGTGGAGAAATTTCAATCCTAGTAAATTTGATCGAGAGAATCTTCAGACTAACAAAGAAATAATGGATTGTCTGCATTATTTTGTCAAAATTCTCTTCTAATAAATTTGATCACCCTCTGATATTATGTTGATAAGATTCACTTCCTGTGATTCAATGATTAGAGGAATTACTGCAGCTCGTTTTTATCATTTTGTAAGTATATTGACCTTTGTGGCAAAAAATGAGATTAGGGTGAAGGGATAGCGGGAGGGTCGAGTAACTCGTTGATACATGGACTGGGTGTATGTGTTTATCCGAACCTGTGGACGATTGATAGATTTTTCGTCACATGTGACGGAATTTGTAGCCAGGAGAAATTATTGATGATGACCTGAAGTATATTGATCAAGTATAGGTAAAAATCAATAAAATTCACCTCTATGCTGCATTGATATTTGCTCTGGCTCCTCATTGTTGTTTCAAGTTTGGCCAATACAAACAAGCAATATGAAATCATCTTCTCATCCCGTCCAAGAGTGATATCGCCCATGATACATCGATACATTCATCGCTCTGCTCTCGACGGGCTGTGCTGCTTCGCTGTGTACACAGAAATACGATCATCCAATTTTATAACCGATCAGAGATCTTTTGTGCCTGATTGTATTCCAGTGAATACGGCGTTTCTTCAAATGTGTCAGATGGGGTAAATTGGAGACGGAAATGTTGTATAATATTTGTTCAGTAAAAATTGTTCAGATTTTATTGCATATATTGAATCACGGCAAAGTACAGCATGTATAGCACAGCATGTTTTTGTTATGCCAAATCAACCAAACACTGTACATATATTTTTTCCTCCTTCTGCTGATGGTAGATGCTGTAGAACTCTATGAGGTGCCTGTGCTGATACAATGACATGATTGTGAGAACATAAGCTTACATATAAGAGTGATGACGAAATGACAATACAGGATTCCGTTCATGAATATGAATTTTGTAGCTCAACTTAATTTTGTCGCCAAAGGGTAATGAACACTCGCACAGTGTTAACCAGGAATTGAGATCAGGGTGCCGAAGTTCCAAATTTTTGAAGATTTTCGATCCGGACAACAAAGTGTCTACTTCCTATCTCTTCCATGTTGAATCTGCTAAATTTAGGGCGACAAAATTCAAAGCAGGATGCCAAAAAGACACCCTCGCACCGGCCCCTCTGGCTAACAACCTGGACACTCGTGTGTTTGCATGTATGTGTCTAGGAATCTTTGATACATCACATTTCAAAATGATCATCGTAAACTGTACTCAGACCCCACATGGAGGTTATGGCATATTCCACTGAAACAGGCCCCATTTACTCCCTCTAGACTGAAAAAATAAAATTCGATTAAATTTTCAAATCTGTTGTTTTCTCTATCTACCACAATCCACAGAATACTCCAGGTAAAAATATCTGACAAATACCACAAGAATTTATGATCCAGCTTCAATTGAAGCCATGTTCCTTTTCCTTGGGCAGCCATTTTTCCACAAATTCTCACCAGGTTAAAATTATGTGGACTAGTGGCAATTTATGAAACAAAGTGCTATTGACAATTGTCTGGAACGATATGAGTTATTGGAGCGAAGAAAACCTAGGAAGAAGACTTAGGTAGTTCATTTTTAGATTCATTTTTTAGTGGTTGCCATGTGGCAGCAATTTATCGTATGTATCTAGTTCCATGCAGACCTGAATATTACAGCTGGCCATCACCTCTTGGGCCATAACTCGGCAATGGACATCACCCGGCACGACTAATGGCCCACTTTCCGTCAATTGTTTAATTTTGGGAAAATTTCACCATCCAGGTCACCATGTTGCTAACATCATTTTTGACGGATTGCAAGTGACATTAGCAACAGCATGCAAACAATCTTTTGACAGAAATGTATTCCAGATTTCAGACTTCTTTTAATCAGGATATAATCAGTTTCAAACTTGAAAAGAAATTAGAAATGATAAACAGAAGGCATGAGAATGTTGTCTAAAGATGATTTTTAGAGCTGTTGCTAATGTCATGTTGGACGGAAAAGAGGAAATGGATGTGATTCCATTGTGGAAGCTGCGCCAATCATTTGATCTTGGGATTTTTAATAAGTCTGGGAGAACCAAGAACGTGGAAACAAGACTAAAATGTAGTTTTTTTCCATGGTAACTCTAGGGAATTTAGCGAAGTGTAAGTGCTTTTCCAGAAAAACCCTAGGGATGGTGGGAGGTGGACGACATGCATTCCTACCATCAGCAAGAATATTTTCATGACAGACCTACATGTAACCCAAATAGGGCCACCATCAACTCAGACGTGACCACGTATAGGCAAAACCCACAGTGGGACATTTTCTGAAAGAGATCCACGTTAGCCGGCCACTGTTAGTTGATTGTTCGTTCCTCATGACCCTCTCTCATCTAAATTTGGGTGGTAAATGATAAAAATTCATGCGGGTTTTATGATTTTTAGATGCAAAATATCTCCTTTTCTTCATATTTACATGCATTTGGTTTGCTGGATTCATAATTGATAATTATTGCACTCAGCATGTCTATTTTCACAAGCATGGTCACAGGGAACAAAAAGTAACAGCAGCCTTGCAGGGCAAAAAAATTGAAGTTTCGGGGGAAAATTGCTACAAAGTGGTTTTCTCTAAATTGAGAGAGCAGAAGATATCGAAGAAAGAACTGAACACCATGCTTATTTGCATCGAAGACTTGTATTAACACATGCTAACACTTGAAAACAACATGGTTTGAATATATGGTTTGATTGACATATCCCAAACACAATGGAAACAAGAATTTTAAAAAAACCCGGGCACAAATTTTTAACGTCCAACTTATCTACATTTACAGTTCGTGAAAATCACCTGTGCTACATATAGATGTAGGATTGAACATTACAAGTTACATAGCAGGACATAATCAGGTCGTACAGTTTGTGTATTTTTGTTATTGAAGAGTTCCTTGAACTGGAAATACATTACCACAGATTGTGTATTATTATTATTCGTCATGTTCGAGTTCCTTGAAAACAACATGGTTTGAATACATGGTTTGATTGACATGTCGCAAAAACAATGGAAACAAGAATTTAAAAAAGCCCCAGGGGCAAATTTTTAACTTCCAACTTATCTACATTTACAGTTCGTGAATGTCGCCTGTGCTACATATAGATGTGGGATTGAACTGGAAATACACTGCCACAGATTGTGTATTATTATTATTCGTCATGTTCGAGTTCCTTGAACTAGAAATAAATACACTGCCACAGATTGTGCATTATTATTATTCGTCATGTTCGAGTTCCTTGAACTGGAAATACACCGCCCCAGTTCTGTGACTTATCAATGCTGGCTCTCCCAGAACTTTCTGAATTTGAGAACTGTCAATGCAGAAATCCATGGCGTCGTCTTTCCATGCCCACACCCCTGGCTGAGTCCTATAGGGTTGGAACAGATACCGCACATCTATGCTCGTGCCCTCGTTGAGAACCTTGGTGACCTAAAAGAAGAAGATCTTAGAAATTAATGCCATAACCTTGACATCGATCTTGGGATTGCTACATGTAATAGCCACAGAAGCATAATAGAAAAATGCAGTTAATGCTGAACTCAACTGTGCCACAAATAAAGGAAAGCAAATGCAAAGATAGTAAAACAAACAGAATGATTACACGCAAACAGCAAACCAGGATGTTCAACACTTCAAAGCATTCGGGGAGCTCAATACTTCCATTTTAAAACAGTCTTTGTTGGTGTACAACAATAGTTTGAAACAGATGCAGCAGAAAGCAATTCCACTTCAATGATAGGAATGCACAATTATTGATTTATTGTAATGTTCTTTTCAAACCTGTCAAATGATAAATCATAAACAACTAATTTCCTGAATAAACCTGAACAGAAAAACTGAAATAATCTGACAACAGAACTATAATATCCCTAAAACATTAGCCTCACTTGTGCGACATAATGGAAAATGCGATCCTTCTCTGTTTTGCACGCCACCCACACAAAATCTGATGGTTTTAGTTCTCTGAAAGTGAGGGGAAGTTGTAAAATAATTTTTTGATCTGTTTGTAGAGTAATTATCATACGCTACATGTAAGTGAGTGAGTGAATAGAATTTAACGTCGCTTTCAACAATATTTCAGCTATATCATGATGAACCAACTAAGCATCACCCAGCCCAGCTGCATTCCTGCTACTTCAAAGAAGAAATCTTTGAAGCAGCATGGAACCAGACACCCTCCACTGAAGACAGCGCACAAGACGCTTACATGGTGCAATAAAGACAAGTGATATTACAGTGCTAGACACCACATTATCAAGTTCCTGTTGCTTCTCAGCAAAGTGCATTGAAGCAACAGGAACCTGTGCCCACCGGACACCCGCTACGCTACATGTATATGGAGGCCGGAGTACAAATGGAAGATTGTTTAGAAAGACCTTAGTCTGCTGTCAGAGCCTGTAAATTTCTTCGGCTCCGAACACGGAAAATTAGAAGAGGAGGGCGAAATGGAGGTATTGAACAGGGCCATTGATCGAGCCATCCTCAGTCGTCAGCTCATTATCAATGAGGGAAATGATTTGTTCAACTGGTGCAAGGAAAACTGCGATTTACTCATTAAATGATGCTCTGGATAAAAAAGTGTCTCTTCGACTGCAAAAGATAATGGATGAAAAATGATTTACCTGTTTTGTGAACCTTGCATTGCTTCAAACTCAGAAGGGTCATCACCATGATCAAAGAGCCCAACATCTGTCGCTTGTGCCGCCAGTACATCAATTGCGGTCTCCACAATATCTGCCAATCTGAAAGTAGAAATGTATGTGAAATATATACTTTAGGGAGCATCTATAAAGTATGTAAGCCTGGACTGTGGGGGAGGGGTCTAAAAGTTGAAAGGGGGGAGGGGAGGGTGGTACAAATCCTCAGATTTGGGATGTACATACTTTACGAATGGCCACTTCATGTATACAGGTATAGTTATTTTAGAAAAATGGAAATAGGGCTCTCAGTCATCACAAGATGCATATTTCTAACACATTCTGCACCTGTCAAAATACTATTAAAGAAAACCCGTATTACCCAACATCCAGAGAATCATCCAGAGAATCATCCGTGCTCACAGCTGGGGCTGAGCGTTGAAGTTTCTTCTTCACAAACCCGGCAACGTAGTCTCGATTGACACACGACTGTTTTTCCCCATCCAGACAACAGCCACAGAAGCAGGACAGGTCTCTTACTTCAACCTGATATGGTTTTCCAACCATGTTTTTCATCTGGTGTATCTTTCTTGTTCCTGGCAATACTTTTACCTCTGTGAAAGGTCGATCTCTGTCTATGTCGTTGGACTTTACAAAGAAGAAGTGTCGTTGACTCAGTGGGTCATCGGACGTCAAGTTTTCCTTGCACCAGTTGAACAAATCATTTCCCTCATTGATAATGAGCTGACGACTGAGGATGGCTCGGTCAATGGCCCTGTTCAATACCCCCGTTTCACCGTCCCCTTCAGATTTTCCATGTTCGGAGCCGAAAAAATTTCTATTTACAGGCTCTGACAGCAGACTAAGGTCTGCAAAAGGACCCCTCGATTTGTATTGGCTGGCACAGCCATCACTGAAAATGATGGTTTGCTGAGGATTTCTGCCCATCTTATCTTTTATGTGTTGCTGTGCTAACTTCTGGAAGTGGTTGACGGCATGGAAGTCATGGTTTGTGTCATCCGAAATGAACACAAGAGAATCTCTCACTACTGCATCATTTATCCTGTAATGAACAACCACCGGATGGATTGTTATCTGCCTTGCGCCAAAAAAGGCGGATTTAATTTCATCTTGGTATTGTATTGTCCGGTTCTTCGCAAAGTCCATTACCCAAACAGCTGTGTTCTCCTTCATGTTGTGTTTAACGGTGGTGAACTGCATGGACTGCCATTTCGCCACAAACAAGTGTTGGATAAACGACGACCCAACACATGGACTGACAACATCCTCCACTAGTTCTTCAACTATGTCGTAGCCACTTCCGGTTTTTGTTTTCAGGACACGGCGAGACTTCTTTGTGTCTGGATCTTTCACCCGCTCCCAGCGATTCCAGCAGATGTGTGTTTTTTCCCGAGCGTAACTAAAGTGCTGTCGTATGGTTTTTGCACGATCCCCGCACTTTTTGCACCTGCCGTTAATGCACTCCGCATTATGGTATCGCGCATTGTCCGATTTTGCACACAGTAACAGTTTTGGCAGGTCATTCTCATTCAGAACTTTCTTGTTTTTGTCCTTACAATGTCTACTTAGAACTAGAAGTTTGTACCGTACGTTCACACAGTACACACATAAACAAAATTCTCTGTGTGTCGTGCTGAGCAGACGAACATTCCTAGGTCTCAGTGCTGCAAATTTGGAGAAACTGATGGTATTTGAAGGATTTTCTCCTTGGAACTGTTTGTATGCCGCTTTCAGTGACACTTGTAGAAGGTATCCTGGACCCAGGCGCTGTGCAAATCTCTTTTGTGGTAGTACACGAGAGATATCTTCTCGTTTGTAGAAGTTTTCCACAACTGTTTTGTCAAATGTTGGGGATCTCTGTTTCCTTTTAAAACCTTGCCTCCGAAACTTGGCAATGGATTTTCGACACAATCCTAGTTCCTTCGACAATGTCCTTGCACTTGCACGCTTCAAAAGCTTGGATGCAATTACCTTTAGTGCAGACTTTCCCTGTCTGCTGGACTTTATTAAGGTATGATCTAATTTTAACTTCTTGGCTGGCGTTTTCTCGATCTCATCAATAGCCTGCCTCTTTCTTGGGGAGGATTTATGCAATATATTATGTACCACTCTGGCGAACTGCCTGGGATCCTTTGGTAGATGCGCTCGTGCCCGTGATGTCAAATTCCACTCAGTTTTACGTGATAAAAATGACGGACTAGGATTCTGTTCACGCTGTTTGCCTTGAATCGCTTGTTTCTTCTGTTTTCTCTGTCTATCCTTAGTTCTTATCCATCTTTTTTTCTGCGGAGTCAGTTTTTTGCGGTACTTCTGTTTTGCCTGCCGCCAGTACTCCTTTCGCTCTTCTTTCTGTTTTCTGGTAACTAATGGTTTACCACCTATTTTCACTTTTAGAACTTCCACATTTTTGCCCAGTTCTTTTTTCCGCTCAAGGTATCGCCTCTGACGATTCCTCGCCAACATCTTCTCATGCTCCCATTTCTCTTCAGCTACCTGACTAATCTTTCGCTTATTTCGTTCTGCTTTCAGTACATCTCGTCTGGCTTTTGCTCTAACCTTTTGTTTCTCTAAATAGTCTGCATACTTCTGCGGGTTATCTCTCTTTAGTCGTTGCCTGTAGAGGGCTACTCGGGATAACATGTCTAACTTGTCTAGAAAAACAAAGAAAAATCAACCTGAGAAGCATGGTCACCCTTTGATGTCAACTCAAACAGAACGACAAAACCATCTACCAGGTCAGAGAAAAGGACTAACTGGGATATATATCCCACTTGGGATATTAAATGCAAGTAAATATTTGGACCTATTTTCATACTAAACAGCAATGGCGAATTTCAGAAAGTCTACTTTGTGTATTGCAATTACGTGCATTATTTTTTCCTGTTCCTGTTCTTGTTGCTGTATGCTTCCCATCAATCACACTGTTGTATCTCTTAATACGAACAGAATAGCTAGCAAAATGCCAGCTTGAAAATATTTCAGAATAAACGAAACATCCAAAGTGGGATATTTTCACAGTTGCCTGGCCTGTAGGATATTGGATGGTCGATGTCTACGTATAATTACTTCCAATAAATTATGAAAATTAATAAATATTAAAAAAAAATTAAATCGATTTTTTTTTTTTTAAATATTTTTTCTAAGTGTATTTCTCTTTCATGTTTTTCTTCATTTTCACAGTCATTTCAAAACATTCTCAGAAAAGAACGAAAGCCTACCTTTCCAAATGCTATCCGTTTATTACTTACCAAGTGGACCAGCCTTCGGAATATATGCGCTTTGTATATCAAAACCTTCCCTTGAGGAGAGAAATTCATTCTTCGCGCCAAAACACGGCTTTTCAAACTTTAAGCCAGCACTCTGGCAAAACACACTTCCGTCAGAATTTTAAGAACTGCGCTATACAATATTATCAGCGACGATTGGTCTAAATTATATCCAAACGTCATCTCCCGCCCACTGGATTATCTACCCCTGGGTTTTGGAGATAATTTCAACCAATCGACGGTGATAATATTCAATTGTATAGCCCGGTTCGCAAAATTCTGACGGAAGTGTATTTTGCCGGAGAGCTGGCGAAAAGTTTGAAAAGCCGTGTTTTGGCGCGAAGAATGAATTTCTCTCCTCAAGGGAAGGTTTAGATATACAAAGCGCATATATTCCGAAGGCTGGTCCACTTGGGAAGTAATAAACGGATAGCATTTGGAAAGGTAGGCTTTCGTTCTTTTCTGAGAATGTTTTGAAATGACCGTGTTGAGCGGTTCTATTCCCAAGTTCTCTTTTATTCTATGTCATAGAGGGCAGGGTATGGTAGATAATTACAAACTGTAGTAACTCGGCTTGACATTATAGGGAATGACTAACTTTAATTGAGCCAAAGATGAAAGAGAAATACACTTAGAAAAAATATTTGAAAAAAAAATCGATTTAGTTTTTGTTTTTTTTTAATATTTACGTATTAATTTTCATAATTTATTGGAAATAATTACGTAGACATCGACCATCCAATATCCTACAGGCCGGGCAACTGTGGATATTTTATCCCAATTGGGATATGTATCCAAGTTAGTCCTTTTCCCTGACCTGTCTACTGGGCGAGAATATTCCGTCCATGGTGTCCCGTTATTTACAGCTTTCCGTCCAATATTTACGGTCGCAATCCAAAGGGGACGTCTCATATGACGTACGCACAGAAAAACGCATTCGAGCGCGAAGAAGAAGTCGATTTTGAAAGACTTACAAACTTTGGCCATGAACAACGAACTTTTCGTGACCCATTCATGACGGTTATTTTGCTATATCGTAATAACATCTCACAAAAATGCTACGTTATCCGTCTATAATAGTTCGCACGTCTTACGTCATATGTGGGGACGGAAAATTGCAAGTAAATACATTACACTAACCGTTTCTTGTCGGATCTCTCCCGCTCCACCTCCAGACTGTCACAAAAATGGCCGCCGAAAAGGAAGCGGATATGACCTAATTGGCTGGTCTTGAGGGATGCCGGGACGGTATAGTATGTCACTTACGTCACCTGCCAAAATGGACGGCTTTCACGATCGTAACGTTTTCTCTACACCATACATTTTAATATGTTCACTGGAGAAAAATAAAGCCTACTACGACACCGAATGATAATACGACGCCCATTTCATAAAGCGGACCACGTGAAAATATTTATATTTGCTGCTCTGTTTAGCCGTGCTAACGTGATGTGCGCAGACGGAAAAGATTAACGTACGCAAGACCATGTTCGCTCACTTGAAATTCCTTGTAAAACAAGCCACACACTAGCGGTTCTATTCTAAATCATCAATTAAAATATCACTCTTTAAAATTAGACACAAACAACACTCTTCCCATGAGAAATAATGTTACCACACGGCCATAAACGAAGACACTAAAAACTCGGGAGTTGAATCCGTCCAAATTTGTCCTAATTTTTATAAAAACTATACAAAAAAAATATCATGCATTCTACTAAATAAGCCACCTCTGACTTATTTGATAGTAAATAACAAACACATTCCACAGATGACAACTTAATTTATTCTGAAACTCCCGAATTTTTACTCATAAGTTGTATTTCTGCATCCTAGGTTTGGGGCCTGTTTTGTTGGAATCTGCCTTATATTCCTGCACATCCATGAACGAAATCCCATTAAATTCATCAGCAATTATTCAGAAATAGTGTGTTCAATTAAGGATTGACAGTGATTTATTTTTTCTACATGTATGTTCATTGCAGTAAGAACTTAAAAAACAAACAAATTGCCAATTCTTATAACTAAATTAGTGTGTAATTTAAGTCCAATATACTTAACTGGGCGCATTTCTTTCATGATATATGCTACTGGATTACTTTCCAAAACTGGTCGTGATATGACTGAAACAAGGTTGAAAACGACGTTAAACACTACTCACTCACTCCTTTCCAAAACTGTAGCAGACTGAACTGCATCACATCATTTCTTTTCACACAGTTCGGATTTTATAATTGAAGCGCGCAGGCCAAATCACAGAGCATCTGAAAGAGATTTTCTCATAATTTTGGAGACTGAAATGTTTTGAAATACTTTTATCAAATATTTATGCTCATGTAGAAAGATATGAAAGATAAAGAAATCGTATACTTGTTAAAGTGAAAGACCTATTTTGTCTCATTATAGGCTAATGACAATTGATTCCTTGTTTTCTGTCAGACTGGTTATGCCCCCCCTCTAATTAGAGGGGGGGGCATATAGCGAACGCTTTGTCCGTCCGTCTGTCCATCCGAATTTCTTGTCCGCGCGATATCTCGGTTAATATTTGATGGAGAGGATTGAAACTTGCAGTGCCATCGTAGTTGTGCAGCGTATAATTTTTTCCGAGTTCCGGTATAATTTTCAAGAGTTATGGCCCTTTTTCTTAAATCTCTGTGAATGGGAATTGTCCGGGCTGGATCTTGGTTAATATTGTATGGACAAGTATGAACGTTGCATGATATGTGGTCAGTGCCCCACAGTTGTGCAGCATAAAGTTTCTCCCCATTTCGCTTATATTTTCAAGAGTTATGGCCCTTTGTTCCTGAAATCTCTGTGAATTGGGACTTGTCCGGGCTGGATCTTGGGTAATATTGTATGGACAATTATGAAATTTGCAGGATATGTGGGCAGTGCCCTATAGTTGTGCAGCGTGAAGTTTCTTCGCGTTTCGCTTATATTTTCAAGAGTTATGGCCCTTTGTTCTTCAAGTCTTTGTGAATTGGGACTTGTCCGGGCTGGATCTCATTTAATATTGTATGGACAAGTATGGAATTTGCATGATATGTGGTCAATGCCCCATAGTTGTGCAGCGTGAAGTTTCTCTGCTTTCGGTTATATTTTGAAGAGGTATGGCCCTTTGTTCATCAAACCTAAGTGAATGGGATATATTTATTTTGTTCAGGCTGGATCTCAGTCCATAACCGATTTGGACTGGGAAAATGGCTATAAAATTGTTATTCTACATTCCGAAGCAGACCACATAGGTCTTGAAGTATGAAATTGCCCCAAAAAGATTGCATTGGGTGCAAAATTCAATGTTCACTGATCGCTTCATAATTTCACCACAATGAGGCCCCCCTCATTGTGGTGAAATTATGAAGCGATCAGTGAACATACAATTGAGCAATCTCTGATTGCTTCCTTGCTGTGTTTTGAAAAGTGATGCGGGCAGGGTCTTCCTTTTCATTACTCATTATTTGTAATCAGTCAGCGACCATGTTTGAAAATGTTAAAAACAAACAAGTAACTCTCCTGATTTTCCACAAGAGCATATTATTTTCACCAATCTTTCCATTTCCATCATCAGATTTGATGTGTCTTTCAGGTTATTATACGAAATAACTTTGGCTTTATTGATTTCAACATGTTCAAAGTGAGAAATTGCAGTTGGAAAGTACATCAAAGTGAAATACTGAAAGTGATGAAAAAAACTGGCCGTACGCTATTTCTTCTAATTATTCTGGCGGGAAAAGTTAACTTCGGTCATCTATAGAAATTCTGCAAACATTCTACAAATTTCACTAGCTGTCTTTTCAGTTCTTGGGATAAATAACATATTCATGCCACAGTATTGCCTCAGTTGACATAAAGGTAAATGCTGTTCGAAAAATAAGAAGCAATAGGGTAGGTAAAATGACATGCGGGCATCTGACGGGAAACAAGGAATCAAGTGTGGATGGCCTTAGACTGAATATCAACAATCATTCGTTAAAGGTTGAGTGGTAATAGTATACATGTATGCTCTAAATAAGGCACAACAAAAACCTGCTGAACGATGCTGACAAATACGATGATGACAAATACATTTTTTGAAATGTTCATAAATTATAATCGACAGATCTGCTTTGGTGATTAATGGTGTAAAACGCTTGTAGCTGATGCAACCATTAACTCAGCCATTAGGTTGACATCTGTCAACTTCAATATGGATCCAACTTGGGAAAGATAAACAAAGAATCCTGCATTACGGTATATGGCACTATCCATCTGTTCGTTAACTTTTCATGCGAATGAAGACCGTCAAGAAGGTTTTGTTGGAATTCTTTCCTAATTACATGTTTTCATCTCCATGTAAAGAACTGATGTGCATGAGATGTTTTTGACTCAATCTGACGTTTTCTCCAGAGTTATGCCTCTTGATCCTCGAAAAACTACTTTCATCAGCTACCTTTTCTTGGGAACGCAACTCGTCATACAGATTTCACTGGATTCTTTCGAAATTTGCCACACATTGTCATCACCATGTGAAGATGTGCACATGACCTAGCTTTCGACCTGATAGGATTTTTTTTTTCCTGAGTTATTCCCCTTGATTATTGGGGAAAAACAGTCCCATCTGGTATTCTTTTTCATGAACACAACTTATCAGGTGATGTTTGATTATCTCTTTAGATTCCCTTTATTGCACATAACCATATTTACCTCGTATTCCCCTTCTTCTTTTCTGGTTCACACTTGTATTCAGTCTTGGATTCAGTCTTGTTGGTCTTGGGATGTATTTAGATATGACGTAGCCAGAATATTGGCTGTAGGGTCATGTGACTTCTTGTCGGCATGCCAGCATCTTCATTTCGACCACCATTATATGTTGCATTTAATTGCTAACCGAAAAAAACATAGTATATTTTTTTTTTTGTAGCTGATTGCGTAATAGTCTCTCTTACCCAATCTTTCCTGATGGCGTGTTTATCTTTGCGCAGGCATTCTCGGCCCCATCAGATCATTTACATCCAACTAAGGACTTGCACTCTTTAAACTGAATAAGGGACTCTAAATTCTTGATTTTTAAGCGAGACAAACTGGAAGAAGTAAAATCAATCAGTGTCTTGAAGTCGTTGAACTTTGGGATGTTATCAAGCTCTAGGAAGTGAAAAGAAATGACTATTTGAACACAGACTTTAGGGAAAGTCATTTGTTAGCCATTGGGGAATGTGGCAATTCGAACATGTTAGGAAATTGTTTGTTACGCATCAAATTTCCGTCTTTCGGCATTCTCCACCGGAGGAGTCCCCCCATCCGCCGCTCAAGAGTACCGATAGCGACAATACCTCTGCGCAATTAGGATAATTTGCAACATAACACCACAAATTTTCTCATACGGAGTGTAATCAAACAGAAATTCATCGACGGGTTTTTTCCTTTCTCCGGAGTTTCTGGGGGTTTTTCTTCATACCCGTTTAACTCCAGGGCAATATCGGTGTTTATTGATTCGACATGAAGGGATCCGAGAGAGATGGGCTGAGAAATGATGCATTGCCCACTTAGTGATATATTTCTTTGGAGTTTGTGTACCTTTCAAGTTAGGCGATCGTGCCTGAAGCCGATATAACACCAGTCTTGCTCCAGCCCCATGAACTTGTGACAAATGGAATTAAAAGCTTGCTTTTTGACATGCATCGATCTTTCGAGGGTTGGTCTTGGACAATTTATGTCATTTTCCGGGAGTTTTATTGTCACGTGGTGCAATGTCATCTAGCAGGAGTTGATTGATATATCCTTACTGTTCAAATCATTTCTGAATGTACGTCAACAAATGCGCTTCTCGTCGTGTATATAAAACATTGATTGAGCTGTGACATATCTGTTCAACAGGACTCTACACGTGAGGTTCCCAGGTGTAAAAAGAAATATTAGGACCCTATACCCTTGGGGTTCCCGGGTGGGAAAAAGAATAAGACCCAAACGTCGTGATATGCCTGAAGTACCGTAACTTGGGGTGAATAGGGACAGTTTTGGGCAATTTCAGTGCTGTATTTCAATAACTCCAGTGAAGTCAACCTATAATACCATGTCAGTTTGTGTCCACTAACATCATCTCTTACTGGAGTATACTGGAACTTTATCTGGCCGTATCTTCTATTCTTTTTTTTAAAGAAACTGTGTGTCCCTATTATCCCCAGTTATGGGGACAATAGGGACCCTACTTTCAAAGACATATCTGTACCTATTAACCCCCAGTATAAGGTCTATAGGGACAGTTAGATCATTTTAAAAAAAAATGCTGTTTCAATTACTGGTAAACAATTACAATTACAAGTAATCACAAATTTTTCTAATGCCATGACTGACCCTATAGACCTCATACTAGGGTTTCGTAGGCTGTGTTGCACCAAGAGAAAGACCGCTGTATTAATTCTGAGTGTTAGTCATCAGTTTAGTAATCCCAGTTGTACATGTGAGTTTGGACTCGCTTTGCAATGTATTGCTCAGCAGTTGGTCCGAGCGCAGTTGGTCCGAGCGCAGTTGGACCCCCATGAGGCAGTGTATCTGGTTTTGTACGATGCCTGTGTATTACATTACGTGGGATCCCAAACTGCTCCTCAGCCTTTCTGTAGCTCTGACCTGTCTCAACTGCAGCTACAGCTCTTCGAATATCTTCAGAAGAATGTTTCTTGTAAGTTTTGTGCCCTGATTTTGGTTTGTAAATACGCGGCATACTGTCCCTATTCACCCCACTGAATTTCACTGCTTAGCTGAAAAATAAAAAATAAATCATATAAAATTTTGTATTTCAAGTACAGAGTCTGCCTCCACACCATGTCTGTAGGACACCTTTAGTGAAGTCTTGAATGAAAATCAAACCACTTCCATCAAAACTTTCTGATATCCAAAGAAAGTTTTGACCACACTGTGATTTTCCAAAAAATCACAGGTGGTTTGATTTTCTTCGCTGTAGATTCCCAGAAGAGTGGAACTCTTCAGGCTTCTCAGTTTTGCAGAGCTCAGTACTTGATTAGTCCGCCTGAAAAGAAAAAGAGGATCAGTTTAATCTATTTGAGTGAAAATCCAGACCATGAAAACTTTCACATTTTTTTGTCCCCATTCACCCGCCAGTCCCTATTCACCCCAGTTTACGGTACAGTTGAAAGTGGCATTAAACCATATGCCTAATTCAACACTAATCACTGTTTCTGTATGAATCCATGCAAATTCTGTTGAGTTCTGTTGTCTGTCAACATTATTACTGAAATAACTCCAGTTTCGGTTGACCAACAGTTCGGTATACCAAAATGAAAATGGTGACCTATTATTTTCAAGGATATGACATGGTGCCCTGAAGCATGGAATACACTGCTATGTACACTGAAACCTGTATATATACTGACCATGCATGCTTGGGGCCCTGTGGGGCTCCCTGGGTTGACCTGGGATGTCGTCATGCACACCACAGGTCATGGTAAGAATAGGCCTCAGCTCCTCAGAAAGCTTGTCTTAAGAGGCCACTAAATGGGGCACCTGTGGGGTTCCCAGGTGTAAAAAGAAATAGGACCCCACCCATGGGGTTGACGGGTGTAAAAATTAATTCCCAACCGTCGTAATATGACTGAAATATAGTTGAAACCAGGAGAGAGAGAGTAAGGTAATTGAAGTTTACTGTCGCATTCAGCAAGTTGAAAGTAACATTAAATCATATTCACTCACCCCATGCTTGCGACCAGATTATATTGTCAATTTTGACAGGATTCGATTTTAGCAAGGTGCAAAAGTACTGGGACCATGGATAATGTCAGTATTTAGAGGTTAGTCAGTTCACCCAGGTGTCGGTATTCACAGATTTCACTGCAATACATGGACATCCACTTCAAGGTACACACTCAAGAGGCACTAGCGTAACAGCAGGTTCAGGGTTCAAAACTATCGAAATTAGCGAACTCTACAGACGGAAATGCCATAATGAACAATAAAGGTCAAAGTATTGAACTATGAAAATGTACAACTAGGCAGCATATAACATTGTTAATTTGTATCCAGCAGAGTACTCTTAACCTGACCTGTCAGATATCTGTTTGGAATTCAATACTTTAATTATCACGTTCGAGAGATACACCTCTCTGAAATGGAGGTAAAAAAAGGGACATCTTTGCCCAATAAACTCGAGAATATATCCGAACTACATGTAAGAGACTTCTGCCATAGGCGACCACATATACATTAATATATCCTCATCAGATGATATCAAAGAACAGATTGTCATCTACCTAATTTGCATAATATTAAACATGTTTGTTCTCTATTAATAATTACCCTTTCACTGTTAAGACATATAACAATATATAAGCCAAGCCACCTGACGATTTTGTAATGTTATGATGAATGAATCAAAACTTATAAAGCAATAAAGCTGTTTTTATCTCCATTTTAAAGAGGTAGCTAGTTTTCTTTATCTTGGTTAATATGTACTGCAATGGTCCCGTTTAGGTTTCTGTGAATTTGACAATTTTATTCCACATAGTAGAATGCTCCTGTGAAAAAACTTAGTTAGTCCCAAAAGTGCCATCTCCTTTTCTTCTCGCCATGCTAACCGGCGATGTGCGGTAAAAGAGCCATTCTGTATTTTATGTACTCACCAATAACTTGAAGTTGAAGAATTCCACAAATTTTACATTTGACGACAGGTCGCTCAGTTGTCCAAGTTCCAGGAAGGTGGCGGATTGGGGATAAGTCTAGAAGGAACAGTGGATGTTGAGAATGGAGTGGAAGTCCGCCCCCACCATTACATAAGATCTATCCTGCCGCAGGGCCCTGTGGGGCTGAACGGGCGACTCCAGAGTGGTGATGAACTGCTTGAGGTACTGTAAGACATGTTATTTTTCACAATTTTTTGGTCTTTACCCCTCGGTGATTTTGTCCTCAGGATATTGTCATCCTGAATGTCCGTCCGTACTTCTGTACATCTGTCCGTCCGTTAGGCAAAACCATGTGAGATACAGTGACCAAATTTTTAAAACTTATTCATCTAGTTATGAGTCTAATGCCTATCGAAATTGCTCCCATATTTTATTGAGTTATGCCCCTTTACTGATGTATTAATTTCTGATTTTGTGATGTATATATATGCTTGAATGTATCCAGCTATATCTGCAGAACTGTGGTTGATACAGCTACTACAGTTTGGGAACTTATTCATGTAGTTGTATTCTAGAAGCCAACAAAGAATTTGTCGCCTCGGCCCTTATTTTATATTCGGGCGCAATAATCTCTGATTTTGTGATATTTTCTTGAATGGAACAAGTTATATCTAAATGACTTGTTTGGTACAGCTACCAAATTATGAGGAAACTTTTTATCTAGTTGTCTTCTAGATGCCAACAAAATAATTTGTCATCTTGGCCCATATTTTATGGAGTTCCTTGTTGTATTTATCTTCGCTTCTGGTGCCCAATGATGACACGTGCCAACACAAAATATATAAACCTCAAAACGAAGGGGAAGGATCCTCCGGACATTCACTTTCAGACTTAACTTTGCTTATTTCACTTGTACTATAACAACATGACATCAAGTACAGTTTCTAGAAATCTTTAAATTCCTGAAACTTATAAAGATAATATCTTGGTGTTGTCCAGTGTCCCTTTTTCGAGCGATTCGTTAGCATTTTATTGTGAAAAGAAGTTAACTTTAATCATAAGAACATAATATATTCAAATTATACAAAAGTATTTCTATAGATGTTTAGTTGAATAATAGTAGTTGGTGCCATGGGGTGGCATGCTTGGTCAACCTCACAGGGTGCAGCCATGTTGGAGAGAATTAAGTTTCGCCAACAATTAATAGTGCGCATGTGCGAACGTGATCCCGGTTCCGCTCAAAGAAATCCATTACCAGTCCAGAGGTCACTTTCGCAGCTTGTGAGCTCTGGGGCTGGATTGCTTTTGCGCACACCATTTCAGTGTTCATTCTGAAAAATCACCTTGCAGTTTAAATAGCAGGCCCTGGTGATAAACATCTGTGTGTATAATGTTGTTTTCAATCAGCTATAGCACACAGAGTTGACATATGTTTAGATGGCAGCTTGTTACAGTTGACGTGTATAATTAAAAGCAACAGCAGTGTTTACAATGTGCATTTCTCTGTCACACCTGGTGTTTATGACATGATGTGGTTCCAGGTTACAGCCAAATGCTGATGTAAATATGCCAGTCAGTTGAAGTGCCACCCCATCAGCTGTTTGCTTGGCGAAGAGCCAGTGCTTACAAACATTAACCGTCATAAATTTTGTACATGTCAGTTAAACTCAATAGCTGTTGATTATCACATTATATTAATCTATAGGTCACCATACATTATGTAACACAAATGTTAGGCATCCACCATCCTGCTGTAATGCTTTTAAAGGTGAAATGCAAAAGTTTTCACCCCTCGCCCCTTTTGATCGCTGTTGAAATATAGTTCCACCGTTCCAGCCCACACAATTCACCTCGGCAATCGGCAATTGCCGAGGTAAATGCCGTGGCATAAGCAGTTCACCTCAGCAATGTTTGACATGGTATAAATTGAAATCATTTCAATATGACATTATTTTTGCCGAGGTGAGTTTTCCGAATTGTGTGGGCTGCGTTGTGTCCAACCTCCCTTCACTGATGACCATTTGTGTTTACGCTCAGTTTCGGTCAATCAACATTGCTGTTTCAGTCTCCTTTCTGGAATTATATGGGCTTATAACAGTTGCAGCTCATTCTATACCTGCCCTTCTTATAATGTCGCTGCCAAATCCCAAATGTGTAGAGAATTAGCTACACAACGATATATTATCTGGTCAAAATGGCAGTGGGAACCTGGGAAGTAAACAGGGGGAAGTATCGCTAATATGCGACAATTTCTTCACCTCCCTCGTGATTTTCAACTGACGGATTGCAAAGACAACACATAACTTGATGTATGTCTATTGGGGAAGCAGTTACTCTAGTTGAAATGTGAGCTAAGAGTGATTGAGGGTCCTTACTGTATGGAGGAATAAATGTGGACACTGTTTCCGATCTGATGCATAAAAACATTAGCATGGAATCCTCAGTTGATGATCAGGTGGTATTTCACAGAAAGTAATATTTAATGCACTGAAATATTATAGTCACCGACCAGGGAATTTACATGTAGCTTTCGTTGGTGTCACTGGTGAAGTCGATCATATCTCACTTTGAACACTTGTTGTGCGAATGATGAACACCTGTGGTGCGGATGATGAACATCTGTTGTGCGGATGATGAACACCTGTTGTGCGGATGATGGCAGTTTTCAGTAAACATAATCAGGTCTTTTTCGGAGATATTCCCAATGAAAATCAATGTATTTTCCATAAACATTTAATACTTTCAATATCAAAATTCAAACACTTTGTGATTGTTTTTTTCATAATACAAGTATGTTATTCCAGTTTGGTAAATGCAATGTTTTATGGACCGGAGAAAACCAATAATGTCATCGGCCTTCGGCCTCAATTAATATTGGTTTTCTTCGGTCCATAAAACATCGCAGTCACCTCATTAGAATCACATAATAACCTGTATATTATTTACTGAATTGGAATCTAACATGTACTTGTTTTGCTGTTTACAAACTTCAGAATTTGACAGCAGCACTCAGTACATGTATTCATGACAGATAGTTGATGAAGATTCTCATCGGAGATATTTTCACCCATGCCTGTGGACGTGTGCGATAGGTGTTACATGTAACTTGTGCAAGCTGTCAGTCATGTCCGTTACATGACCGGCATCAATAGATGTTATCGTAATGATCTATACTGCAAACAAATGCTCTGAGCCAAACATAATTTTTGTTGGTGAATAAAATGCTGAATGTCACACCTCATGCAACAATCAATAGACCACATAAATCAGAAGCTGGCTTGTATTGGTTGTCTCCCCTATTTTCTACTTTGGAAATTGTCTTAGTATGGTTGTAGTAAGGTGCTACATACAGGTTTTCAGACAGGTTGACGGTTCACAGATTTTCATTCTTATATTTTCTATGGATAAAATAATGATAGAATTATCGACCTATCTATGTTTGGTTTCATGTCAAGTAGTTAGTCTGCTAGAAGCTTTTGAAAAGTTGGTATAGTCCCAGCTCAATTCAGATTTGCAGACTTGACCATCGATATCCTTCGCTGATTGTGACGTCTCATCAGACCAGCTAGAAGCCCAAATACTGAACATAATGTCAGGTCAGGTGGTCTGATGTGGTGTCACAAAATTGCTTCAAACAGATGCAGTTTGATCTGAAATCGTCTGGGGATTAAAAAAATATAAAAACCTCTGCATTTCACCCATATATACACCAGTTTTCCTGTTTATTCTTCATTTTACCCGTATATTCACCATAAATAATACCTTTGATTATTTGTATAAATTGTGATTCAACTAAACATTATTAGGATAAGTAAATTAACATATATTAAGGCACATTTTAAAGGGCGCATTCAGGGCACAGCTGGCTGGATGGCATGGAGGAATAGTACTCAATTAGGGTGCAGTATCTGTACAAGGTGCAAGAAAGGTGCAGATGAGGGGAGCGCCCTGAATTTACCTGATGCAACTTTTAATGGAAATTGTCCTATTTGTTTCAGGTGAATGGTAAAAGGCTGCTAGGACTGAACCACGTGGAGGTCGTGTGCATTCTAAAGGAATTACCTCAACATGTTCGGATTGTGTGCGCGAGAAGAAAAAGGCCAGTCACAGAAAACTATGCACAAAAGGATGACCAGTTTTTTGCCTCGTCATTCTACACGGGGGTGCAGGCCAGCTCTGCCCCAATGTACGATCGACTGGTGAAATCCAAATCGGAGATGGCACTGTCATCTCCAGATCATACTGCTGTACAAAACTCTCTAAATAAAATGAAGTCTCGTTCGCTGGAGCCGCTTACAGGCCTGGCGATGTGGAGCAGTGAACCGGTTGTGATAGAACTGACCAAGGGAGACAAGGGCCTGGGATTCAGCATTCTTGACTACCAGGTAATTGAGTCTAATCTATCTCAATAAAAAAATGTACCATGGTTGTATAGATGATAAATCTATGATAATATCATGGTAAATCTATGGTAATAGCATGGCAACTATTGTTAATCTGTGGTAATATCATGGTAACCATGCTTAATCTATGGTAATATGGTAACCATGGTAAAATCTATGGTAATATCATGGTAACCATGATAAATCTATGGTTATATCATGGTAATCATAGTAAATCTAGGGTAATATCATGGTAACCATGGTTAATATATGGTAACCTATGGTAATGTCATGGTAACCATGGTTAATCTATAGTAATATCATGGTAAACCATGGTTAATCTAAGATAATATGGTAACCATGGTAAATCTATGGTAACCATGGTAAATCTATGGTAATGTCATGGTAACCATGGTTAATCTATGGCAACATCATGGTAACCATGGTTAATCTATGGTAATATCATGGTAACCATGGTTAATCTATGGTAATATGGTAACCATGGTAAATCTATGGTAATGTCATGATAACCATGGTTAATCTATGGCAATATCATGGTAACCATGGTTAATCTATGGCAATATCATGGTAACCATGGTTAATCTATGGTAATATCATGGTAACCATAGTAAATCTGGTAATATGGTAACTATGGTTAATCTGTGGTAATATCATGGTTAATCTATGGTAATATCATGGTAACCATGGTTAAGCTATAGTAATATCATGGTAACCATGGTTAATCTATGGTAATATCATGGTAACCATGGTTAATCTATGGTAATATCATGGTTAATCTATGGTAATATGGTAACCATGGTAAATCTATGGTAATGTCATGGTAACCATGGTTAATCTATGGTAATATCATGGTAACCATGGTTAATCTATGGTAATATCATGGTAACCATGGTTAATCTATGGCAATATCATGGTTAATCTATGGTAATATCATGGTTAATCTATGGTAATATGGTAAATCTATGGTAATGTCATGGTAACCATGGTTAATCTATGGTAATATCATGGTAACCATGGTTAATCTATGGTAATATCATGGTAACCATGGTTAATCTATGGCAATATCATGGTAACCATGGTTAATCTATGGTAATATCATGGTTAATCTATAGTAATATGGTAAATCTATGGTAATGTCATGGTAACCATGGTTAATCTATGGTAATATCATGGTAACCATGGTTAATCTATGGTAATATCATGGTAAATCTGGTAATATGGTAACTATGGTTAATCTATGGTAATATCATGGTAACCATGGTTAATCTATGGTAATATCATGGTAACCATGGTTAATCTATGGTAATATCATGGTAACCATGGTTAATCTATGGCAATATCATGGTAACCATGGTTAATCTATGGTAATATCATGGTAGCCATTATAAATCTACGGTAATATCATGGTAACCATGGTAAATCTATGGTAATATCATGGTAAACCATGCTAACTCTATGGTATTATCATGGTAGCCATGGTTAATCTATGGTAATATCATGGTAGCCATTATAAATCTACGGCAATATCATGGTAACCATGGTAAATCTATGATAATATCATGGTGAACCATGCTAAATCTATGGTAATATCATGGTAGCCATGGTTAATCTATGGTAATATCATGGTAGCCATTATAAATCTACGGTAATATCATGGTAACCATGGTAAATCTATGGTAATATCATGGTAACCATGGTAAATCTATGGTAATATCATGGTAGCCATGGTAAATCTACGGTAATATCATGGTAAACCATGCTAAATCTATGGTAATATCATGGTAGCCATGATAAATTTACAGTAATATCATGGTAAATCTATGGTAATATCATGGTAATAATGGTAAATCTATGGTAATATCGTGGTAACCATAGTAAATCTATGGTGATATCATGGTAACCAGTGGTAAAACCATGCTGCTTTGGCCACTACCATTGTCCTTTTTTTATGAGAATTAACAGAGACACATCTTGTAAAACTTATTGATCCCAGCAATACACACGTTTGGTCACAAATTGAATGGGTAATAGGAAATCTCATATCGTATGTAATCTAAGACATGTACAAAAGAAAATGCCGCCACCCACCTTTTCTTTTTTTTTGCCAGCCACACATTATTTTTTTTAACTGCATCTGAATGGTGAGTTAATTGGTAGTGGTGCACCAGCTACAGTCACACTCGTTTTCATAAAACTTTGGCTTGTTACAGACTATAATCAATTGTAATTTGATCATTGAACATGTCCTAAGCTATTTATCCCTGTTCATTTAAGACCTGGCCCATTAAAAAGCAATGCAGGTTTTTCAGAATCGAGTAGAAATTGTCTTACAAAATAATCAACGATTTTGCCAAGAAAGCTAGATTCATGAAATGTAATTGAGCATGTTTTTTTTGTATTGCCCTTATATATGGACCAAACTTCATTTATGTTTGTGGTGTTTTTTTGCTAAAGATGAAAATTGATTCTGCTGGGATTTCCATGGGCTCAGCTGACACTATGTCCCTTATTCTCCTGTTAACCACTAGAGGCACTTTAACTGTGTCCAATCGTTTTGCTGTAATGCTTGGTTCAATGCGGTTTGATACTGCAGACAAAGCTAGAAACTGATACATCCACAGTCTGGGTTTGAATCGACTAAACATTCCTTGTACTGGCGCCAATAGCGATTAAACTTTGCCACCCTCCAGGGGCATTTGACACATCTTTATAATAGATGGTTTAATCAAAATTTTTAAAAATCAAGTACAAATGATTCTCGGTAATTGTATGTTCAAGGCGCCATCTAGTGGCCAATAGGTGAATATTGGGTGATGTGAATCGGCAAAGGATAGTAAGGGACTTAATGATCCAAGCTGGTATAGGAGTCGAATGGAGGATTGAAACTGAATTAGCAGTAAGCTGATATGTCGGGACATGTACACTGTGGTGTAGCCAGCCAGCACCATAAATATCACAGTTACGTGTTTTGATTTTTTCTTCAGGGATTACATTAATAATATTACTGAATACAAAGTAGCAGCTAGTCTTCGATACAAGTATAGTCTAAACTCGGTATGATGTCGTTCATGCTCAACTTGGGAACACCATAAATTTGCAGTCATTCATTTTAGAGTGTGATCACACTCCCACACCATCACACTAAAAATGAGCTCAGAAGTGTGAAAAACAGCACTCGCCAAACGTAAGCCTCCCTATGTCGTAACCTGGAGTTATCACACTCCTGAAATCAATTTCCGAATTTTAGGAGGGAGGCTACACTGTATATTTCGTTTCTAGGACCCGATGAATCCCTCCGAGACTGTGATTGTGATACGAAGCCTTGTGCCTGGTGGGGTCGCACAACAAGATGGCCGCCTCGTACCCGGGGACCGGCTCATATTTGTAAACGATGTCAATCTAGAGAATGCCACTTTGGATCAGGCTGTACAGGCGTTGAAAGGTGCTCTTAAGGGAATCGTTCGTATCGGCGTTGCCAAGCCACTGCCAATACCAGAAAGTGTTCATGAAAATCCAGAGGTAGGTATTTTCATTCCAAATATCTGGAGGAATTCATTTTGTCTTCTCTCTCAGCCTTCGTCAGTTGTTGTGTTCTCTCATTTTGGGCAAAGTCACTTCGAATTTCTCTTTCAGTATTTCAGTGCCCCATTTTAGGATTTCCTTTCAGACAGCACAGATGTAGAAAATGATTGAGCAGTTCAAGTTACAGGTATAATTTCGTCCAGTTGTAGCGAGGATGTACTCATAACTGGGTTATCACTAATGAAAACCAGAGAGTGGCCGGAAAAGAACATCCATTGACCATGTTCACAGTGACAAAACTGTAATGAAATTCTCACCCTTGCTGGAAAGTTGCCATAGCTGAACCAGACTGTTGATGAGAAAACCTCAACACAGGAGAAAGAATGACAAGAAACCCTAAATGGAGTCGAAGATGTCGTCAACACTGTTTTGCTTGTTCGTCCTTCTTGGTCTTTTATTTTTATCACTTGCTTGTGCATGATAATTCATCAATCATAAGTCTACACAAGCCACATGAAAAACCAAAGTTAAGTGTTGTCTCTTCATCTACAAGCAGTTGAAGGTTGCTGGAAACACAATGAAGTCTGGTGCTTCTCCCCTCCCCCCACTCCACCTTCTCCCCTTTTTGGTTCCTATTTCTGGTAATCACAGACAAAAGTCCTTTCATATATGGCAAATTCATCTGTTGACTTGTTGGTTTTTGGGATAATCTCAAATCAAATTCATATGAACGGGGGGTAATTTGAACAACTCCTGAGCAACACAAACCGTTCATAATTAGCATGAAATTAGATCATGTGTTTATTCCTGTCACTGACTTTGATATCATTATGTGGTTTGTGTCACCAGACTCTCAGGACATCCTCCCATCTAGTATATAATTAGCATTGCTTAATCAACTTTCAGTTTGTTGTTTATCTTGTTTATATGTAATATGTTGGATGGTCTATCAGATCCAGTTTTATACCTGGTCGGAGTTTGTGATTTTTGGTGCATACTTCATGTAAGGATAAGGAGACAAGAGACAATAGCCTGGGGACAAATATTTGTCTTAGAGTGAGAGCTTTTCAGCTGCACTATCTAATTAAAACCAGATCTCCAAACACTGCTCCTCATCTTACTCATGTAGATCTGAGATCAGCACTCACATTTCCATGTTCTTAGTACTGACCAATCAGAGAGCTTCTCCACGGTTTAGAGATGTGTGTTTGAAACATTGGGCTAAGGCCACACATGTGTGGGGAAGACGGGTTGACCTCATGATAGTACGAACAGAGAAATATCTCCTGAAATTGATCGATATAACTTAATGTTAATGTTAATTGATTATCATCGTGGTTTTGTATAGCATAAACTATTAATCTAATGAAACAAGTTAAAATAGAAGAGAAGGTGAGTTTTGCATATACAGTACTGTCTACCTGTCGCCCCCTCATTGCAAGTGGCACTACCAGACACGTGACCTTGATCTGCAGAGAGCTTGACATTTTGAACACCGAAAAAACAGGTCTTGGTGTCAGATCTTCATTCAGCGACATGTAAGGTGGGGGTTTTGTTTGAGATCTGGTTTTAGTCCGATTGACACTCGTTACATGAAGTATCGACCAGGATTTTCCTACTCAGATGTGGTAAATCTTTCAACAAAATTTTCTTTGGTCCTGATCTAAACAATCACAGTATGCTTTTCTGGGATCCTCTGAAGTGGACTTCGCCATTGAAGGAGAACTTTATTTCAAGCAAACTTGAGGCTAAATATTTAATCCTGAGGTCCTGATATCATGACTTCGCGCTCCAATGATCCCACCTACTCGACAGTCTGGTTTACTTCTTCTATGTATGCTTAATATATGGCGAATCGGAAATAAGTGCCTTAGTTATTTTTTATCCCTCAAAGGTATTTCAAACCACAGGTAACCTGCCAAAATGTTTATGAGCATATTATGCCGACGGTAAATATCCTCTAATAATTCGATCGTAGGAAGTGAAATTTCCGACCATTAAGTCAGGGGGTGATCAAATTTATTAGAACAGGAAGTTCACAAGTATAGTATTTAGTTTCCCCAACTGCAAGTAAAGAAGTTAAAATGCAGCTGTGATGTCATAAGACTTGAATATTCATGACCTGGATGCTCTGAACACCAAATGCAGCTGAAATCAGTGATTTCCAACAGAGGGAAAGCAGACGCAACACATTTTCTCGCAAGATTACTTATTTTTAGAATAAATGTTGCTGATATTGGTATAAAACGTGAACAAATTACGTAGAATGGGTCTGTGGGAGACCATTGGTAAATATTTCTCCACATGACATGGGACATAAAACGGGATATTTTACATCGCTGGAGAAGTATGAAACATTACAAATCTATTATGGGCCAGAGAGAGAAAATTCCCCACAAGTCTATGAGGGAAAGAGTTAGGCATAGGAAAACCATGAAAGCACTGCATGAAGTGACCCATACTGTGAGCCCATGGCATCACTGGAAAATAAAACTATCTGTATGTTGAAATACGGGAAATCGGGATTCCCAATCTGTGAACTATTGAATACTGCCAAAGATCATTACTGAAACTTATACCACATTTCATCATGTATCGCATGTCTTTGTCACTGTTTTTATTTTTCATTGTAGTACTTCATTTCACATTCAGGACAAGAAAATTTGTTCAAGCCTGAAAATAAGTAAACGAAACCGTTAATTGCAACCAATATTTGAATATTGAGATAGTCTGAATAATTTTGTTTAATATTGGGTGATTCCATTTATGAAGGGATATGGGTGACCAGCTGCTGTTAAATAAGTTAAATAAAGAGATGAAATTCAGTTGTTGTTCTTACATATGTAGGATTTTTAGTATGCAAGTATCTTCAATACTCAGCAAGAGCTGAAAAATATTGTCGTTCAAAACGTGTGTTTATGTTGTCGAAGTAATCACACTTAATGGGAAAATGGGGATTATAAATTGAGGAAGTTTTCCGTGGTTCAGACACTTACTTTTTTTTATGTTGATTGTGTATCTGCTCGAGTGGATTGCTAATATAAAGATATTTTTGTCATCCACTAAGTAAAAATACTACAAATTCAGTAGTGCAAATCTCACGGAATGTGCCCTGAATGCATACATGAGTGATATTTCTCCAGTGGACTTGTGGACTTTACCTGAGACAAGTTATCGTAGGTTCTAAATTGCCGTTCTTGGTGTACGCATTCTTCCCAATTTGAGGAATCCAGAAACAAAAGTATGGATAGCTGTAAAGTTGTAAGTTCTGAACGTTTAGTATTTTCAAATATGATAATAAGTATCTGATATCTGATAAAAACATAACTTGACTTGATAGTTGAACTTAAAATGAACTACATTAGGAATGAAATTCATAACATTTATCTTGGGGAATATAAAATATTGTGTTGGACAAGTTGTTTGCATGTGTGTGTCTAGGTGTTAAAAACAAATTTGTGTCGGTCATTTGTTGTTTGGGTGCTTTCGAAGTAATGAATTGACAGTCCTGTTTTTGCTAGTTTCTAGGCGTACATTCTGTTGTTTTTTTTCTGAAATTGAGTGACAAAATTCCATCAGCTGATATGTACATGCTTAATATAGCATTCACCAATTTGTCAGAGTTTGTGACCACCTAAACTGCCTCTGTTACACCCTCTGGTGGCTCTCAGCTGAAAAAAGTTGGCATGACCGCAGAAGCATATTCAGTGTGTCAGTGTGTAATGATTCTGGTCGATACTTGAAGCAAATTTCAAGAGATGGAAACTGCATCAACAAGTTACATGCTCATTACCTGAAGTGAGCAATACAATGCCCTGTTTAGCTGTGTGTGATGTCCTGAGTCCACTTCGGTCCAGTTGATAACGGATGATGCTGATTGGCCAAGATTCATGTATACAAAAGCTACATATACACATCACAGTTTTAACCCACATGCAATAGGAGGTATGCAATGCAATGCTATTAGAATGACTTTAAACCGCAGAATTTGAGCCTGATATGTCAGGGCTTGTGGAAAGACAAGAAGACACCCTGATGTGTGAGAACCAGTCCCTTAGCCAGAGACTTGTCCACCCATCTTTTAGATGGGTGATACTGATTTTGAACACGAGAAAATCCCGATGGATGGTGGACGGGGCAAGAAAATTATCCGAGATATTTAAATGACGTTTATGACCCAGATGTTGCAAAAAGTTTAACTTTCGCACACAAGTTTCAATACTTGCCCAAATTTAGACTATTCTTCTGGCTTATGAACATAACAAAGCATACACATTGTTCGCACAATATTCCATTCTTGATTATTCCTAGCACAATGTCAGTGAATCGATGGCAAAATTTATTGAACATTTTGCGTAAAAGTTCTTCTGACTTTGCTCCTGTCATGGTGTCTTAGTCACTGTGAATGTCACTTCCACAATTTAGTCCAGTGACAAGTCCGGAAACAAATATTGAAGGGACGCTGGATTATATTTGGCCAGAAGGTAGCGTAATGATTATGCCCCCCCTCTAACTAGAGGGGGGGCATATAGCGATCGCTTTGTCCGTCCGTCCGTCTGTCCGTCCGAATTTCTTGTCCGGGCAATATCTCGGTTAATATTTGATGGACAGGATCGAAACTTGCATGGAATGTGGCCAGTGGCTCGTAGTTGTGCAGCGTGGAGTTTTTTCCGAGTTCCGGTATAATTTTCAAGAGTTATGGCCCTTTTTCTGAAATCTCTGTGAATGGGACTTGTCCGGGCTGGATCTTGGTTAATATTGTATGGACAAGTATGAAATTTGCATGATATGTGGTCAATGACCCACAGTTGTGCAGCGTAAAGTTTCTCCACGTTTCGCTTATATTTTCAAGAGTTATGGCCCTTTGTTCCTGAATTCTCCGTGAATTGGGACTTGTCCGGGCTGGATCTCGGTTAATATTGTATGGACAATTATGAAATTTGCAGGATGTGTGGTCAGTGCCCTGTAGTTGTGCAGCGTGAATTTTCTCCGCGTTTCGCATATATTTTCAAGAGTTATGGCCCTTTTTTCTTCAAATCTTTGTGAATTGGAACTTGTCCGGGCTGGATCTCGGTGAATATTGTATGAACAATTATGAAATTTGCAGGATATGTGATCAGTGCCCTGTAGTTGTGCAGCGTGAAGTTTCTCCGCGTTTCGCATATATTTTCAAGAGTTATGGCCCTTTTTTCTTCAAATCTTTGTGAATTGGAACTTGTCCGGGCTGGATCTCGGTGAATATTGTATGAACAATTATGAAATTTGCAGGATATGTGATCAGTGCCCTGTAGTTGTGCAGCGTGAAGTTTCTCCACATTTCGCCTATATTTTCAAGAGTTATGGCCCTTTTTCTTCAAATCTTTGTGAATTGGGATTTGTAGGGCTGGATCTCGGTTAATATTGTATGAACAAGTATGAAATATGCATGATATGTGGTCAGTGACCCATAGGTGTGTAGCGTGAAGTTTCTCTGTTTTCGGTTATATTTTCAAGAGTTGTGGCCCTTTGTTTAAACCTAAGTGAATGGGATATATTTATTTGTCCAAGCTGGATCTCAGTCCATAACTGATTTGAACCAGGAAAATGGCTATATTATATGTTATTCTACATTCCAAAGCAGACAACATAGGTCCTGAAGTATGAAATTGCCCCAAAAACAGTGAATTGGGTACAAAATTCACTGATCGCTTCATAATTTCACCACAATATACTCCCAAGGAATGTAAGTCTCATAACCAGGTCACATTTTCGGATTTGGCGAAAGCGCTGGCGACCATCTTGCATCGAAGCATCGTATTATCACTTGTTGCTTGATATTTGGAATATGTATTATGTGAGACATGGCAAAAAAGTGAGTGAAACAGAATTTTTACAATTATCCAAATTAGGCCTCCAACAACCAATAAAGAACAGAACAATGGCGGGGCAGTGTCGGATTAAAGTGGAAGGGGGGGGCATACAATTGAGCAATCTCTGATTGCTTCCTTCCTGTGTTACTGATTCATTCAATAAAATCTTCTATATTTCGTGACCGTGGACAAACTCGAAGCAAGAAGAGTAATTCCCCTTGAATCTGAAACTGCTTCGTATTAAAATTTTGCTTAAGGGAGCTTATTAAAATTAGGAACTGAGTTCCCTGGTAGGGATGGCATATGCCGGTTATTCAAATGGGATACACTATGCCCAGTTTGGTGTTCTGATCTGGATGGATTAGAGTTCTAGTTAGGCCATTCCCCCCATGCTGCTGCATGTTATGGCATAAGCCATCCTTTGTTTGTCGAGTTTCAAACTGTATGGCACGATTGGAGTTCCAACACGGCACACCATGCCACTCTGTCTGGAATGCCTTATGTCAGTTCCTAGTATGCCCCAATTTCAAGAAGCTCCCTAATGTGCCTATAAAACATACAACCACCTTCACCTTCCCCCGAGACAGGTGCTTGAAGCCTCGTGTATGGATGGGCAGAATAGTCACAGATCAGGTTCAGGCATTCACAATTAACCCTATCTGCTATTATAGTTTGTCCAACTGCTCCACTGTAATTGTTTATAATTCCCAGCTTGCACAGAGTTCAAGTCAATTCTTTAACTAGAGAGCTGCAAGGATGTGATTCACAGCAGTTTAGTTCAGTAGCTCATTTCTATCTCTTTAGCATAGGGCAGGTTTTTGTTTAGCTCTTGATAAATTAGCTGGCATAAATATGATAAATATGAATGAAATGATCCAACTATTCCCAAAAAGGACCATTATCATTACATTGATTATTTTATCATTGATTAAAAATATTTGCATGGCTAAAGACCTAGAAAGGAGAGTGGATAAACGAACTGCTTTGAACCATGTCTTGATACCCCTGCTGGTGCTGTTGTCGCAACTGTGTTATTAAAGAATTAACCATAATTTTGTGCAAGTGGGGGATTGATTGTCATGCAGCAGAATGTCCGCTTGTCTTTTTTTTTCTCTGGTTTTATGTTATTTCCATTTCCCTAGGGACTTATGAATTTAACAACTAATCAAATTGTTCACAAGATCATCCAAATTGTTAAAAATTCAAAATTAATATTCAGTATATTTGTCTTAATTGAATTTGCTCTCAACATGCTGAATGGATGTGAATTTGGAGCTCACACTCTCGACAGTTCCTATAAAAAAATTGGATTCTAATATCAAGCATGTTGTAATGATCTAATTGAACGACGGATTCAAAATTACTGCTGCTTGCAGTGAGTTTTGATTGGCTGTTATGGTTGGACTGAATTCACAATACTAATATATTATCCATTCATCCTCATGTAAATCATGATAATAAAATGTCATTGACTTCATTTTGTTTTTCATTGCTACATTGATTTAATACCCCTCTTATTTTCTTCAGAGCTGATTTAATTTGGTTCTTCCATTCATTTTGTTGGTTCATCGATTGATTCTTGTGTTGTCAGGTATGGGAAAACTGGCTCTTAACAGATATCAAATATGATGTTTTTTGCTAAATGAAGTCACGAATATACAAACCTGATATTAGTCACAAGAAACAGTGGACATATATATCTGCATTTGATATGTTATTAAAGAATTAAATTGAATAAATTGTCTAAATAAATTGTCATAATTTGCATAATAACACCCGACAGATATTGACGGCCGATGGCCTTTTTGGTTACCTTTGCCGGAAACTTACTGATGCAATATGTGACAATATAAGCTATTTCGGTTGAAGGGTTCGGAGTGTGATGATGGCATTAACCATAGTCAGAAAAACAACCATTTTTACCTCCTTTTTTAGAGAGGCAGTTTTCCCTAGCCTTTTAATGTTTTGCTGTCTTTTTCAGTTGAAAAAATTGCTACGTTGTTACTGTTTTGATTTCTTCCATGCTAACATTTTTGTTGAGTTTTTGGCATCTGGCTTTATAACTGGAATGCTGTCCTGCTTTCTATTCTAACTGCTTGCTTTTGTGAACAGATTCCAGCCTTTACGGCGAACGTGGAGGGCACGCGAACCACCAGTTATACGACCTTCACCCCTGACGGAGATATTGAGTACCCTGATCATCTCCGGGAACCAGATGGAGCCCCTTCCCCTCCACCTTCACCTCCCATAATCCCCCAGCCTGCTGCTATAGTAACAAGAGGGCCGGACCAAAGAGCAGATTCTCCGACTATCATAAGCTCAGATTCAGATGCCGAGATCGCAGAAATTGAGGAACGTGATATTGAGAGAGAATTTGAGGAGAGTCTCAACAGAGAAGTGCTGATAAAACCTATTCCAAAATGGCGTCCAACACCCCCCGCCAAGCCAGCCATGCTTGCCCAGCATATGTATAAAAGGGAAGTAACTGAACATGGACATGTGATTGCTGGTAGTAAGGCATTTGGGGCCTCGTCTTCCTCTGGGTCAGAATCGGAGTCTGAGGATTTGACGACAGAAACCATAATCCCCCCGCCCATCCCCCCTCCTTCATATGATGAAGCTATCACACCATCAGTTGCCATGACAATAGAGAGCAGCCGGCCAATCAGAGATGTGGATGATGACGTGGACGCTCCTCCTGTGCCTCCGAGGGCGATTTTGTCGGAAATATCCCCTGTAGAGAATTTTGATGTTTTGGAGAGCTTGGATTTGAGACTACAATTAGAGCAGGTACCTAAATCATTACATATTACACCAAGTTAAAGCTATTCAATTACATGAAACTATACGTATTCTGTCCCAATAGGATTTAAATTGAGATATATCCGTTTGAAATGTACATCATGAACTGTATACTTATTAAATGAGAATTTGAGCGTAACATCAGAAGGTAAGTACTGCAGAAATTGAGCTGTATTCATCCACCCTTTATCCCTTCTATATGTATGCATTCCTAATTGATCATTCACATCTTCTTATCTATTTTATACCTCTCCCAATATATTCATGCATTGTGATTCCACAGCCTCCTCAATATTAACATGTATGAATCCTCATGGTATTATTATAACTACAATATTATATTTATTCATCAGTAGTATAGATCGTGTGAATAGACAGGGCATTTTATAGCTAATTTAGGAACTGTTTTGTGGTGCATTATTTACACCATTACTGTAATCATCTATTCATTTGTTCACAGGAAGTGATATTTTATATCATAAAATAAGTGCGTTTTTTGAGGGAGGATTTATTAGAGCATGAAGTTGACAAAAGGGGGCTAAAGGGGGGACTGAAGGGCTAAAGGGGGACTATAGTATTGAGATCTGTCCGTCCATGCATCCGTCCGACTTCGTTTCTAGGCAATAGCTTCGGGAAAACTGAACTGATTCTTTTTCGAATTTGGTATGAAGATGTTGCTCGAGATTGTTTTTCACGCTGATCTGCCTGTTGGTGGCGCCAAACTGGGGGCCACGTTAAAATTTTGTTTTCAGACAATACTTTTGAAAACCTGAACATATTCTTTCCAAATTTGGTATGTGGGTACCTTTCTT